>JAUESF010000047.1:3600863-3620863 GCA_032274765.1 Malacoctenus tetranemus
TTCTTCGCTCATCATTTTGCCTCCTTTTTCTGTCCGAACTCCTTGATGGCGTCCGTGGCCTTGTCCGCCGCTTTCCCGATGGCGGCCTGAGTCTGCCTGCCGGCTTCTTGGGCAGCTTCAACGAGTCAAGAGAGAAGCGGAGTAAAAAAAAAACTAAGTCCAAGGAGTTATACAATGACATGAGTGTACGGTCATTTGTGTGACATCAATGGAGAAAATACACAAAATCTGAGCAGTGATTTAAATTGTTTTTAAGCAGCAGCCACACCTCTTTCGGGATCACACGTAGTTTCACACGGTGACGTAAGGTGGGGGGTGGGCAGTGACCCCCGATTGTGATTGGTTCAAAGTGACGTCAACCATAACGTAACACATAAAAAGCAACTCTCTGACAGGAAGTGTAGAACAAGACTCCATATTTCTTTTTGATCTCTCTTCCACGACCTTTCTGTATTTTTAAGAGTGAAAAAATAAATTACAAAATAACAAAGCAATGATTTAATTCAACTTGTTTGGAATCAATCTATGCAACTTTATTGTAACTTTATATCCATGCTAAGAAGAAATGTGCAGTTATGTGTCTGTACAGGAAGAAAGAATAAACTTTGCTGAATAGAAAGAATTAACTGGTGTTAGTGGCCTGGACATTAAAGATATATTAGTGTCAGTCTTATTCCAGAATTAATATGATCTTAATTTAACTCCAAATGAAATTGAAATCACATAAAATAAATGTGGTTTCTTTTATGTGTTTAGTGTAACTGTTTAATCTGGATTTATTTGGTGCTCTTGTGAAATACTTGGTACCTGGGTTTTCAAATCTTACTCTGTAAAAGCAGTTTGTCGTTACTGTTCCTTTTCTGTCCCAAAACACAGTTTCAGCAAATGTTTTTTTCCCTTTCCAATCAGGGAACAACAACAAAAAAAAAAACATAATTTCAATCACAATTTGTAAATCAAGATGTTTCGTTTCATTTGCTTGTTGAATATTTGTGTGGCTCATTTGCTCGTTTACCTGCGCTGGCGGTCTCTTTGGAGGAGTCTGCCACCTGCTGCACGGCTTCTTGAGCTGCCTGCACTGAAAGCACATCACAGGGTCTCACACAGCCCGACCTCAAAGACTCTCACAGGCTCACTTTGACAGCACCGGAATGAGATGACACTTCAGCTTTAAAGTAGCCTTTTGTGCACATCACACCCACAGCTCAGAGAAACAAAAACATAGATCTTTTGGCAAACCAAATAGTCAAGAATCCTTTCCCACAAAAACCCCCCTCTGTCATGACATTTTTTCAGCTGTTGTGCCCCATTTTCTTGACCCCTCCTTTGCTGGTACCTGCGCTGTCTGTGACTCCTTTTGCGGCCGAGTGGCTCGAGCCCTTCAGGCTCTCAAAGGACTTCTTGAACGAGGCCATGGCTCCGGTCTCCGTCCTCGCTCGTAGCGTCCACGCATCCGTCTGGGAGGACAGTGGCGGGCGCGGCTGTTTAATACCCCGTGTTGGGGCCCGATGCCGGCGAGCCTGAACGTTCCAGACGGATTAACGGGGACAAAACCCGGCCAGAGGGGCCTGATCAGACAGGCATCCCAAAAATGGCATCCTCCTGCCAAGACTCCGAGCCCGCTCAGCACATTTCACTCATCCTGTAATTAAACTCTCCAAACAAGAGTGAGCAAAACCCCATGAGCAGGACCTTCCCAAGGCTTCCCAGTGCACTGCCGTGTGGTTAAAGGCTCGAACATTGACCCTGTAATCAGTGCGTTTACACATTATCGAGCAACACTGCCAAAAAGTTGGGTTTTTTTAGTTTTTATTTACAGAGGATTTGTTTGTCTGGCTTCACACATAAACCTGTATATTGACAAGTTCTGCAATTTAAAGCACATATTGATATGACAACCATTATGATTCCAAGACATAATATATTGACTTTAACTCGTTAAAATCTTCAGTACACACAAACACACGCACACACAAACATGTATACTCCGTCTGTTTCTAACAGATAGTTTTACTGGAATGATTCACGAGCAACTATAAAGATACAATGTAAAAAACTCTTACTTCAAAAAACGTTTCAAATTAATCTCCCAAAAAAATGCAAAAAAAAGGAAAGCGAGAAACGTAAAAGTAAAAACCCACAAACAGGCATTGTCGACACTTAAGAGGATATTATTGTATTCATATCTGCTTGCAACCGGTCATATGTATTTTTTCCACTCCCAATGTCTCATTGGAAGATGATGAACATCTATTGCACATTTCTAAATACAGATACGCACAAGTACAAAGTCACAAGCCCCGCTCTGGTCTCATTTCATTGGGAGGGAATCAAGGAAATGAGACCGGGAGGGCGAAACCCTACACCTCAATAAATACCTACACCCAACACATTACATTAATAACATGACATTTACAATATATAATAATAAAAGATTTGTCTTGAAGGAAGAACATTTTTCAGTGGGAATGCTTGTCTTTTTGTGGTTTTTTTGCAACGGGGATATAATCGTAATAGTTTCAGCATTTGTCCTTTTTATTATTAGAAAGATTATTGTGCTGCTGGTTGGATGGTGGCTTGGAATGATGCTTTTACGCCTCAGGCTCGTAGTCCTGGCTCTCCTGGGAACACAAGAGACAGGTTTTAGGAGACAGGCAGGTCCGATTCGCGGCGCAGAGAGGCTTCAGTGGAACCCAACGGTGAGGTTTTAATTAAAAACGTGATGGCGTGAAGTTCTCTTAATCCGTTTAGGAAGAATAGGCTGACACGCAGCTTATGGCGGCACATGATAGCGCCATATCGGAGGTAATGATGTCACTCCGGCCCAGCTGGGCTCCGGCGCTGGCTGCGCAGTGAGTCTCTCCAGCCTGCAGAGGGCAGCACCCGCCCGCGCTGGCCTCAAGGACGTGTCGTGAGTATTCTTGCAAGCCTGCACACGCCTCCACTGCACACATGGTCATGAAGGAAGAAAAGAAAAAAAGCCAACACGCCTTCCAACAGTCTGAAGTCACCTAATGTATTCAACGCCACGGACTGCGGACCGAATGGATTTTTCTCCCTCTCGCTTCCTCTCGGCCTGTCTCTGCCGCGCTCAGACTCCATATTTACAGCAATGCAGGGAGACCCTGACATTACCCACAATGCACGGAGGCACAGGACGTCATCACCACACCCATTCAGGCAGAGCTCGCAAGTCGCTGGTGTAGCGAGTGATGGGGGAGGGGAGAGAGGGATGCGGAGGAGTGGGGAGGGGAAAAAAAAGAGATGGAGGAAAGAGATGGAGGACGAGCATGACACGGGCTACTGACAAGGAGGAACTTTTGTTTTTAAACTTGGATCTCTGGGAGGATAATTCACTTCCATTACTACGTCTGACTCATGCAGTCCTCCACTGATGGCCGCACTGACAGAGATCTGGCAAAAAAAAATCTCAAATACAATATTTTTTCTAGCTCTTTCTTCAATATTATCATGAGTTTATTCCAAGTTCTGTGTAGAATCGCGAGGAGCTGTCTCAGAATTATTGCTCAGAGTTTTAGAACTCGTCTGAATTTGCTTTTTCAGCTTCTGCACAGTATCTTCAGCCCCCGAGAGCCAAATTCCAAAAATAACCATCCGTGTCAGACTCCCGTTTTTTCCCTCCGTGCACGTACACACCAACACTTGCAGCGCCCGGTGGAGGTAGGTGGTGCTATATCGACGGTGCTCGGTGTGTTCGGTGGCAATAAGCTTTTTGAGTGAGCCCTCTTTTTTCTTTTTTGTTTTTTTACTTCTACAGTGAAAAAGAATCACGTCAGCGTGGTGTGTGGGAAAGGAGCGGCGTGGGGCGCAAAGTGCTTTCGAAAATGCAATGGAGCTAAAATGTGTCACCGTGCCAAGCTTGTGAATACTGATGAGCCTCCATCTAGTGGAGGTGAATGGACTCATCGAGCTAAAGGCTCTTTAAAACCAAATCACCGCTCGCTGGAAACGCACAGATTTGTGATACGCTCACACCGACACACACTTGGTGCCGTGCAGACGGGTGTTTACCTGCTGGGACTCGTCATATGTCTCCCCTTCTGGCTCGAGCATTGCCTCTCCCTGGCCCTCCATGGCCTCCTGCCCATACTCCTCAGGCTGCAGCGGGGGAGAGAGGGGGACAGAAGGTGAGACGCAAAAAGGGACAAAAACAATTACACACGCATGTAGGTCAACTTTTGGTTTGTGTTGAGCCCAAGAAATGATGCGTCTGCGTACTCCTTACCAAGACATGAGAAAATAAAAGAAGCCAGAAGTCAGTTTGCAAAACACACATCAAAATGTGAGAGGCATCATTTTCATTTCACTTTGTGTTGAACTGGTAAGTCCTGAAAACCACCTGGGTCATCTGCAAACAGGCACAAAAAGCTGTGGACCCCCCAGTTGATTACATTCACAACAACATTCAAATGTAGGTTTTTTCAAAAATATGCAATTCCAATGTTGAAGATCTCAGAGTAGGAAAAGCCTCGGGCCCCACCCTGATTGTGCTCTCTTGTGCAAAAGTGGTCCCAGGTCCCAAGGTGGGAGCTGCTACTACAACACTGCAAAAAACCCCAAAAACAACTTAAATCTACCAAGTAGATTTTACACATTTTAAGTTAAAAAATCTTATCACATTAAAATTTGGACAAAATCACCATCAAGGCTTATTTGTCTTTCATTTGTTTCATTGGCAGCTTATTTTTGTTGCTTATTTCACCCCAAAAAACTTGAACAAGCTCTTTTTGTTCCTGAAAGAAACAACAAAGAAATCTGTGATAAATATGAAAAATTGACCTTTAAATAATAGGAAATTACGTACTTTGTAGGAGTCTTATTTATGTCCTATTATAGGTGCAATAATGTATTTTTAGTTGAAGTAAGTAAAATCTACTTGGTAAGATTTGGTTTGTTTTGCAGTGTAGGCATGGAGACTGCTCTGAGTTGGTGTACAGTAATAAACATTTGTCCACTCTTGTGTCTATAACAAGCTGACTTACAGCACCATCATCAAAGTGAGGTCAACGCCTTGTTTAATGCCCAAACACCCGGAAAAAAAACCTCACTCTCACCCACCTCAGATGTTCTTTAAGAGAGCAGTCAAATGTTTACAGGCTGATAAACCCACCTCAGGATGGCCAACAGCAGCACGGCAGCGCCGGCATTGGGATATGAACATCTGTTCAAACTGCAGCTGTGCAAACAGAGCTGAGCACAGCTGCCTGTCTGGCTGCAGACTCGGGGTCTCGTTCGAAAGAGGCGCGGCGTGCCGAGCAACCGTCGATCAAACTCGAAACAAAGCGCCGTGCGAAGAAACCGGGCGGGGAACAGCGCACGCATCCGTCAGCGATCCCTCACCTACAGCGGGTGGCGGCGAGCCCGAAGCGAATCACTTCTCTCTACTGTCAAAGAACTGCTTTCGCAGAGGGATCGATAGCCTCCTCAAACAGCTGTACTCACTGTAGTGTGCTGCAAACATCACTCCAGCAGGAATTAATATTACATTTACTGGAGATTGTTTTGAGCGGCGAATTAATACATATTTGATGGCCCGAGCGAGTGTTTCCCAGTCGCAGGAAGTTGTTTGTGGGATTGACTGAAAACAAACGACGACGTGTCCTCTGTAATGAAGGAAGACAGTCGCGCGGTGCAGTTTTTGTGGCTCATTGATGTTTTTTTGTTTTGCAGGAGCTGCACAGCTCAAAGGGACGAGCGTCGCCGCAGAAGGGCGATGGCGTGTTTGATCAGCCCATCGTGACGTCTGTCCGGCCGTCGCCTGGCTTTTATTGACCGAACGGGGGAAGCCGGGAAAACAAACCAGACGTCCTCCTGCCGGGCCGAGGCAGCGCCGACAATCTAATAACGCGGTGTCTTGACACTGTTAAAAAGTACAAACGACGAGCCCTGAAAACAAAGCTAGTGGGTCACCGTGCATTTATTTTTAAACCCCACGCTAATCAAGTCAATTAGGTCAGAGAAGAACAGACCGTAATCCTGTGTGCAGTATCGGGCTGGTGTTATTGCTGTAAGCCCACCAACACGATTAGCATGGCTTAAGAAAGTGCACAATGGAAGACACACCTAATCAGATAAGAAAAAAGTGAACACGGGAAAGACTGTTTGTACAATGGCCGCGTCTGATTGGTCACACACTTGGAGTCACACAAGGGAAACTGGGATTGTGCAGCAAGTGTCAGGAAATACATTTTTTTGAACGGGCTTAATGAACGAGTGTAATTTTAAAGGAAAATTTCGAGTTATTTGCTCCATATTTGACAGATTCAGAGTGCGAGTACAGGCCCGGCAAAGCGAAGCCGGCCCAAAAATGCATCTGTGCCCCGTTTGATAACAGTGTCAGCAGTTTAATGTCGCGGTGTCGGGGTGTGGAGATGAGGAGTTTTACCACTGCGATAGTGGCTTGGAGAAGCCTATTAGCGCGGGCTGTCAGATCGACTAGATTAGCGAGTCAGTGGAGAGGGTCCGGCGCGGAGGGATGACGGCTCGGGACGACGGCTCGGGACGGGATGAGAACCTCGACGCTCCTCTGACAGTCTGACAGAGATAGACGAAATGTCAACACGCTGACGGTGCAGGACCGAAGAGCACACACAAGGAAAACTGTCTGGCGAAGGAATGAGTCACTCGTCCTTTTTGCTTTTTTACATTTCATAAACTGATATCTGTGTTTTTACTGGAGGTATGAAAACAAAACGCCTTTCCTGGCATACTGAAAAAACAGGGCAGGCAATCAGTAATATTGTGATCTTAAAGGATGAAAGAGAGCTAATTAGTGTTAGTATTAGTATTGTTTATAAGTTTTAGCAGCTGATGCTCCCACAGCAACATTATTTCAGTCACAAATCACCTAAAACAGTTAAACAGGCTATGACTCCTGAAGATTGAGAGTGTGCATCAGACAGTCCCTGTAATGTTTGGTGATTTCACCATATAGATCCGCCCTCACTTCTTCTTCTTCTCAATGGTGCAAAAAAGAATGACGACTTAAAGTTGCTCACTTTGGTCTCATCACAGAATGAGCCAATGTGGAAAAACAACCACAGAAGACAACAAACGTGTTGGACTCATAATTCTGACTTACAAGTTGCGATTGACGTGAATCTTTCGTCACACTGCCCCCTAGCCACCTGGCATGCACACTACAGCGATAAATCTGAAATTTCACACACTTTTGTGTTTCTGTCTGTGCAAAAACCTTGAATGAGAACGTAGCGCCACTTATGTCTTCAGATTTCAGATTGTTCTCATCTCACCGTTGTCTAAAAGCAGCGTGTGGTGTCCGACTACGCTCGTGTTTGTTCCCTTGAAAAATTCTCAGATCAACATTTGTTACTTTGAGGCCCAAACCAAACGTATCCAGTGACACAGTCACCATGTTTTCATACCGTACGCGTGCGGCATAAGGTGGACGAGTGAAAGAGATGACACGCCTCGGAGGCTGGTGGCTCCGTTTTGGAGTGACATCCAGATTCATCAGATTTACCCCCGCTGACTCAATCTGGCTGCGCTACAACACCAACCCGGTCCAGGCTTTAATGAACACAAATCAGAGCAGGCTGCCAAGTGAAAGCGAGCCGAGGATTTGGACCGTCTTTCTGCTTTCCCACTGCTCTCAGGCACGTGAGCGAAACGTAAATACAAGCCATCAGGCAAAAATAAAGACAAGCGCATCCAGGGTGAATTTTCAGTATGAAAATCAAGGGACAAACGCTAAAAAGTTCAATATAGCTCAATATAATTTTTGTTGATTCTCATTTTCTAACAGTTTATTTAATATTTGTATTTTGCTCACAAAATGGGCAATTTAAAAAAGAAAAGAATTTGAAAGTGTTTTGAAGTTTATCTGGAATATTTCTTAATGCTTTCATTTTTTTTCATTTTGTTGGCATCTGAAGCCTATATACATCACAATTAAAAACGTTTAGGTGCCTCAAACTTAAAGATCATCACTGATAGATCCAATTTTGATTGTACACCTTTAAAATCTGTAAAATCTGGTCCATCAAATGCAAAAATGTCCAAAAATACAGTGTTATATGACAATATTACAAATATTACTTCAGTATTGCTCATTTTTTCTTACAAATGTTAAAGTTGTTTCACGCTTTAGTTAAAATCGAACCAAAAAGGCTCTCATTGCACGTTATTGAATCTTATTTTGTGTGTGTGTGGTTGTGTGTGTGTGTGTGAGCGCGTGCGCGTGTGTGTGCGTGCGTGTTTCACAGGAACACACGATGAACAAAGACGTGTTGTGCGACACAGATTTCGACTGCATCGATGCCAGCACTTACGTTCATGTCAGTTGGGAACTCGTCCTTCTTCACCAGGCCGGTGGCAGCGACGATGTTCCCGACGGCGCCGGTGGTTTTCTCGGCCACTACAGAAAAACACACAGACGCGCACGTGCACAGGCAAATGTAACATCTCAACAGAATCGGCAGACAGATTAAAAGCATGCATGTGATGGACTCCGCAGCAGATTACTGGACCTAATGTCCACTTGACACGAGACCCACATAACCCACACATGCTTCTATTGCTGTAATGAATTTGCTGTTTTGCGGTTCGCAGCGTCTCAATGTAACCGCACTTCTTGCAGGAATGACATGACATTGAACGTGAAGAGGAAGCTCACCTGTGCCCACGCTGTCTTTGGCCTTGTTTCCTGAGTTTAGGAGGAGGAGGGGGAAAAAAAAGGAAATTAGTCAGCACAGAGGCGATTTGTCACAAATCAGGAACAATTTAAGAAAGTGCCCGTGTGGACCGCGGACGCTTTATTGAAACTAATGACTGAGGCACGAACACCATCCATTTTCCTCAAAATCTATAAAGGGGCCGTGCAGTCTGAGTCTGGCTGCTTTGTACTTTGTAAAACCTCTGAGCTGCTCACTCTCAATCCAACAAACTAACACGTTTTATGACTTTTTTTCACATTCACAAACCAGTAGAAGGTAAAAAAACTCAAGTCTGTCTCTTTTCCTTAACTGGTCGCTTGTTATACTGACGAAACTATTCCTGATGTAAAAGTGATGCCGATATGTTTGCCGCAGTGCTGAGGGTTTCTCTGTGCTGCTCTCGTGAGGACGCATTAAGGCTGGTCACTTGTTCCGAGCGCGTTCAGCTCGGACCCTCGGCGCGTCTCATCCATCTACACTCCAACAAGTTATGTGAGCAATCGTCTGTGTGCCTCCTGGTACTCGCCGCCCTGCTGCCCTCCCTGGAGCGAAGCAATATCCTGACTTATGAGGTCCTAAAAAGAAGGAAAAATAAGAAGGATGGAGGTAAAAACAAACAGCCCCCCCACCCCCTCCCATAACTTGTCTCTAAGAAAAGACCGGACCACCAAAAAAAAAGCCAACTGGCACCAGGAACACAAACAGACATCAGGTGGCTGAACCGGTCGCTGAACATCCTGATCAGAGTGGGATTTACTGAGGGTGGGCCGAGGAGCTTTTATGTATATTCAGTCATTGATTAATATTCCCCTCACGGTGATTAAAACCTCTTCACCAACAAGGTGGAAACAATCTCACCAAATACGTTTGGTGGTTTTTTTCATACTGATATTACTTGTGAGTATCTTTAATGTAAATGAGTGTTCTTACAAAGATTCATTTCAAGAGTTTTTACATTTTCCACCCAGTTTCAGGTTGAAGCTTGGAGCTTTATCGTCTGTGGAAGCTGAACTGAAGCAACGAGCGGCCGTGCAGACAAACAGACATGTTCAGGCTGAAATGCTGCTTCTAATGTTGTAGAAATACTACGAAAAACTACGAGATGTTGTGATAGTAAAAATAAAATGCTGCTAACTGAATCAGCCTGTTGGTAGTGGTAATATGTGGCATCTCTTGCGGCGTAGTCTTCTCATTTCCGCCTCTCCTCGTGCTCAGCTCAGCTGGGTGGGTGGTCTGCAGCAGCAGCAGCAGCAGCAGCTGTCAAAAGGTGGGCCACAGACCTATCAGATTGCTCTCACCCCTCCTCCTCCTCCAAGAGGTGCCTTCGAGCATATCATACGCAGCTTTCTAGGGCATCACCACGCTCAACAAGCAGCGAGGAGTTGCCGCGGAAATGATTTTTTTTCTCCCCCCCCTGCCCCCCGCCTCAGCACGGGGATGATGAAAAGCAGCGTGCACGTGTTGTGACTCCAGTCCGACATGCTGGACAGTGCAGGAAAGTGACAGGGACGCTGCAGCCGACATGTCGGGTAATGAGATTTCATGGAAACGCGGAGACATCTGACAACTTCCGCTGGAGTGCCCAACGCGTCTCACATCCAGAGCACGCCGCCGACACGACCACCGACCGACAAGAGCCGGAGACCGGACCAGGAGGGGGGGGGGGGGCGTGCCTGCCAATCTGGGTCCTCAAACAACGGCTCAGCAGGTGGCAAAAGTGACATTTCCTGGCAGCCATGTTGTGAGTCCACAGAGTCAAACTCACACCCTGACAGGAGTCCAAGCAACGACCGATCACCAACACTTCTTCATGTGGACACGGAGCGGCAAAAAAAAAAAAGTGTGCCGTCATCACATTTTCAGAGCAAAATCTATGGCTGGATCAATCTGTGTCCCCGATGAGCCGAGGCTTCCAAGCAACTCTGCAAATACGTGACTGATATCGACCAATTACTCATGTTGGAAATGCTAAACAACACCTACTTCTATCTGCTCCATCAGGAGGATTTCCTGCTCGTCAGCCTTATGTAACTTTACACTGTTAATCTTTGGGTTTTGGATTTGGGTGAATGAGACGAGCACGCAGGACACGGCACTGTGGCCTTTAGGGAAGCCTTCCTCAGCATTTCTTAACTTGGAGATGAATAACAACAAAAACCTTTGTTTATTTTTTTTTTTAAATAAGGAAAATATTTGCCAGCTGGTGGAAATTAAAGCTAAAACTCAAGTGAGTCACGTACTGATGGAAACAATACAACTTTGTCCAAAATGTGACTAAATGAGGATTCTGAGACTTAAATCATTGAGATAGAATGAAATTTAATGACTTTATATTGACTTCACACCATGAAAGAATAATGCTTGGCTGTTGCCCAGCTACACATATATCTAAGTAATGCATGAGGCTGATCTCACAAGTAGTACTAAGCAGGAACTGAACCAAGAGCTGTATGACAGCTGTGTACAGCAGTGCTCAGACAGAGATAGGAACCTGACAATCTGAACTCAGTTTAGTTCCAAATGTTTTGAAGCTATTAACTGCAATTTTGTATTGAGATGAAGTGAGATGCAAAGACATAAACTTTTAGTCTATTTTGCAAGTCGAATTTGTGTTTGAAGAGGCAAAAAATGACAAGCATTTACTCTTTTTCAGTAATTCAGCAATAACCTGAGGTGGTCTGAATAGAGTAAGACACATCTGATAGGTGAAACACACCAGGTGTAGATAAGTCCTGGAGATCTGAGCCCACATGAGGCGCTGTGGCCTTTGGCCTGCTTATCTCCAGGAGGCGACGGAGGGCCGACACTGTTTTCCAATCTGCTGCTGTCCACTGTGGCGGACATGTGGCAAGGAGCTGCTCCTCCTGTCCTGCTGCCCCGCCCCCACCCTCTTGTTTCCATCTCCAGCGTGCAGCCCAGTCAAGCCTGCTGCCGAGAGGCCGCAAGGACGCTCCGACTCCTCGCACAGCGTCTACTACATCGAGATCGCCCCTCCGGCCAGAGCGATCTCTATTTCCATCAAAATATGTCACCGAAGAGTCAATTCTGAAAGAGTGATTTAAACATGATGAGTAGAATATTCAGAGTGCTTTCGGAAACTGTACAGAAGGAGTTCAGTTTTCATTTTGCACCCTGATGTAATTCTGAACCGTCTGAAATGATGGTTTGAGTTCGGTGTGTGGAAGAAAGAAAGAACTGAACCGATAGACGCATCAGTCTAAGTGCTTTCTGAATCAGCTCCTACTTGAGACTGTGCTGCTGCTACACTGGACCACAGCTGAATCACCAAAGCAGAAAAATCAACATTATTTCTCCTGTGATGCATCTGAGAGACTGTCTGACTTCCATCAGACAGCAGGTCCTCTAAACGTCTGCACCTGTGACACAGTGGTGGAGAGTCTATAAAAGTGGGTGATGTCTTTGGGGCTCTGCTCCGTGTTTTAACCACATTTCTGAGCTCTGAGAGCTTCTGCTTCTCTGTTGCTGCTCCCACTGGTGACAGAGGCCTGGGCGGCCACGCGAGGCCCCGGCCATCGTTTGCATGCAACCATGAGACCAAACGGAGACTCGCCGCCACCTCACCTACAAACATGACGCCCTCCTTGGTCTTTTCGGCCGCCACCGCGACGCCCTCCTTGGTCTTCTCCGCGGCCACCGCCATCCCCTCTTTCGCTTTAGACAAACCCTTCATAAACACATCCATCTTGGCCGAGCTACTGTGGAGAGAGAGAAAGAGAGAGAGAGAGAGAGAGAGAGAGAGAGAGAGAGAGAGAGAGAGAGAGAGAGAGAGAACATGTACAGTGGTGTCAGTGGCCATCGCTGCACGTCGCTTATCTTGGATGATGGGCATTTTCCAGCTCACCGTATCAACCGGAGGATGAAATAATAATCATAGTCATGTTTTAAGTCTCCAGTATATACATATATATTTTAAAGAAAGCCTGTGAAGCAGGCAGCACCGCCTCCTGTGGTGGATCGTGACAGCTGCGGTCCGGCCATCAGGCTGTAGTAAAAAAAAAAAAAACCGCTCTGCTCACTCATGCGTTCAGCCCCCTTTTCACATCCCCGTCTATGCATGAAATATTCAACACCACCCACCCCAAAATAAAGAGATTTGAATGAAATGGTTCATTGTGGAGGCGCTCATTAATTATTGCTCGTCTGTAATGCTACTCTCGGTGGCAGCGAGATGACAGGACTGCGCCAGGGCCTGGTTGGAGCGACAGCGCTGTCGCTACGAGGAAGGTGGCATTCATCCCGAGCGCCACTTTACGTCGCTGGGGGAAGGGAGGCACGATGTACAGTACGATCCCTGCGTGGCCAGAGCGTCGAAATGTGCGCGGGTATCAGCGGAGCCTGTTGAACGTCATGCATAAAAAAAGGCTTCGTGTTAAAAAAAAAATGGGGAGAAACAGACCAGCGGAGCAGACGCGCTGCGAGGTTTCATCCATTACGCACGGAAATCATTATGGATGCTGCGAGTCCAGTCTGCAACATCCGTGATGTGCACCGACCGACTCTCACATCTCCACCCGCCCATGGCTGCAAGCTTTATTCAGGAGGAGGAATCAGTTGCTGCACACGAATTATTCACGCGCTCATTTGATCCAAATCGAGCAAACGCGAAAGCGATTCCGTGACGGTTTATTAGTGGGAAGCTGCAAGTTGTCGTGGGCACGACGCGTACCGATAAATGACGACGCTCACATGGACGCTCCTCCAATGGTGGTGACCTCTATGTTCTTCGGAATAAATGAGAAAAGTGAAAGACTAGCGGAAGAGAGAAGGCCTCCTTACCTGTTGCCAAAGAGCCTTCAATCCGTCCCCTTATGCTCGGGTCGCAGTCGAGTCAAACTTGCGTTTAAATGGGAGATATCTTCAGATGATCACGCGCTGGGCCTTCCTCGGGCTGATCTCCACCAACAGGGACGGCCCCCTTCACAGTGCGGCTCAGACTATCACGTCCCCCCCTCCCCAACCCCTCCTCCTCCTCCTTCTCCTCCTCCTCCTCTTACCCACCCTCTCCTCCTGCTCCTCCCCCCGTCCTGCCCGTCCCCCTCTCTCCAACCATCGCTGGTTCCCTCCACTATCGATCACCTCAAATGTCAATCGATCCATCCCGGAGGAAAACTTAGTTACCGAGCCACCACGTCAACCAGTCGGGTGTTTTTTTGTTGCTATTTAGGACCCTCGTTTGTCTATAACTCAAATTCTATCGTATAATGTGTGAGTGTAGAGCAGAAACATGCCCCTAATCAAATGCAACAGTGGTGTCACCTGTAGGAACACAGGAAGTCTGCCTGCGTTTATTGTCACAGTTTGTTCAGTTTCTATAGATTTTATTCACATCGCTTGTGGGTTTTGTCTTATCTTACTGTCTCAAACTTCAGCCTCAATAAATTATCTTTCTGTTTTTTTTCTCCTATTGTGCAAAATGTAGGAAACCCTGAGCAGCTCTTCCCTGTATGTGTCTGCTTGTATTTACACGTGTCGTCTTCCCGTCTCATTCTCATTTGAAGCACATCCACAATCACGTCCTGTAATTCCTTTTCCCCGTCTTTATTGTCACCCGGACTGCTGTAAAACCCACATCCTGTTACATGCCCCAATATTATCCTTTACAGCGTACATAACTTCCATTTTAAACATCCCATTTGCCACATCACACTGTTAATAACCAGCTTGTATTGTTTTTTACGATCGGCTTTGGGGTGGAGGCCGGTTAGAACCAATCGTATAACTCCCTTTAATGTCCAAATAATGACATGCTAATATCTGCATTGAGCAAACATAAGCATGATATGAGGGTCATACCATTTTGTGGAGAAAAATGGGGGTGGCCTGGTTTACCGTTCAGTGTATTAGCTGGGATGCTTTTTTGTTTTTTTTGCGAGCTATTTAAAGAAACAGGATGAGGCTAAACTAAAATATAGAAAAGATTTGAGTCAAAGAAAAACATGATTTGCTCGATGATGCTCTGTTTATGAAAATCGATTGGTGTAAAAAACGCTGTTGATTGGGATAAACGCGCTCACGAGTGAACGGTTAATCCGCAGGCAGCGGCTCAGCCAATCAGAGCAGAGGATGACCTCAGATGGAATCACGACTCCCTCGAGTAGAGTTTCGATCTGTCCGCCGGGCCGTGACGTCGGTGGACGGAGGCTCAGCTTTAATTATTCACAGCCAACTGCTCGCTGAGCCGCCTTTCTGCACCGCACCCCCCTCCTCCCCATAACACGGCGTCGAGGAGCACTGCTTAAATACCCCCCACCCCACCCCACCTTTCCTGCGCCCCTCCATCACTCCCCTCATCTGACGTATGTGGAGTGACGCCATCCTCGTTGTAAGGACGACGTGATTGCGAAATCCTTGTCCCCCACCCTCCCAAGTCTGAGGAAACCCCAGATAGCTGCATGTCCCTCGGTTCTCCTGCTCCCTCCATGAGCGGGCGCCGGCGTGGCGGCGGCCGCTGGTTGGACCGCAGCCTGCGGTTTCATTCGTCACTGGCTCGACCTTTGTGGGCCTCTCGCCACACTGTCTGACCTTTAACAGAACGGAAGGGCTTGGTTGGACTTCCAGACTCACTTTCTTTCAGTTTATATTTGCATTTTAGACGGTGGATTCTCATAAAATACACATTTCCTCCGTTCAGTACCAGACTGGAGCTGTCCAGGGTGCTGAGCAACGTCTCTGTCCATGGTGCTGATATGTTCACGGCTCACAGCGGCGCAGCGTGCGTCTCTGCAGACACGACAGATCCCATTCAGACACAGCAGTAGAGAGTGTTAGCTATTAAAAACCCAGCTGTACTTAACATTTGGTTTCAGGCTGCATGTTCACTGAACGCATCTTCCTTTCTGTTTCCGCGCTGCCTGCTCGTAATTGTGAGCTTGCCCTGCCCTCTTGTGGTTTTTAGTGTTCATAGCACTTTTGTAGTTTTTATACCTCCCGAAACAAACATGAATGTTGTCCCAGGGAGGCACGGGAATAGTTTATAGGTCAACATGAGGCTATTCTATAAAGCAAAATAAAAATCTAGGATACTGGAAACACTCTTTACTTGGTGTCTTGTTAGCAATTGTTTGTATTTGTTTCCATCCTTTAACACCACAAATGATAATAATAAATTACATTTTAATAAGCATCAAAGTTGTCAGTTATTACTCATGAAACTGATGGACAAAGTTAAATCCCCTCACCTACATTGTGTTGCAAAACCAGATTAACCTTTTATTTTCACCGCTTTCTTGATACTTCTTGCTACTTTTCGTGTGCAAAGCTTCCAGTTCCTACAGAATGTCACAACAGGATTAATGGCAAGACTCAGTGTTTACCAGATCTTTGTCTTGGTAGCGTTAAAAACATTCAGGGTGTTCGAGACCTCTTGCAAAGGGCCCGGAGACTGAATGTTTTACAGTTTTTGTTTTTACACAACCAAGACGACTCTTTTTTGCGAAGAGAAAATTGAAATCATTTTAAATTGTTTGATCACTTTTGAGCTTTTGTGAAGAAAAATGAACCATGGACTTTTTTTCCCGATTAATTAACGTCTAATTTATTCTCTACATCTGTTTTCTGTACTAATCTGCTACAGTAATGACAAATGAGAGCCAGAACTATTCTCTTGTACATCTATATTAACAAGACAAAATTAGTAAGTCCCCAAGGCTGAAACGGTGAGAAATATTAAGACACAGCTGTGAGAGACTATTTCAAGAAAAATGCTTCATAATGACACTGAAAAGTAAAACGATAGTAGGAAATGAACGAATAATCAAAGCATGAACAGAAAAAGATCTGTGAAAGCCAAAAAACCACCCTGAACCTGGAGCATTGTTGCAAAGAGCGAGAACAACCAGTGGAACATGTCGTTGTTCTGAGACACTGCAGTCGCATCTGTTGCAGTCAGTCACTGGACACCACGGAGCCTCGCCCAGAGCGAGCCACAGGACTTTAGTTTCATCAAGCAGAAAGAACATCTCTTCAAGGAAAGCACATCTTGTGTCGAGAAACTCGGTGCCATTACTGAAGCCACCTCGGGGCCCAGGAAAGTTAGAAAAATTGGTGACACAGTTGCAAAAAAAAAAAAAAAAGAAATTCAAAAGAAGGAACATTTGACTGAAGTCAGTGCCCTTGAGTCACAAACGCTCCTTTAAACAATTTCTGCCAGGCACCAACATCCACTCCTTTTCTTTGTGAGACTCAGCATCAGTTTAAATCGTCCAATTTGCTCTGTAGGTATTTGCTCCAGTGCTCCATCGTGTCATGGTGACATACTTACTGAGTCATTTCCGATAAGTTTAATGTAGACTTCACATTGAAACCCCCAATAGTACAGCTCGTACTGTGATGGTAACAGTCACAGTCAGACCTGGACTGCAAAGGAGAAAAAAAACACAGCTGGCAAGTTTGAATTCACTGTGGAGCTGGAGAGAGAGAGAGAGAGGGGGGGGGGAAGAGAGAGTTTCCCTCTATCTATTAGATTTATATAATTTTCTTAAAAGTATCAATAATTTGACACACACGCAGTCCAAATGTTAACTGATCACTCAAAATGATGAATGCAAATGTTGGCTTAATAACTAGTTTCCCCACCTCACTGGTCCACTTTAAAGCTTGAAGTAAAGCTTTATTATTTCTTTTCCCTAAGGAGGGATTTCCTATAAGTTGTAGCTGATCAGCAGTTAGGAAGACTACTGAGTATCGGGGGTGACTGAAGTGAAGACCTCGGCTCGAGGCCGTCACTCCTACAGAAGCTTTTGTGTGTCTTTTGCTTTCCAGATGCTCCAAAAGCAGAATGAGTGCAGAAAGAAAAGAAAATCCCCCGACAGGCTCTTCTCTTGTGGAACCACTTTCAGTTCAGGAGGTAAACACACTTTTCACTGCGAAAATCAAGTTGAAAAACTTTTTCCTTTCAGCAAAGCTTCGAGTGACGACTGACTCAGGCGACCCTGAGCCGCCCGTTGGTTGTTTCCTCTATGATTCACCAGAGATCCTTTTCTCTTTTGATGTCTGTGTATTTATAAGATCAAGGTCGTGTCTGGGAGTTTGACACATTCATGGAGGTTTTCTTGTGAACACTGTACAGACCACAATTATTGACCAGAGCTATAGATATTTCACATTGATTCTGGTGAGAGGGCGACGCCTAGCGAGCTTGGTTAATTGATCTGAAAGCTGAATTTGGAGTTGCATGTTACACTTAGGGACCTCTACAAATAATTGTGAACAACTTCTTCCATCCCGGATTTGCCAAAACATTATAGTGAAGCCAAATCCTGGCAGAAAAACACACTCCTAAACCAACATAAATCACAGTTTTCAGGGACTAAGATGATCCTGCCACAGGGTTCAGGTGCCCTGATTACAATGAATAAATCACATCATCCAAGATGCTTTTAATCGAAATTAATTCAAGAATCAACTACAAATAATCAAACACTGAAACAAGTCAGGCCTGAAGGTTCGATTTTGAATTAATCAGATCCGAAGCAGTCATCCTTCCCCCAAAAAATTCCCATTAATTTCTAATTTAAAAAAATGGACATGTGCTTTTGGGACCTTTGACCCCCCCGGGCATTTATCTGTGCTGACCACTCGTTAATCCAGGCTCACGCCGCCTTATCCCTGTAAACACATCACAGTTGGATTGCGTCCTGATTGGCTCCCCTCGGCGAAAAAGTTTGGAAAGCTCTCCCAGTGAACAGCACTTTAATGAGCAGCTCGGCGTAAAGCCTCCTCTCAGTGGGGTTACCTTTTCCGAATTAGAGGGACTCGCTGTTTGTTGCTAATAAGGGTCCAGTGTTTAGCCTCTGAGGAGCCAGTTTTCCAATCCATTTAACAAATACCCTTTTACTACACTACATTAAATTGCACAACACAGAAAAAAAACCCAAACAAACAACAAAAAAAAAAGTCTTGTCCACGGCTGCAGCTTGTTTGTACTTGGAGTCATGGAAATTGAATAATATCCACTCCTTAACCTCTAAATGTTGCAGAAGATTGTGCTCGGTGATCCGCAGCAGAACATTGTGTTTGCCCAAGTTCGTGCCCAATGGTTCGTGCGGATGAGTAGAAGGCCATCGTACCAGAGGTACGCTGTGGAGGCTGTGCAAGACCGCGCAGGCCAAAAATAAAAGGTGATTGAGCGCATGTTGTGAGCTGGGAAATAAATAGTGGAATAAAACGCTCCCCGCGTGCGCGTCCAAAAACCGCTAGCGCAGTCAGATTTCTGGTCCTCGCGCGGCGGCGGTCCTTACAGCCCCCCAGTGAACCCCACCGTGAGCCATGGTGGCTTCTTTACGACCCCCAGTCCCTGCGTGATGCTTTCCCTTTTACAGATCCATTGAGTGGAGTCAGTCAGTCACGGCGAGCACTATATAATTTCAATCAATCTCAGTTATAAAATCCTGACACAGGCCGAGACCGCCACACGGTGCTAATTTACAGCTGTTTAGATTGCAAGTCATTTCCTCATGCCGTGTGCATACAGACTGCATCTGCCTCCCCGGGCCTGAGTCAAAGTGAAACGCTGCCCATGAGAGACTTCAAATCTGACTTCTTCCAAGCAGTAAAGACAGATTGGGTGCATTTACTGCATTGGGTTTCTTTAATATTCTTAAGTCTGCCATAAAAGCAGGGGGGAGATTGTTTGTGGTTGGTCTGCGGGTAAAAAAACACTCCTCACGTTTCCAAGACTGACGGAGGCGAAGCATGCAGCGCCTGTAGGTGGCAGCAGAGACTGGCCGCCTTCTCCAAGGCTGCGCGATTACTATTCCGAGCACTAACCAAGGGAACATATCAGCTCAGGACCTACATGAATCGATTCAGGTTAATGTACATCCGCGGCTGCACAGAGTGAAATATTTACTTGTAAATGACACTCCTGCGGCGCCCGGCGAGCGGCGGCTGTCGCCGAGACGTGGCAGGATGCTGCCGCCGTCACCTTGAAGAGTCTCCGTGCTGCTCGAGCATGTGTGAGACCAGCAAGTTTCTGGCGTCGACACCCAAAATGGCTCGAGAACGAGTCTCTCTCGCTTTCTCTCTCTCTCTCTCTCTGTCTCTCCCCCCCACCGTAATCAGGATGGAGAAGCAGAGGGGAGCAGATCCTTTAGCTTGAAGTAGCTCGATCACACTTACTGTAATGAGCCCTGTTTGAAGCTCTGAGAGGATTTGTGCTCCATTTCTTGGTATTTATTACACGTCTATGTTTGGCATTAGAGACTGTGGCTGTGACCTCTCCTCATCCCTAACGAAGGCTTTTGATAATGCACGTTAATTTATGTAACATTTGTTGTTAACATA
>JAUESF010000047.1:3621986-3635957 GCA_032274765.1 Malacoctenus tetranemus
GAAGAAGAAGAAGAAGAAGAAGAAGAAGAAGAAGAAGAAGAAGAAGAAGAAGAAGAAGAAGAAGAAGCAGCAGCAGCCATCTGGCAGGAGGAAGTGCTCTGGATGCGTCTCATTTCCCTCGTCAGCAACAGGAAATCTGTCTCGGTTTTGTTAGAGATGTTTTGTTTTTCTCAAGAAATTTCAGGTCCAAATGAATCGTGACCTGAAAATGTCATTAAGACACTGCACATTTCACTTTATCAATCACCAAATGTCAGAAAGATTCGAGAACCGACACTTTATTTGATTGTAAAGTGTCGATAAAAACGTTTCTTGGCTTTGACGCTGTCAAATGAAAGCAGGAAGAAACTTCCTCTAACTTTGCTTTTCTCCTTCTGCTGGGATCAGGGATCATTTCAGCCGTGTACGACACGTCCAATAACAACTTGAATTAGGTTCAAAAACACCAAAACTGGGTTGAAAAGATATTTCGATAAATAGCAGTAATGAGTTTTCTTTATCTGCTGAACGTGTGTTTGCCAAAGCCACTTTTTCCGGAAATAAAATAAACATCTTGTGCAACTGAAGGCTCCTGTGAGCAGATTTACATATCGAAGATTAGCCCCTACACACGTGATGTGGAACGAATTTTAATTGAGTGGCAGGCGAGACGCATTCTAGATTGGAAACAAAAAGACTCCTGCGACACAAAAGTGTGTGTAGATAATGTTCCACATTAGGAGAACGCGCAGATTTACGCTCACCCACCTGCTCCAGGGCGTAGGTGTCTCTGCTGCAGGTGTCCAGGATGTGGACTCCGAGGGAGACCCCCGGCAGCAGGCTGTTGTCGGTGTTGATGCGGTCTATGGCGAACAGCATGGCCTCCAGCCTCTGGATGCCCCTGTCCTCGTTCACGCGGCCACACTCCTCCATCCCGCCTCCCTTCTCGTGCACCGGGAACAGGCCGCCCAGCACCAGGTCGCCCTCGATGCGGATCTCCCTGCGCGACTGGGGCGGGTCCGACAGCAGGACGCCGTGACACATCATGACCAGAACGAGAGTGGGAAGGCGCGCCGCCACCATGTTGGGCTCGGAGAGGGGGGGGGGGGCTCGGATCGTCACAACGAGAGGAGGTGCTTGGCAGAGAGCGAGGCGGAGGGAAGCGAGGGGCTGAGGGCCGGTGAGGCCGGGGGCGAGGGGCAGAGAACGAGGGGAGCGGAGCGCGCCGGGGGGAAGTCAGCCAGTGGCCGCGGGTGCTTGGGTGGGTTCGTGGCCCGTGAAGCGGTCAGGGAGAGCTGGACTGGACCACACATGGAGGGGCACACCATCTGGGCATCAGTTCTGCTCGGTGGGAAGAAAAAGGTAAGAGAGAGGAGGAAGGAAGGAAAGAAGGTGAGGGAGGAGAGGAGGAGGAGGGATGAGATATAGTGAGCCCACACGCCATCGGACAAATCACAGAGCTGTCGGAGGCGGCACAATAAAACACTTCCGTAAGTGTTACTGTGAAGTTTACAGACAGCAAATCAGACTTTTAGTGGAGTTTGGGGACGCTGTTAACAAGGGCTCACAGTCATCTCTGCTGCTCAGCCAAAGCCGCGCCATGACGGCGAGGAAGAGGGGATTGTTTGGAGCCGGTAGCCTGCAGCTCTCCAACCTCTCCTCCTCCACATCACCCTGGAAACTTTCTTTTTCATCGTATATGTGTGTGCGAGTGTGTGCGAGAGTGCGCATGTGTGTCGGCCCCTGGTTGTATCAGGATAAGCCAGCTTAGATGGCTGGTAGATACATGAGCCCAGTCTTCTCAAAACACAGATCAGAAAAGCTTCTCTAATCTGATCTCTGTTTCAACAATTCTCCGCTTGTCCATGAGTTTATACCCTTAGGTATCAGCGTGTGTGTGTGTGTGTGTGTGTGTGCGCGTGTGTGTGTCCTCGTGTGTGTGTGTTAACGTCTCCCTTGCATAATTACAGCGTGAGGCCTGAGCGCGTTTCACCATGAACAAGACGCTATCTGACAACAATGAGGCCAACAATAAACAACAGCTGATGCTACTTATCACAGCTTTACAACTCAATTATGTGTTTTGACTGTTTCGCTCAGCAACACTCTCCTCCTCCTCCTCCTCCTCCTCCTCCTCCTCCTCCTCCACGCTCGTCAGAGGAGGAGGAGGAGGAAGCCTGGAACACTACACGCTCCTAAACGCGGGGCCGCAGCGTTCAACAGACGTTTCATTCTACACGACGCACAGTTTAAATTCCACTAATTAACACTTGAACGCAGCTACGCGGCGTTTTCCTGTTGCTTGTGATTGCATTGTGCAGCTGATTCATGATCATAGTTTCAACAAGAGAGAGTTCGCGTCCAATCAGCTCACAGACACGTTATCTGGTAGTTAAACGAGGTCGATGCTGTTTAGAACTTGTGTTAGAGAGTTTTCTGGTTTGTTCGCCCATATTCCCACTGATCCTCTACACTCTGGTGGTCTCACGGCGAGTCAAGGTGGTCACGGAGTCTCATGTACCTCCAAAGGTGAAGCCGGGACGCAAAAGTTAGAGGATGAAGTCAGAGTCTGATGAATCTGTACGACGAGACTTGGAGGGTGTGTTCAGCTGATCCCCTCCTCCCCAAACAGCCACTCGCAGCAAAGCACAGCTGGCAACTTTTCAGGGGCACCAGTGACGGACAGAGGGCAGATTAGCAAGCTGAACGTTATGAGCGTGGTGCCACCCACACGGTGTCTCTGTTTACATTAGCCAGGCACCAGAACTCAGGCCAGACTCTCCGCTCTCAGAGCCTCCACAGCACACGGCTCCTGGTGGCCGAGGGGGAGTTTCCAGTCCAGGTACCGGTGATAAAAGTACATTATGTTCTCAAAAACAGTGTTTTGAGTTAAAGCGATGTGCATGTTTGCATGTTGGTGCCACGTGGAACAAGAAAGGTGAAAATAAAGCGCAAGATTCAGTCGTTTTCATCGTCGCTTCACAGCTGCGAGGCTCTGGGATCGAACCTGAGGTCGACCGTCGCTTCAGCGTCTGCATGTGCATGCGAGGGTTAATGTGGGCACTCTGGGCTCCTCCAGCACGTCCGTGTTGTGTGTGTGTGTTTTTTTAGTGACCCACTTTGGCCGAAGGTGTGAATGTGAGCCTGAGTGGCTGCTTGTTGTCTTCTGGATTGATGACCGTTTCCAGAGCGGCTCCCACCTTTCAGCCCCCGTCAGGGAGGAGGTTCTCCAGGAAAAACGGAGGATGAATAATGTCAAAATAAAGACGCTTCAAAGGAGAAGCTGCTAAAAAATAAAACCTAGAGAGAGGAGCTCCTGATAGTCCAGCACGGACGCATCCCGAAGACGCAACTCGATACGAAGCCACGAGACTCCAGCTGACGCTGCACCCGGGAGGGAAACAACCTTTTCACGTTATTCCTGCTTTTTAACCTTTTGTGTTAGAAACTTTCACACGTTTTAATTTTTGTGCGTCTCCTTTGAGCTCCCGGTGACGAGCAGCTCGCTCCTCTTCGATTCTGTCACGTCTGCTCTGGAATCCGTCCTTTTTCCAGTCGACATCAGAAGGAAGTTGGAGGCTGATGTTGTGACAAGAAAAATCAATCTAGACCGGGGAGAGCGCCGCTCCTCAAGTTCCTGTTGATTGCTCATTTGTGTGTGCGCGCGTGCGTGTGCATGTGTGTGTGTGTGTGTGTGTGTGTGTGTGGGAGTGTGGGTGACGTTTCCCCTCTCAGGTGGGCAGGTAGGAGGATGAAAGCTTCCCTTAGATGCAGACAGTTCAGCTTTTCCTGCAGGCAGCTGCCATAACTTCACCACTCTGCTCTGTAATGTGGCACACATGTACAGCAGAAAAAAGAAACACACACAGCCAGACAAACGCCCACACACACACACACGCGCACACACACACCTCTGCTTCTCAGAGGGGCTGACCTAAAAGCAGACCATCCCTACGTCTTTGCTGCTTTCCTCACTCAGCCTGAGATCTGCGTGGCTGTGGTCAGGAAACACTGACAGACTGAACATCAGCTCCGAGTGAGAATCCAAAGCAGAGCGTGATCTGTCCTCATCTGACCTCCCAGAAGGTAAACAGCCCCGCGACGCAGCTGATTCCAGTTCGACTCCTGCAGGACGCGGCCCGACGCGGCCGATAACTTCAGCCAACTGCAGTTTCCACGACAGACGCTTGCGTCCTTGAAGACGTCACGCGAGCTGCGTGTGTTTGTGCATCAGGGAGAGAGAGAAAACAACCAGAAGCTGCTCTTTGAATGATTTCCAGCGTTCCTCTGAAACAGCCGGAGTTCCTGGAAGTCGGCGCTCTGGACAAAGTTACACGGTGATTAGAGGCCACTGTCAAACAAACACGGAGGGAAAACTTCGTAATGAGCCCGTGTTTCCGGGAGCGACGCTGTCTGTTGTGAGTCCGACCGTGTGTTTTCAGGCCCGTGAACGTGCGAGTTGTGGGTTTCTAACACGGTGCGTTCACGACGCTAAAGCGGCAGCAGCACCTCCTCGCGCCACTTGATGCGTCGCTGCAACTGCCGCCTCTTGAAAGCTCCCGGAAAGCGTGCCGGGCTGCCTCTCCCCGCGCCTCGCCCCGGCTCTCATGGTGTCCACTGAAATTGAATGTTTGCCTGGTAATAACCTCTTGGAAGGTGCCCAAACTCTGCTTCCTCTCTCAGGAGCAACTGTGTAAGCAGAGCGCCCGCTGCGCGGCAGACAATCTTCTCTGCGCCGTTATTACCGGAAGCATATCCAAGAACGCGGCGAGCGCGGCTCCGGCTTTAATATACAGCCCGTGTTTCACCGATCGCGGCTTTTCCTGCACGTGGACGGCTTTATTAGACGCGGTGCGACTGTTTGGGGGGGACGCTCCTCAGGTCCTGGTATGAAGGGGGGGCAGCGGCGACCGGGACGAGCTTTTATTTACTCGAGCATATGAGTTTGAGCTGCGAGCAGTTCGGCGCTCGCTGTGTCAGACCGGGGAGGAGCGCGACTTGCGACTTGGAGGACAGACGCGACCGTGTTTAACACGTAATGAAGAGACGTAGCACGGCTAATGAAATGTCAACCCCGGCGCCGTCCGCAGCGAGACGGGGGGTGATTTGGACGTGATAAACGCTCTCAGACAAAAGCAGCGTGTTATTCAGGTTTATTAAGACACGTCAGGAGGTCGCGTCTCGAAAAGCTACGTAAAACAGGCTGCTGCTGCTGCCAGTTAGGCAAATATTAGCGTAAAGGAACAACCCGCAGATTTGACGTCGACGTTTGGGGTCTTACCTGAAAACATAAAGAGGAGAGAAGATGGCAAGCGGCACATGGCAACATCACCGACTGAACCTGGCAGAGAGAGAGAGAGAGGAGGCAAACAGACGAGCGTCAGAGCGTCAGAGACAAGAGGGTGGATGAAAAAGATCCGAGCAGAAGCCCCCCGAGCTGGAGGGTCGGGGGTGGGCTGCTGACCCTCCTCACCGGGCGCTGCGATGCAGAGCAGCGTCTCACAGACAACCCCATTTCACCTCTGACCCCGGCGAGTCGCTGAGGAGGCTGCGTGCACGCCGCCACACTTGTCTAATCCTCTGCTGGTTTCCTCCCGAACCCCCAACTCCTCCACCACCACCCCCTCCACCCCCTCCACCCTCCTTGCTGGTGCGCCTCCCTCTCGCCATCTATCCCTTCCTCCCGCGCACCCTCCACAGCCCACCTCACTCTCCCCCTAACAGGCAGGGGTGCTGTGGATGACACGTATCCTGCTGAGAGCAGCCATGCAGGGTCGATCGGACCACGGGACGCTGAGAGAGAGAGGGAGAGAGAGAGAGAGGGAGAGAGGGAGAGAGAGAGAGGGAGAGAGAGGGAGAGAGAGAGAGAGAGAGAGGGAGGGAGAGAGAGAGAGCCTTTGCTGCATCTCTCTCAGCCTGCTGGCTCCCCAGCAGATGGTAGTGCAGCATCGTGCAGGAGCTCCACTCGGAGCGGGATGAAAATGGTGCAGGAGACGAGCTGTCTGAAAATGAACGCTGCAGACTCTGAGGTACGGACCTTAATGGGATAATAGGGTAATATCTTACCTACACCATCATCGTGCAAGGCAGCACATCTTTAAAAAAGTGACAGAATCACGAATGACAGCCGTATATCTTCCAGCATCTCCCATATGGCGTACCCAGGGGGACGATTAAAAGTGGAGCACATTGATAGCCCGGCTGCAATGAATGTATGTGCTGCAGTTTTGAATCCAGTCACTTACGTAAATGAACCCAGGATTGAGTGCAATCACAATATTCAAACTGCAGATTAAAGACTCGATACAGCAGGAGCAGAAAGCACACAAGGACCGGAGCAGACATCAAATATGCTCAGATGGGATAAGTCAAAAGTGTCTACAAGAGCTTCATTTGCATGACAAAGAGCATTTTTTACAAGAGCTTTTGTATCCTCCACCGTGGCTTTGTTGTGCACAGTGCTGGCATGTGTTGTTACGGGTATTCTGAAATCAAGTATAAAGCCGAGCTGAAGCACCTTGCTATTTCTGATTTGGCCTTTTCAAATTCGCCACGCACAAAGTGCACGCTGGAGCGAGATCAAACCGGCTGATTCGTCTGAGATTCCAATTGCCTGTGCGCAGTAAACACCGCGTCAAGCATTGTTTCTCTGCTGCGTTGGATGCCATTTGGGAAATATCAGACAGACGCAGATGGACTCACTCTTTGAAAAGTGCTTGAAGACAGTGGTGCAGAGTGAGTTTGTCACATTGTGCCCCCCCCTCTCAAACTCCCCCCCCCCACCCCCTACCCCCACCCCCCCACAAAATAGTCTCAGAAACAACAAGTGGTCATAAATAACAATGCAGCTTTTTCGGCGCTCCTGCCACAACGGGCACCGAGAGAGCAGGGCAGCGCGGTCGGCCGGTGAGTGTTTCGCCTCGGATTTGTGTGAACGACGACGGGGGTCTTTCTCCGGTGAAATGTACCTCACATTGTGCCGTTCGACAAAAATACATACGCATGCAGGATACGTCAGCCTAAAGTTCTGAGGCAGGGCTGTATCCTTTGAAGTCATGCAAAGTGGCTCTCATCAGATGAGAGCGCTGCAGACTGGAGACATCCAGCATATAAAAAAAAAAGAGAAAAAAAATGCTGTGATTGGAAACCTGGTAAGCTAATGAGTTTGCACTTCTATCTTCTCAATTTGTACAGGCTTTTGTGCCAAGGCCTTTGAGGCTTTTCTGTGCCAAGTCTTGTAATAGTGTTCTCATTGTTCGCCTGAGAATCTGACACTTTTTCATGAAACTTCGGGGGAATCCATCTCTAAACTTCCCCCCCTTTTTTATCCACCCCACTTTTCTTCACATGGGAAAGACAAGGAAGCCGGGAAAAATCTGCTGTGAATTATGGATATTGCTGCAGTGAAATTAAGATGACAAAGAAATGGTGGCAAGAAAAAAAGAAGAAGAGGATCCTGTCTTAAAAGGCTCCAAAGGGTGGAAATTTCACAACTGCATTTGAGCTGCAATGCGGCGTAACAAGTCATAAGTAGCTCTTGTTAAAGACTTATGAAACCATATTGCTTATTCCTCCTTCGTTCGCTCCACGTGTCAGCCCGAGAGACCGAACTCTCGCTTTAATATTGGCAATAACCAGCTGTAAGTAGTGGTTATTAAGCTCCTGAAACAATGTGTACATTAGAACCGCGCTGGTTGTGGCAGGAATCGTCTCGAGCTGAGTGCGCGGATGTCGTCATCCCCCCCCGCTCTCCCCCGTCTTCTGCTCGCTCCTCGCCTTCATCTGTGTCACAGCAAACCACGTAACTTTCTGATAAATGAGCCACAAACAGGAGACGGCTCGCACACTTGGGACTGGTTCAAATTATCAGGAGGGCAGTGACCACAGTGCTTATTTGAGCTTAAGATGCAGGCTGTTGAGATTTGCTGGGAGCCAAACTAGAGGCTGTTGAGTCTTTAGGCATGTCCAATCCTATCCATTCAACCATTAATGCCTGGGAGTAGACCAGAGGAAACATTACAGCCCTCAGATCAAGTCTCAGGCAGATAGGCCGGGCTCTCTTTTCCTCCTCACACTCCTCGGCTGCTTCCTTCACCCAGCTTTGGTGAAAAATTCAATTATTCTCACACATGACGAGCCTGCACAGAGCTGCCTTCATATCCTCCCCCCTCTTCCTTGCTATTTGAATGTACTGCGCCCTCACCAGTTTTAGTGCTTTAATTATATGTTTTTTAATTAGATATGTTTGGGTGGAATAAAGGGCTGTCTGAGGAAGTTGGAGATAAAGTACTGAACAAGCTGTGCACATGCTGCTCTTTGTCATCCGTCTCCATCGTTATCAACACACAAATTGTCCTGTAGATCAAATTGCCCACGAACAATTATAGAAAAAAAGCTATTTAATGAGACGAAGAGAGAGTTAAAACCAAGACCTCCTGTCTCTACAGTTCAGTCGTATAGAACCCACTAATTCACACAAACACACACGCTTACACTCACACACGAGCACACAGTACTTCTATGAGGCTCAAGGTTGACGCGCTTATTGAATATATCAACTTAACCACTGATGTCATTGATCAAAAAGCCAATTCCAGTTCTATTATTGTGTTAGAGGGTAAAACAATTGCCAAATGACTTTGTAAGGTGCACTCACTTGGTAAACAGATCTGAGATCCATTAAAGCCTTGGAGATTATCAAGCCTCAGTCCAACAATTTGTGGAGATTGCTCTAAACACCTTGTTGGTGACCTTCCTCGTCCAGTTGAAAGTCAATGGGAAATGTGGCAAGGAGCCCGCCAGCGCCACGAGCGGACCCCCAGCCCCCAACACCCCCCCCTGCACTTTAATTACGCCGCATCGCGACGGTTGGCTATTTTCTTGCCCACTCGGCTCCCTCGTAGAAGCGTTTGTCCTTATCAATAGCTCAGACTCACTTCTCCAGTCCAGATGTGCCACAGGCTTAATAGCCCCCACGACACCGCTGGCCACACTTAATCACAGCATCTTTACTCCATGATAGATATGGCGTAGCATGAACCCCGGACTCATCAATATTAATGCCAGGACTTTTCTCCATGCCGCGCTCTGTGGTTTACTGTAGCTGCCTCCCTCTGACCTCTGAGTGAGGAACGTGGATGTTTTCCATGTGCTTAATCATAATGCACACTGCCTACTGCATTGATAGGTTAATGTACCCTGGGAGGATCAATGCAGTCTCGAGGACGTCTAGTACAACAGACATTTAAAGGTTCGGGGAAAGGCTTTAACAATGAGCGCAGTCTGCCCATGTTAGGATCTCGATTCAGCTTAATTAAATGGAGCTGTGTAAGGTCTGGTGACTGGTGTGATGAGCTACTGTAGATAATTGGAGAAAGCAACTGTTCTGAAGAATGCAAATTCACCCAAGAGCTCGTTAAGAGCACATAAACAACATCCCCGACGCATCTTTCGAAAAACATATTCCTAAAGATCAGCGTCAGTTCAATACTTTCGGCAAAACAGGCGGCGTAATGAATGTTTATGACCGACGTCTGATGAGACTCAAAGCCGTCTTGATGTGGCTTCAACTGCGTTATATAATCTTGTAGTGATCGTCGGGATATTTGAAGATATCTTTCCTGAAAAACACTGACTGGCGAGGGATCAACAGTGGAAGCGTTTCTCCACTGGTGATCTCCAAAAAACTTTATGCAAATCTGCTTGGAAAAGAGGAAGAGTCTCCTGTTTTTTTGTTGTCTCGCACAGAAAAACTCTGCAATAATTGAGAAACAATTCAGTGACTATTTTTATCCCTCTGTGCTGGGATATTGTTTTCATTCTTGAAGGGAGGCTATACGCAGCACAAACATGAAAAGAAGGAGTCTCCATAGGTCTCCCTTTATTTTACGAAATAACACCTGGATTACTGTCTCTTTGTCCTCTGAGGGGGGAAAAGCTTCAGCGCGGATACCGAGAAAAAACATTTGCTCCCAATGAACAAACAGCGAAAGGGAACAAGGTGTTTGTGTTAATTTGCCAAAGCATAAAATGAAGAAAAATTTCAAGCCCAGGATGTTTTTATGGGGAGGGTGATCGTTTACCTCGCAGCAGGGTGTTACAATATGCAGCCAAATATAGCAGCACTTTGGTGGGAGAACTTTAAAAAATGCAGCCTGTCTGACAGCAAATGAAATGGAAAGAATCCTACAACCTTTTTTTCATTTTTAAAGGAGCTCCAGTGATTTCCAGACGTAAAACCGAGAGAAACAGCTGAGTGTGTCTTAGAGGAGGGTAAAAGTTCACACTCTCTGCAGGAGAAACACTCGACTTTTTTTGCTCCCCTCTGAATCCGCGCCGGCACGTCTTCGTATTTGCGATTGCAGGAAAAGCGACGACGCACGTTCACCGAGGACGACTCTGTCAGGATTCGCCCGACGAGCCGATGAAGGCGGCGCAAACTCGTTTTTACAGGAGATCACGGAGCATCTGTGAGCCAATTGTCTCTTTTTAAATCCCAGCGCGTGCTGAGCCAGAGCGGGGCTCTGCAGTCCAGGAGCCGGAGAGCTGCTGTTGTCTTTTCTTGATGAATACCTGAAAGCAAACACAGCTGTGTGCCAGTGACTGGTCATTGTGACACGAGCATTTATCCTTCGCTGACAAGCCCCCCATTGTAAATCTGACTATAAAGACACTGAATTATATCCCCTCGCTCAACAGCTCTGCAGAATAATAAGTGAGCGCGTCGCTCTGGGCTCACGCCGAAGCAGGGGTCCCCACCTATAGTGCCGGTGCCTTTTTTCCCGCCCTGACCCACCTGCTTTGTGGCTGAAGGCAGCAATGGTGCGACTGTGTGAGTCGAGAAACAGAAAAAAAGTTTTACGAGCAGTTTATCGGAGGGGGAACAAATTGTAACCTCGCTGAGTAGCAACGCGTTGGAGAAGTAATTAAAAATGAAGCATCACTTCATTAGACCCTCGACTGCGAACTATTAACTTGAAGCTCGCTCAGTAGCAGTCCTGCAAAACGCCGGCCAAATCTTCATAAGGACACAGCATGGAGCTTGTACTTTTCTTGAAGATATGAATCCTTAACTTTACCTTTCATCATTCTGGATTAAAAGACATTGATGTCTCGAATTCGCGAATTTGCACCCATTGTTGTTGCAGCACCTCAGTAATTATATTCACACCATCTGATGAACAAATCGTGACAATGTAGGTAAACACTTGGCATTGACGTGTAAGCAAAAAAAACAAAACAGGAAGAGCAATAAAATGTCCCATGTGGAAAAATCTTTGAGACTGTGAAGTATTACATCACTTAACGGTGAGACTGAGGCTTTTTTTTAAAAACAAGAATTCGAGAATAGGGAGAAGAAAAAAAAAAGAAACTTAATTAGCGCCTCCAGAGAGCAGAAGCACATCCAAGATTTCAATGGTAATACTCAGCCAAAATCTCAGCCAATATATTATCTCCCACATTAGCTGGTACCCTGCTGCAGGAGAGCGCTCTTTTCATTTAGAGATATACAATATGGCAGGAGCTGATGAATAAATATGAGTCCTGCTCGTATATCCTCCATGGCTAATTAACAGGGCTGTCATCAAGCTATACTCATTCTCCACTTTTACCCGAGTCAGGCTTGTATCTAACTACCATTATAGGTGTATAGCTGCATTTTATCCCAGAAAGCAGAGGACAGCATTGTTTTTCTCTTTCTACCCTCTTTCTATTCCCTCTACAGGAGAAAAAAACCCACTCTGAGACGCACAGACTCTCTCCAAGAATGACTCCATGTGCGTGAAACTTGCAAAATACAGAGGAGTGCTACAACTCCTGGTCTTAATTGGCATGTGATTGCCTGTCATGAGTCATCACGAGGACGCCGGGCGCCTTCCAGTGTCGATCGCTGTGTGCAAACACGTGGATCCAACAGATGGCAACATTGTTCCTTCTCCAACCAGAACAGGTTACTTGGTGATCTGCCAGTGAGGTAGGGGTGCGTCGACAAACCCTCAAAAATAAAAACAGCCATCAAATACGAGTGTGGGCGATGACGATGTGACTAATTGTTGCCATGGTGATCTGGTCTTTGAGATAACGTCTAACGGTGAGGGAAGAAAAGAGAGAGAGAGAGAGAGAGAGAGAGAAAGAGAGAAGAGTGAGAGAGAGGAGCGAGTCGTATAGGCGGCGGAGGAGCAAATGAGAAAAAGGGAAGAGGGAGGAGAGGAAGAGAGGAGGAGAGGAGGAGATTAAGGGGGTGAGAGAAAAAGCAGCGCTAATGTTACGTCTGGGAAAAGAGAAAGGAGAGGAGTGACCCCATAATGTAAGGTCAATTCAATGTCCCACCGCCAGTTCGGCGATGTAAATACCTTTCGATTCATTCATTCAGGAACTGTCCTTCCCCCTCTGAGACTATCAATTCTCATTCTGCAATTACTATTGTTCACAATGGATTTTAGCTGAACCCGGGTCGCCTGCACCAAGGTTACTGCTTGTAATTTTTGTCTCTTAGTTTTCTGCAGCGCTCTCTCCGAGCTCGAGGGCGCCACGAATCGCTCAGGTAAAAGAGCCAAACGCTTCCCTTTTGTCCACGTTTACAATCCGGGTTCAGCATTTGCTTTCGACACCGACTCTCCATCGTCTTCAGAAGTGACACTTCTCTCCGGAGAAATGAAGGATTTCTACCTGCTAACAGGTGCAGTGTGGAGGACCCTTACGCCTTCAGTCGTCTCTGGGCTCCCTTTCATCAGGCTTTGTCTATTACGGAGGTGCCACTATGTGCTGTTTGCTGGAGAAGTGTTGCCCCCCCCCTCCTCCTCCTCCTCCTCCTCCTCCTCCCCCCCCAGGCGGGCTGCCGAGTCACTGTGTCTGCTGCGTTTGTGTCGTGCCAAGACGAGACGGACCGTCGCATCAGCCCTTCCTTTTGTTTAACAGGACAATGAACATTCGGATGCTAGTAAACACCGAGGCAGAGGAACTGAGCATCAGGAAAAGGGGGGGGGCATGAAAAGAGAGAGAGACTCTTCAACAGAACAACACTGTGTCTTTGTTAAAACATCAGACCAATCAAGTCCCCCCCCCCCTCCCTCGTGGTTAAGGTCAGCTCTCTAATAAGGCAGATAGAAATCATCCCCGGGTTCATATTTCCCCCCTCGGCGCCAGTCCGGGACCCCGGCGGTCCTGTTGTGTTCCCTATTATCACATGGGAGCTGCCGGTGGTGTGGCAAAACTATGCTGAGCCGCAGCTTGTCACAGAGCTGTGTGTCATATGACAACCTGCTACCCTGGCAATAGTTTCCACCGGGGCTGCGCGATAAGAGGGGCTCCGCAGATAAGATGTCTCCCATTGCTGGATGTGCCAGGAGCCCCGGCTACTTACAAGGGGAGCGCTGATCAGCTTTAAAAGGGACTGCTGGCTCTCTGTTTCACAGCACACGCCGGATGTGTTTTTCACAGCACGAAGCAGCTTTTTGTCATGCTATTGATGTCACTTACCAGAAATGTCAATAACGGCAGGAATGTGGAAGGACCGGCCATTTTTGGGCTTTTTTTGGGAGGGGGATGGTGTTTTTTTGGGGGGGGAGTAGCGACTGGTGAATAGCAGCCACCACTGTACGTGACTAATCATTACTCACGCCTCCGAAACTGCAGTGTGCCTGATAACGACGCAGAAATGTGAATTCGTCTTCGACTCCCACACAGGCTGCTGCTAAATGACAGTGAAGTGACGAGTCCTGACGATCCTGACATGATACACGGCGTCTTTCGCCGAGCGAAATTCGTCAGTGACGCTCGTCACAGCGCCGCTTGTCACGGCGCTCCTGCAACTCATCGCTGTGCCTGTCAGTCTGCTGCTGCGACACACAAAAAAGGATGACCTTATTCCCCGCTCCCCTCATTCTTTCCAACTATATTCCCTCACGTTCTGTATTCAATAACACACACACACACACACACACACACACACACACACACACACACACACACACACACACACACACACACACA
>JAUESF010000047.1:3651137-3668001 GCA_032274765.1 Malacoctenus tetranemus
AGCCAGATTGAACCATCGCCATGAAGTTTGTTTCAGTTTTCCTTCACAACAGAATTTTGCAAAAAAAGAAAAAGAAACAAATTTGTGTGTATTTTTTTGGTATTTTGTTTGTTTTTCCAATTTTTTTAAAATCAGTTTTGTTTATGGTGAGTAAAAAAAATGAAAGTAAAATAATTGAAAAAAAAAGACAGATAAAGGGAAAAAATAAATTGAGTCTGAATAAACAAACAAGATAAAAAACAGAACCAACATCACTGTTACCGGAGCATCAATTTTTCCCAAAATTATTCAGAAGATTCACAGTTGCTAATCGAGCAGCCTGCTAAAGGGTTAAGGTGTTGAATTGTGTTGCGTCGTGTGAAACACGTCATTCATAAGAGCCTGAGGACAGCGCGTCCCTGACAGCACAAACTCACCTAATAATCCTTGAAACCTGGGACAACCTGACAACGAGTAAATGGAGAAAAACAGGCCAGAAACGACCTCCTACTTTTCTCTAATATCACAGCGGCTCCGTGCTTTCATCTGTTCTTCGCAGTATTCTTCTCCTCCAAAGATTTTTCTTACATTTAGCGTAGTAATTTTGCAGCCTGACTGTACTCCAATGGCAGCTGGCTGAAGGGCACGCGCGAGGTGCAAGTCAAATCTTTTGGGATATTTTTGCATCGCATGTTTCGTGACAGAGGACACATCCCGAGGACATATGGGTGGCGACTGTGTCATTGCAGCGCATAATTATTTCATGTCTCGCGCGCGCTCTCCCCGAGTTTAACTCTGCTCTTCACCAACTCCTGGGGGACCGGTGGAGGCCTAACTGGTGGCGCAGTCTCACTTCGTCCCCCTCTGAAAAGTCAGGCTATGCAGATAAGCCTCCGTGGTTTCACTCGGTGCAGCGCCGGCTCTGCAGAGGATGCAGAGTAACACCCCGACAAACCCCAGCAGTCCAGCTCACAGAGGAGAACAAAACAAAACAAGGGGGGGGCAGGGGTTCATACGCTGGTATCCAATAAAGCGATACGCTGAAATAGCTGAAATAGTTATCATCAATGGCATCTCATCTCAATGAAAGCCATTTAAATAATTCCCAGATGCAGTTTTTCGCCCCCTGTGAGAGCCAGTGTGAGTGTTGCCAGGCAATCAGGCCTCCTAGCATTGAAAAGCGTGGTAATGCTATGCGTGATCCGAGGGGACAAGGGTCTGTTTCGACAGTGCTCGCCCTGAGCTGGATTTAGAACGCAAGCAAACAGCTGATTGCATGAGTCGAGCACCAGGATATCTGCCTTGTGCGTAATGTATGCGCAGGGGAGTCGGCCTCCTCTGCTCTTCAAAAACACAAGAGAGAAAAAGGACATCGACATCAAAAGCAACAGCTTTTTAAGACAGGCTAAGAGCCTTACGAGTGCACACACACATTCAGGGTGTAACATTACAAACACTCTGGCAGGGAACCGGTACGGAAGGTTTCAGCCGGCAGTCCATGAAAATCAAATATTATCTTGGCAAAGCAGAGCGCCGAGCAGAGAGTGGCTTCAAAACAGCACATGAAGACCTGCAGAGGCCAATAGTTCACACGGGAACTTATTTTTCGCACATGTACCAATGGAGACGGCTCCCAGGAGAGCGTTACTACAATGAACCGGCATCACCGTCGGTTCACTTTCACACAGGGCGCGCCCGGGGCAACGATCCATCGCCAATACCAGACAACACAGCTAGCTGCAGGAACAAACAAAAAAATACATCACAGCGGATAAGCAAAGTCTGGTAAACTGTTATTTTAGATCAATTAATTCCCGAATAATGAGCTGCAAACTGTGAGCATGTATGTGGGAGAATTATAATCTTGTTAGGTGGAATTTATGAGGTGCTGGCTGTCAGGCGGAGCCTCACGGAGGAATTGGAGAATACTGATAAGCCGGAAATCGCAATAATATATAATTACACTTGTGAGAGATTCTTACCCAGTTGTGAAATCGATAATTATTCCTTTTTAATCAACTTCAAAGTCTGATTTCCAAAACAAACACGCGCGCATAAAACTTTGCTGTGCTGTGACGGCGCGGTCGGCTCCGCACTCACTGGCGAGTAAGAAATGCAACTGCAAACACTCGGGGATTAAAGGAAGTTGCTTGTTACTTTATGGATTTGGGATTTTACATTAAATCAAAATTTGTGGAAACATGATGACATGCAGAGAAAGCAAAAATGTACGTTTTTTTTCTTCTGAAGGAAGCTTCTTATCCAATTAGCCTCGTGAATCATCATTAACCCTTTTTCCCTATCATGTTGCAGCCGATGGGATTTCGCATGCAGATTTCTCTTAATCATAACTCAGAAGCCACTGATTGAAAATCCAGGAACACCTGAAAGCACCGAAAACAGGAGCGACGCGACCGCATACAGTGTGCGTCAGGCTCTGTGATCCTCCGCTGTATCACTTATTTCAGACAAAGCGACGGACTGCCAGATGATCAAAGTCAACATTATCATGGAAAAAGGAAAAGAATCCCTCTCTTCACTGCGTAATCTTTTCATTTCACAATTCGGCTGACATCAAATCAGAAACATGTCAAGGTGGCGCGTAAATACCACGAATAAATCAAAGCGCCTTGTTCACTTGCAGCAGTCGACCTCAGCGGACGCTTCAATTCAAGGTGTCAATTAAACGGTTCCAAACTGTCCTGTGTTTTACCCTTGAACGATTCAGGTGTTTTTTCGCCATAATTCACATTCGTGTTTCCTTTCACATGGAGCGACCGAGCTTTACATCAAGACGTTTCATGGAACTCAACTTTGAACAGACGCAACAACAGAAACGTCGTCCGCCAGTGAAGGAGTTTTCATATCCGATGAGGAACAGCGATTAATGAAGGGATTATAATTACGGCGGCCTTTTCTTTATGTCGCTGTATACGTCTCCTGGAGTGGAGCATGCTATATGTGCTCCGAATATACTTCACTCATACCATGAATGTGTGTTTTTCCCTGCGGGAAGCTAAGCAGGAAGTGCCGCCGTCACTGCTAATATGTGAGAATCGTCCAGTTCTGCAGGTCTGTGCAGAGCAACAGCCAGCGACTAAATGCACACTTGGGGCGTGTTGAATACTGTTGTAACCTCTGAAGACCCCAGGCAACATTTTGCACGGATCCCCCCAAAGACTGGCACATCGTTCGACTGTTTATTTTCCCCTCTCCCTTCTTTTTTTCTTCTTCCCTTCAACATTTCATATCACAACAGATCCCCTCAGTCACAGGTTTGAAAATAAAAAGCGATGGCATCAGACACAACATGCCCATAAAGCTGAAGATGAGTGTGTGGATGCCAAACTGTGAGAATTGCCGCAGGAGCGTAGCAGGTCCCCCCTAAAGCTGTGATGTACTGTCAGTGTCCTGCGTTGCCTCGCCTAAGTGTGAAATGTATGTTATTGTTACAGCAGTAAACACATGGTTAGTGTTGTACAGATTGGTGCTATTTGTTTAGGTTCAGGCGTCAACGATGCCGGGCGCAGTTTAAAAAAGTGCTGCTCTGCTCATTTGTGACACACCGTGCGCGTCATGTCAGACGTTGGAGTTTAATACCGAAAGCGAGGCGAGATATTGAGTTCTTGTCCCGTGTGGGATTTGAACGGTGGTCTACAAGATGAAAAGTGTCTGATCCATCCAACAATCCCCCCCCCCCCGACGCCGACTGTGTCACTCCATATCCCTGCTGACACCGCACCTTCAGAAACATGACAGAAACATGACAGTGGCAAACTCTAATGAAGCGGCATGTGTTTTACACCGCGGTGCGGTACCTGGCTGCGTGTCGACAGCCTCGCAGGTGCTGTAGCATCTGACAGAGCCGACAAATGACTCCATGTTTAGAATAACTCAATATACTAAACAATAAAAAAAACCCTCGTTCTGCTGCAGGAAGCACGGGGCGGAGGCAGCTCCTGCTTATCAGGGAAAAAAGTTGACACATTTTGGCAGAGTTCAGCCCGAGAACGGAGGTACGAGAGGCAGACACAAGCTGCCGGATGGGGCAGCAGGCCAAGCTGCCTGGAGGGAATCACACCTCCGTGGCACAAAGAGAGGGATGGGGGCTGAGCGGGAGTCTGACGTTCCTTTGAGCGAGGTAGAGGTTAAAGCTCTGTGCACAAAACGGATCACAACCTGACGCAAACAGGCCTGTCAGCAGGATTGGGACGCGGCTTAGCTGTCATGGGGGAAAAAAGCGGGCCGAGGACGGCGCGCCGAGGCTGGCGCGGTCAAAGGGAGGCGAGTCGAACTTGTCCAACAACTCGCTACGAGGCGAGCCGGCGCTTTGTGCATCACCACTCTCACACCCCTCCGATCCGAAGAGGAGCCGGCCCGCCATGTTCAGCACTTTACAGAAGGGGGGGGGGGGAATCAAAGGCCTGCTGTAGGTTTCTCCTTCCCAGGTGGAATGGCGACGAAGGGAGGGGCTACCCGCTGCTCGTTGGACGCTCGCCAGGCTGACAGAGACCGGGCAGATGGAGAGTGGGCCCAATGAGGAGAGGTTGAAGTATCAACCTAAACACAAGCTGCCAAAAGTTACTGGTAATGCCTGCCTGGCGAGTCATAGAAAATGACATTGCTGGCTCGCAGCAAACATCCGAGCGCAGCGGAGCAACAAAAGGTCAGCAAGAAAAAAAAAAGCCCAAACAAATTCACTTTCCAGTGATCTCCTTGTGAGGGGCGAGATTGGCCCAGCTAAAAGCATCACCGCGACTTTCCAGTCAGGGTTGATTATCGACGGCTCCATCAATCATTTCACTTCTTCTCGGTCCTTTTCCAATGTTTATCTAAACATGTATGCAGATGTACCGTGTGTTGGCAGCGACGACACTCGTAGGCAGAGGCTGGAAACACAGCAGCCATGCGTGAATATTATTTTTTTAGGATATGGTTGTGAACATTTAACCTTTACGCGTCTCTGAATTGTGGCAGGAAGGAGGAGTAGCTGAGGATGACTCACACAGCTGCAGGAAGGGCAGACACTTTACATATTAGCGAGACTCCACCAGGGCCTGCAGGCTCACACCAGGAACAGTTTGAGGCAACGGTGCGAACCGCAACGCTGGCCTGAGTCAACAGTCGCAGGGCAGCTGAGAAAGCTTTCGATGGACAGAACTCGGTGGTGAGGAGGAGAATCTTTGGTGGGGGAAACGTGAGCGGCTGTGATTTATTTCAACTCATTAACCTGCAATTGACTCGCACTTCAAATCGGTCACGGCGCCACATATTTTCTGAGGCTGAGCCTGGATGATACTGTTTCCCCATTTTCTTTTGTATCTCTGTGTCGGGGAGACGCTTCCTCTCTGCACAAACTGTATCTCTGAAATGCCCTTTGGAGTTTCAGCCTGCATAGTTACGTGCCTGAGAGGGAAGTCCTTTTCATCTCTTTTCCAATATGTGCATGCACCGTGCACATGCATGTATGCATGATGCTCCTGTGGGTTCGAAAGCTTTCTATATATGACCTGGATTATGAGGATATTACGGCCTGCTTGAGAACAGGTTCTGCTTCAAGTGAGCGATTTAGCCCTCGGTAGTTGTCAACTGTGCTTCTAAAAAGCTTAATATACATTTACGACAACCTTCTCGTTTTATATACTCCGCAGGCTGTGTATTGGAGTGAGAGCATGATTTTGACAGATGGAGGAGGGGGAAAAAAAATTGTGAAGAACTTCCCTTGGGGACATCTTAAGGGGATTTATTTCATTCTTTGACTGCATTTCTAAATAGAGGGAAATGCAATGAGCTGACACATCAAACATTATCATGGCAAGTTAAAAGTGGAGTTAAGCTCTTTATGTCTACCTCTGATTTGAAGTTTTTGTTCAAACCCTTCCAGTGAACTTATTCATGCTACATTTTGATCTCTTGTTCGCCATCAATTGAGCGTGTCTCCCTTGCTCCTTCTGATCTCACGTTGCTCTTCAGTGAACTAAATCATCATTATCACACGTTCTCTGGATGTGTTTTACCTTCATTTCTCCCCTCAAAGTACAGCTGTTTATGAGCCCGGTAACCTTGGATTGTGACGAAAGACAAAGAGTGGCGTTTTGGGGAGCCCATGGAGGATATCAATCAGCTGGAGTTGACTAATAACTTGTGCAGCATTTATCTCCGCGTCAGAGAAGTGAAAGGAGAGAGATGATGAAGGCGGACGACCTCGAGGCCCGGGCGCCGCTCACATCACTCCGTGGATTTGCGAAGCCCTCAGGCTAAAGAGGAGGGATGTCGACGGGGGAAATCTGAGGGGGGAAAACCGAGAGTGGAGGGAACCGAGGCGGGGGTCTCAGAGAACACAGCCGAGACCTTTGGAAAAGTCAGACAGTTAACTTCTGACTGATCCACTTCATCTCCACTGGCATTGTTTATTTATGTGGCAGATGGGTTGCATAAATTTCATTGTGGACCTCACCGTTATAAGCCTAACTCAATTAGCCAGCCGGAGTGTTAGCAGACACTTAGCCGGATCCATCGCAGCAAATCACAATGGGCAGATGGGTTGTATTTTTCATTTTTGGTGGCCAAGACTCCAACTCATTATTTTTCCTTGTTTGTGTGAATGCCTGATTCATTAAAGAGTCAGTTTGATTAATAAAACCAGCCTCGCTGGGCGTAATGTTTTTGGCTCGCGCTGCGATACGGCGCGCCGTGTCTCTGTATAAAGGAGGAGCCTCTCCAGTACACTGTGTGTTCGTGTGCTGGGTGAGTTCCTATTGTTTTTATTCTTTGCTATGGCTAATGTGACAAATCTATCATTAATGCTCGGGGCTTTAATCGGAATTAACTTGGCTCCTCACATCATGTTTTCGCCACCTGTTGCCTTTTGTCTTCAACCTCCTCTCCCACCTCCATCGCTCTTCCTCGCGCCCTCCTCCATATTTGTCGTCGGCTCACATGTGTCCCCGTTCGATCGATCTCTCTTTCACGTTGCATCGTTTCTCCCCACTCATTTTAAATATTTCTCACGTCTCCACTTCATCTACATACCAGCCTCCTCTCCCCGCCTCCCCGCCCATCGCTCACTTCATATCTCCTTCCTCCTCTCCCCGCCAGTGAGCCCACCCTGGCAGCCTTGGCCCTCTTAAATGCATCATTTCTTCCAAGAGATATCCTTCTGCACTGACCTCTGTGCTAGCTGGCTGCCTGCCATCTCCACTCAATGGACTCATCAATCCATCTTGGTTCTTGGATGGCCTTGATTTTATTGTCTCACACAACCCTCTGTCATCCTGTTCATCTCTCATCCTTAATGTCATCCTTTCAGATTTTAACATGTCTGCATTTTCTAAGCACACAGCGTTTGATTACATTGAGCCGCAGCACCGAAGACCAGGTGGGCTATTGTTGTCAAGTCCTTGCCGGGGCAAAGAAGCGCGGATGTGCTATTTTTTGCAGAGTGAATCATTTTGGTTGGAAGCAGCGCGCTCGCTCTGATTTATTCCCCAGCTCATTATTACCGATGATTGATTGTAGCTCTTAATGTATTGAAGCTTTACATGTAATGATGTTTGCACATGCTTATCAATCAAGTTCAGCCGATGAAATACGGGCAGTGGGGGAAAAAAAAAAAAAAAGAAAAAAACAAAACAACGTTGTTGACTCGCTCTGTGACACTTGCTCTTTTGTGACAAGTTTCATGGAGAAAATTACACCATTTGCATATGTTTTTGGCAGCATTCGCCAGCTTGTCTCCTGGTACTCTGCAGAGTAAAATGAATGGCTCTGGAGCTCGAGCCGCACTTGTCCTTGAAATATTTGTGAAACTTGCTGCCGCACTTAAAAAAAAAAAAAAAACAGTCACCAGCAAATGCATTTCATAGGCAAAGTCAACATCAGGTCTCATCACACGCGTTGGCACCGAGCTACCGAGAATCTGCATGTGTAAAAAACCTGCAGGAACTTAATATTGCGCTCAAACACAAGTGGGAGGATCATGTGACAGTGAGCTCAATCTGTCTTGTGTGTTCATGAATTTGTATTACCAAGCGTTTCAATCAGATGGTGCAGAAGACAGAGAAGACTTTACACTAATAGATTTGATTTGCCACCGGCAAGAGGATTTGAGACAGCTGAAAGCGTTTGTGTTGTTCAAAGCTGCGCTCCCTTTCGCCACGTTGGGAAAAAAAAGGAAATGGAAATGGGTTTAGCCTTTACCGGAGACTCTGCTGTTATTGTGCTGAGAGGCATTTCATAAGCTGGTCAGCCAGGAGTCTGATTTTATTACACAGCGTCTCTGAAGTTGCATAACTTTGCTTCAGACTCGCCATTGATTCTCAATTTCTTCTGTTGTTTTATTCACACAACTTTTTGACGGATCATCTCCTGTAATCTGTTATTTCTTTCTGCCAAATCTGTTTTTTTCCTTTTTGTTTTTTTTTTAACTGTTGCTCAGCAATGTCTGACAACTTCCTCCAACAACTCAGCGTCGTCACCTTTCCGTCTGTGAATGTGGGCACGCAGCATTTCTTCTCGTCTTCCCATGGCAACAATACGCAACAAACTATCATGTAATACTTCAATAACAAAACAAATGCATAAACAGTCTGAGTGCACATGCATTTTTACGGGGCTTTTTTCAAGGACTCCAAATAGCAGGCCCATTTCATCTGACCTTCCTGCTAAAAGGCTGAGAAAATGCATCAAGGAAGTGAAATTAACAATTAATTCTTAACTTTTGGAGGGCACAGTGGAGCCATGATTAGTACCGTCACGTCAGTCCAAGAGGGTTTATGTAACTGTGCATTAGTTTTGGGTGCTTTGGCACTTTCCCACCCAAAAAAACCCCCACGGGTCTTCGGTCACTTGTACTTCTGAGTTTAATGCTGGCCTGTGCAGTGTGTCACTTCGGTGACAGCCCCCTGGCAGCTTTCCATCCTGCTCCAGGTCGCTGCCCCCGCAGCTCCCCGATATTGCAGGGTCTGTTTGTCGAAGCTGTGCCACACCAGGGAGCACCTGCTACCTCCTACAGCAACATTTAGGACCCACGAGCCAGAAGCGAGTCCACCCCCCCTCCCCCTCCCCCCTCCTCCTTTTCCTACCAGTGTTTGGATTTCCTTTCGTTGCCTTCAGCCACGTTTTCTGCTTTACTTCTCATTGGGCATTCATCACACCGACTTAGACATGCACATGCCTTCACAATCCTCACAGCTTTTTGCCTTATTCATGTTGGGCGACATTATGCATGAACCATACCGATCGTGGATTAACCTTATATGTTGTGGCCACGGCATGTACTCTTCGCACCTGTCTGTCCACATGCTATTTTCAGGGGTTGGAGGCTTCAGGTTGCTGGTAGGAAGGAAACAGTTAAGATCTGTCTGAGGAGCCTAGCTTTACAATAGCTCCATTAAGCCTGTGACTCAGTAATATGAGCAACTTGTTGGCACCCTCATTTGTTTTCCTCTTCCAGGCTCTTACCTCAGACTCTAGTGGTTCTTATTTATCTCAGAGATGTCTCTCGCTTCCCCTCTCCTCTCCCTCCTCCCTGGGATATGCGGCGCTGCTCAGTTAGGTTAAGATCTGGTGATTGACCCGACCCGGTCGATGGCCTTCCACTTTACCCCCACTGATGAAGTCCTTTGTTGAGTTGGCAGTGTGTTCTGGATCATTGTCTTGCTGTGCGATAACGCTCCTCTCTATTACTTTGGATGCATTTCTCTGGGAACCGGCAAACCGAGCGCTCCTGTAAACTTCCACGGTTTGTGGGCCTTTCTTGCAAGGGCAGCCACGCTCGCCCACACTTCGAGACCACTTCCGCCTCTGGTCTCAGATCAGCTCGTCGCTCCCGCATCGCGAAGCGAGCTCTGCTTCCAACACTTTGGTTTGTTCTCATCAGTCCAATAAAGCCAATCTGGCTCTGCGAGTCCTGTTGCCAACATATAATTCACATCCAGCTTTCACCATTATTTAAACTTCTGTCTTCAAACGTGCAGCTCCAGTTTGTTGGGACATCAGTACCTGCTGTTTCAGGTTTCTGGAGCGAGTTGATGTTTTTCTTTAGCTGACCATTTTTCCCCACACGCATTCCTCAGTGAACAAGTGATGTTTTTTTGTTTCATTTCATGGATACCTCCATTTTTTGGCTGTGTCCAATGTTCCTGCAATGCCTCTGATTAATTTTCTCTCCTCCACAAGCTTCAAAATGGCTGATTCCTTTTCACCCACGAGCAGCTCTCTGGTCTTCATGTTGGCTTATCCTTTTTGGCAAACGCTGTCTTCACATATGGAACCCAAGACAAAAACCAAGACGAGACAACCACGGCTATTTATTGTTTGAATAATTAGCCTGACAGGACAGAGCAGCAAAACAAGGCACATCAGTCAGTCACACGTTCCAGCATTTTTGCATATATGCAAATTAAGTGGTCTGATATAAAATGCAGCATGTTCTTTTTGTTGTTGCTTTTTTTTGTAAACATACAAACAATAAAAATACCAAAAAATACAGGCTGTATTTCTAGACTCTCCCCACGATATTCATATCAATCCCAAATGTCTTCAGCGTGCAGCCAAAACAAATAAATTGGCCTTGCTGCTCCAATACTTCCGAAGGAGACTGTATAAAAATCCCATTCATGAGACAAACAGACGAGAGGGAACCAAACTTCCTTCCACAAGACGAGCACGGCTGCAATTTATGCATGCACATGCAGGTTATAATTCAAATTAATCTGATTTGAAGGAGAAATTAAAGCTCCCCTTTAAAGGAAATATAATGCTTTACAGTCACCAGCGACTGTTTCCTGAATGAATACAGGGAATAGTGGCAATTCAGCTGAGTGCTGGTTATTATGTGTTGATAATGCGTTGCAGTAACCACAGTTCTCAAGCAGCGCGAGTTTATAGGCAAGTTGGTAAATGCTCTTGTTGATTCCTGTAAATGTAATAAATTACCGACACATTCCTGAGGAGTGGTTGCTTCAATTCTAATGCTAATGAACACATTGCTGTTTTCCTGGCGTTACTATGACACATTGCTGGAGCCACTTATGCGGAACCGCCTAATGCTGATTGATGCCCTCGTTCATTATGCAGCTGTAAGGTGAGCAAACCCGAGATCACGGGCGGGAAATTGGAGATTAGGCCACATTTGTCAGCTATACTCTGCAGGTCACCGGGTTACCGGCAGAACAGGCAAGAAAACAGTCAAGATAAAAGATACACAGGCGGGCCACAGCCAGCATTTATAATGAAAAAAAAAAGAAGGTATGCTAACATTATTCCTACACTGCTAATGCGTCACAGGATGGCCCGTTGTTGTTGCTCAGTGTTTAGCATCTGTCAGAGGGAATTTCAGGAATTAACAAGTGCACTCCGTTGGTCCGTCAGGTTTTTATGCCACTGAAAAATGCACCGGATCAACACGGGAGATGTACTTAGTATGCATTACCAATTTCTCGCTGATTGCCTGGTCAAAAGCCCCTCTCTCTCTCCCCTCTCTGGGTGAGTGGGGTCATGGGGGAAATGAATATATGCACAGCCATTTAAACTGTGTTTGTTATTTGCTGAGAAATGCTTTTATGAGGCAATCGCAGATCAATGAATACTGTGGCTCACTACCTACAGGCCAACTTACGGGCAGGTCTGGGAGTTTTCTGTTATATATGGACATGCTAAATGTCAGTCACGCTTCCCCTGCTCGCCAAGGCCATTATGAGCATTTGCTCGGCCCTATTTATAGAGAGCCTCAGCATGTTTAGTCATGAAACACCTGACCCTTCAAATCAGAGCCACTGGGTTGAGTTGATATACAGTCTGTATGTACAGTGGATGTGAGCATGTTGTAAGCAAGGATGGACAAAATAGGGATGAAAATAATGCCGCCTTGTTATATCCCCCCCCCCCCACCTCTTTGTCTCCCGCTGAGGCTCGTGTTTGTATTGCTGCCTTCCACTGAACCCTCAGGTTCAGACTCACTACCCACATTTTCAGCTTTTTTCCCCAACACTCCCCACTGCGCTGAGCAAACTTCACAGACAAGGGACGGAGATGGAGGGCACTTACTGCCTGCATACTCAGAAGAGAGCCCCCTTTGCTTTTAGCCGGATTCAACTCGTGTTCACTCATAAAATTATTTAAAATGTGCCCCTGGCATTTTAACACCCACTTTCAATTTGAATTTGACTACACTTTTTCGGTGGAAATGAATGGCAATAATAAAACTTGCATATAATCACAACAGCTCAAATGTGTTTTTTCTGAGGGATGCATGAAAAATCTATGAAAAGCACAGCAGACTTACTTAAAATGAAATCTCAATTTGATGCAGACGCGTTGCAATGGTTCATAATCACACTGTTGCCGTTTCTTTCTTTTCGTTGCCTACGATGGCAAAATGGCATTTAATTGCTATTGCAAATGTACATCTGTGTGACTATGAATATAAATGAGACCGCAAGGCCTCTTGTTCTCATGGTAACACACGCAGAATGTGATGTGCTGATTGACCTTGTGGGCGTGGAGTTTCCTTTTTTCCACGTGAATTTAGCTGCAAGGTGAGCCGGGGTGTCTGCAAGACAACAGTCGCGCTGCCTCGTGATCGTGAACCCCACCAATTGTAGTCGGCGTTAGCTCGTTTTCCCGGCAGCACGCGAAGGTGAAGAACTTTAAATAGTTGATGTAATGAGAAAACAAGTCTGTCAGAAAAATAAATTGCATTCATTTCATTCACTGCACTTATCTTATTAGGAAATGACTGCAACCATTCAGGTGATCATTGTGTAATGTTTCAATTTACACAGGCAATGCATTACAATGATACATGGATCAGCTTGAGCTCGCCTGGCGGTTTGTTCACGGGCCTGTGGGGGGCACTCCAGCACTTTCCCCATCTGATGCTGCTCTCTGTCCTCCATCCTCTCTTTTTCTCAGCTCTCCCTCCTCATTTTCTGTCTTCCTTTTGTTCTGTGACTCTATCACTCCTCCTTCTTCCTCTCTCCTTTTCTTCTACTAATGTGCTCTCTCATCACTGCTCTCTCCCTCCCTCTCTCTCTCTCTCTCTCTTTCTCTCTCTCTCTCTGTCTCTCTCATACACACACGCAATCGCATAAGTTCTTCCTCGGCTCTCTCCCCTTTTGGCGGACACCGATTTTCTCTCCTTTACTCCCACTTTCCTCCCCATCCCTCACGCTCCGTTGTCTGTCTGCCACTTTTTCTTCCTTCGGGTCTTTCGATTGATAACGAGGCCCCCACGATCCCCTCCTCCTCCTCCTCCTCTTCCTCTTCCTCCCCCCCGTTCGTACGAAATGAAATGTACACACATTAGTAATGAGACATGCTGACCTTCTTTATGTCGCGTCTAATTCCCCTTTGCTCCACTTCTATATTGCAGGGGGGAGTAATTAGTGAGGCTATCCATAAGAAAAACTTTAATCAGGTTGCTGTAAAATGGAAAAAAAAGGATAATGGAGGTCTGTTTGTGTGTGTGTGTGTGTGTCTGTGGCTCAATTAAGAAAACTAATCAGACTGATTAAATGATCTGTCAATGATTCATCAAAATTAATCGGATTTTAATCACATGGACAACTTGATTACCAAATATGTTTTGGGTTCACTTAAGTGTTGAATTGATTTGCTGGTCTCTTAATTTTTTGTTGCATATTTTGCAGCGGCACTCTCATGAATGCCTCCATCCAAACCCAAAATCTCTGTCCGTAGGGCAGAGCAATGCGGTCTCATTCATTTCATGCCCCTGTTTGTTGGTGGCGTGCAAAAGTGCTCGGCCACTTTTTGGTGCTCAGTTGCCCAACGACATTCAACTGAGATGAACCTTGGTGAAATCTAAACAGAAAAAAGTCGAAAGAAACATTCACTGTTTGTCGTATGAAAGAGATAAAGATATAAATGTGTGGGTTTCTTCAAGACATTGTGCTTTCTGAATTAATTATATGCACAAAGTTAATGTGCTGCATTTGCAGAGGAAGTTTTGCTGGGTATATAATCAGCAGTCTGCTGTAAGTTGATCAGTCCAGTGTGTGGGATCGCTGGACAACTGGCCGTCAACTTGTGGGAATATATTCCAACTAAGTAGCGAGACACAATCTGTGAAATCTGTTGAGACATGTAGAACTAAAATGCAGCGATTCAATCTCTTCCACGAGTGATTTCAGCCTCCTCTTCACAGGAACGAGGAAAGAAACAGAAAAAAAATGCAACTCTCGCCTTTGTTTTATATCATTTGCAGATTCACAAAACAATTGTCCGGCGATATAATCACATTGGGAGCTCCGGGCTTAAAAGTGTCTTCTCAAGGAGACAGATATTTATCTCAAAAAATGTCACAGTGCCAAGCCTATTTATTCATGCCAGGAGTTGTAATCGAGTCGACAACATCTGCACCTGCGGATTAAGTGAAGGAAGAGCAGGGGGGAAAAAAGCCTGGATGGGCCAGAGCGAATGTATTCAGACTTCCTGTGGCTGCACAGGAAGTCTGAGCCATTTCAGAGTTAGATCTCAGGTCTCAGCTCCACCTATAGCTCCCAGTTCATTTTATTAAAACATTATTGATTTCTCCTTTGTCACACATTATGATGAAGAAAGAACGCCGTGTCAAGCGATGGTAATTAATGACCGGCCCTTATATGTATTACTTTGTCAGGATATGACTGATGGCTACTTGATGGCTGATTGCCATGACCTTGAAGGGAAGAATTACCACCGAGGGGGCAGCCCAAGGACAGAGGTTGCATGAAGCAGACATTTCTTGATGACCGAGTTATATTATATCAATTTCATGGCTTATGGCTTCGAGGGCTCCAAGAACAGATAAATGACAAACGGGATTCCTGCACAGATTATCGCCACAATCCACAGATCAGCACGAAAGATCGTAGAAATACGCCCCGGCTGCAGTATCAAGGAAATCAGACGCTGATCAATGTTGTTAACTTAACTAAAGGCATATTTAGGAACAAGATAGGAGGGGAAGTTGTGACAAGATGGAGAATGACACTGATGTTTGATGGAGAGCTAAAAGAAGCCAAATGAATGCCACTTAACACAAGCAGGAAGCAGAAATTAACATAACAAATTGCATCTTATTAATGATGCACTCTTTAATAACCCGACCATATTGTGATGTAAACATAGGCAGGCAGCATTAGTGTGGCACACCGCGTGCCAGCGACAAAAACAGCAGTAATCCAAATTAGTGGAAGAGAAGTGCGACAATAATATTGACCTCACATGCAGCATCTTCTCCCGTGTGCGTCGGCTCGTACGGGCGATGACAACACCGCTTCTCATCCTTCCACAGATAATGCGGAGGTGGATTTGTTGGCCACATCTCGCTGTCATGCGAACGCGCCAAAACTTGGGAACTTTCTGAGTTTCCAACTGCATGAAAAACACCAAAACACAACAAGTTTTATTTTCCCTCCTGCCGCACAAGCGTCGGGTAAACGCATCGTGGTTTTGATGTAATATGAGGTTGCACCTCTCAGGATGCATTCAGACTGCAGACAAAGGTGCAGAGAGAGGAGAGCATATTTCCTTACATGCTTCTATTTTATTTCCTAACAGTCTATATGGTCTTCAGTATATATCATCCCTTGTCGGTGATGTGCTGGTGGGGAGTCTGAGTAGTTGAATAAAACCTGCTTCTGTGAAGCACATCCAGTCATAACAGCACCACCACTGTAGCTCTGCATCGACACACAATGCCACAAAAAAACAGCTCCACAATAAGCCACCGCAAACACAGCCAAACTTCTTGTTTTTTTCCAACCACTGTTGTTGTTATAGGCTTGTTAATTCTGAGACATCAATCTTTAAACTAAACCTTAAACATTACATCCATTTTTGTACTTCCTGTTCAGTTCTGTCCTGTGACAGCCAAACAAAAAATTAGGTGCGCGCTATGAATCGAGCACTCGGCTTACTTTGCAAATGTAGCCTAAGTGGTGCCTGTCTGCGTAATGAGATGGAGTCGCAGGTAAATGTATTCTAACCACTCATAGTGGCCTGCACACATTAAATAAATGAACGCTGCTTCTGCACTGCCCCACATAAATGAAAAATTATCACTTTGGTGTGTTCACTGGGTCCGTGTGGTTAGCTGGCTCTCAGCAGCACTCCTGAGAGCCAGCTAACCACACGGACTCGCACACCAGTTGGTACACGCCAGTAGCAGCTCCAGTTTCAAGTGGCATGATAAAAAAAATATCAAACTGTGCAGAGCACTGAAATACTAACGTCAGACGGCTAATTCGCACGACAGTAAAATGTACATTTCCGAGTACCAGAGGCACTGATTTTGGTGACCTCGAAAAGAAGCGATGATTGAATCAGAAACTCAATAACTCCATTTACATAATGATGTTGTAATTCACACTTTTGCAAATGGCAAATGAGAAATTAGAGAAGGATGGTTTTAGATCAGGCAGTTGGTTATGACATCAACTCTAATTTTCAAAATAAAAGCCAACGAACCAGCTGTTTGATCGGAACTTTTATTTGAACTGAACTTTTGAGTTTTACTTTCGGCGCCGTTTTCAGAGGGATTTATCCGGGATGAAGGGAAAACGTAGAGAAAACAAAACAAAAAACAACAATCTGCCGTCTAACTGACACAGAACCAAGAAGAAATTATCTGTTCAGAAGGTTTTTTTTTTGACCAGCTGAGTAAAACCGCAGGATTATCCCACCGGACAGCCGACGGTCTCACTGGTGTGCAGTCGCACAGTAGTTGAATATCTTTTCTATTTACGATCTAAGGGTCTGAAACAAAGCCCTCTTTTTTTATGGGTGAACCCAAGTGGTGAAAGATATGTCTCAGGGTTTTATGTGTTGGCGCTGTAGTATATCGGCAACCCTGCAACTCTCTGTCCCACTTGTACGGTTG
>JAUESF010000047.1:3685411-3702730 GCA_032274765.1 Malacoctenus tetranemus
CTGTAGCTCATATAACTAATTCATTTTAACTTCTCACTCACTTGTTTATCAGAGACACTAAGAGAAATCTATGTGAAATGCAAAGACAGGAAAGAGGCCTGCTCCACACAGAGACCAGTTCCAGTATCAATGAATTCACTGGTTTCGTGTGGACACAGTTCCATCTTTACAAGACAGTTTGACCTCGGACACGTTTTCGACGAAGCCACAAAATAAAACAGTGACTGGTGGGAAGAGTTCGATTTTTGGCCGGCTGAAGACACACAGAAGATTACGAATACGACAGTCCTGCCGAGGCCAGAAAACTGTGAACCAAAGAAACAACGATCAGAGTCAAATTTGCTGGGAGGAACAGGGGGACCCAACCCCCCACCACCACCACCCTCTTTTCTGGTCTATAGATTCCTGCCTCTGCTGAATTATCTTTATCGCCAGCGGGGACACAATCAGAGTGGCTTGTTGCCACCACAGACAGGTCAGTTCACTGTGCAGCCCGCTGTGACATTACAGATTTAGGTCGATAAATGAGGTGCACATGAGTGACCGTCCCAGGAAAGACTGGCCAAAATATCACACGGGGAGACAAAACAGGGGGACAGGAAGGGGACAGACGAGTCAAAGACGAGCACTACTATTCTTTCAACTTCCAAATTGTGGGGGTGAAGTTCACAAAGTTCCCTCAGACGCTTCGTGGTAAAGCTTCAAACATACGATGACAACACGATGCATTTCAGACCAAAAGGGATTTGAGGCACCAGAATCCAATCACAACAAAAGTTCCCTGAATGCATGAACATTTCTTCATGGGTTGTTAAGTGTTGTTGCAGTCATCGTGTTGCTTTTTTTGTGGTACCTTTCAAGGGAACTTTACAATAAACTCAAAAAACCTGCCATACAGTATAGTGGCTCAAAATGCTGTTTTTTTTAAAAAAAAAATCCTAACCTTAAAGCCATATTCAAATACCGGACATGCATATTACCAACAGCTGTTAAAGACACAGCCAATTTTATTTGGGGAAAAAAAAAGAGATTTGAAAAGAACTGGAATGGCATCACTTATGCTTAAGTTGCATCGGTTCAAAAAACTAATTGACGGTTTTAATGTTCCGGGGAAACTCGACCTCATTTGCCAAACCACCGAAAGCCAAGTTCCCTTTTGGTCTCAAAAGCAAAAGACAGCTGTAAAGCGTCCATGTCTGAAGTTCCAGCAGAATCACAGTGGATCTTAATTAAAAGCGGGATGAAATATCAGATCCCGGGGCTATAAAAAAAAAAAAAAAACGGTATCCATCGATAGTATGTGGACATTACTGGTACGGTTAGAGGAAGTAGTTTGGGTGAGTAGTTTATTAGCCCTCTGCCCTTTCAGCCAGAAATGACCTTGCAGGCCCTTGTAGCAGAGGACCGGCTACAACCCATGATTCATTTAACACCTTCTGGGCCTTTAGAAGCACATGCACTGTTGATTAAACACTTTGTGGGGGGAATTCATATTTAAAGCGCATGCCACATGCAAATTAATGATAACCAGCCAAGCAGCAGAACACTGTACAGAGGAGCCATGATGGGCAATTTATGAGAGATTCACTCCAATTTACAATTTGCTCTGTAATCATCACAATGTTTCTTCCATATACAGCATAATGTAATGCACATTTGTGAGTGGGAGGAATTATAAGGAATATGAGTATGCTACTCTCAAAATGATATAAATGTCATTACAGTGCATTCAAGCAGGAAATCTAGCACAGGCAGCCAGAGATTAGCCGCTGGGTGCGAATGCTCCACATATGCCCGTAAGAGGCGACCAGAGTCAGAGAGTGAATGAATGGGTGATTGAGCAAACTGTACTCAAGTTTTGTATGGTCTCAAATCCAGGCTGGGAATTTAGCTACGGTCTGGACGTCTTTGAAGTCGGACACGGTGAATTTTCAAAGGAATCTTGCGAAAGAAACAGAGGAAACACACAGTGAATGTTTTCCCGTGAACAAAAAAAAACTCGGCAACTTCTGCCCCCGCCCCCCCTCCCGTCGTCGGCACCTTGGTTATCGCCTCGTCTCTCCTGTCTTCCCAGTGTCCCCCACAAATGTTTTCATCACGCGTGTCGCTTGCACTTGCTGGAGCGGAGCACATCTCAGACCCAACACAACCTCACCTGCAGCATGTTGATGGAAAACATCAATCATGGAGGGTTCAAGGGTTGTGCACCAGGCCTGCGCTTCACGGTCACGGTGACGGAGCGAGCCGACGCCCTGCCCCCCCCTCACAGCTGTCGGAGACCTTCTACACGCGTCATTTTCCATCTGGATGGTTGATGGGTCCATTTATTAAACTGTGAAAAATGCAGCCCACCCATAAAAAGCTATTGCTCACCGCTTTAATGTGTTTAGTTGATTTCTTCAGCTATGCAGAGATTCATAAGAAATACTGAAGGGATTACTGTGTATTCCTTCACTCACAGATGGTTTGATGTTGGCCAGATTTGACTTTTGAAGTGGGTACCAAAGTGGGGACTCAGTACCCCGTCCTCACAGAAGGAAGACCCCTGGTTCAGGCTCAGGAAGTCTGTATAGAGAAAATACAGTGGTAGGTTTTTCTCTGCTTTCAAAAAAATGTATAGGAGTAGGTGTGCCTCTCTGTGTGTGCGTGTGTGTGTTTGTGGTTGGAACTCTCCAGCAAATACGTGCAGCGACACACTCGCCCACCAAAATAGAACCGCATGAAGCCTCCAAAAAATAAAGCAACGGCCAGTTTTCACATTGTGCTTATTTTTCCCTCTTTGGCGGCGACCTTCCAGTTTGACAGCATAAAGCAAGAAGTAGATCTGAAAATATTTCTGTCAGTCCGTAAATATGCACATGCTGGCGTCTCTATGCCGACATGCTATGCATGGAATGATGCTGTGAATTGCAAATGGTGCCCACATTACAGTACTTTGCTGCAATTATATTATGAAAAGAACATCTGAACGGCAAACTAATGAAATGCTTTTTGATGTTGCGAGATTGAACGTTGCGGGGTGCACGCATGCATTTATTTATACATGGGCTTGAATGTACAAGTGAGGTGTTTGTGTGTGATAATGCAAAGAAGGATGCAATCCATGGAAACTGAAGGCCGGCTGTGAGTGTGCACAGCCCGCATTGATCATTTTCATCAAACAACAGTTACCCCGAGTTTTCTGTAATAGGTCTCATAGAGGTTTTGCTTCATGGGGCTTTAATGATTAATGTTTGCTTTTAATGTCTGGCAACCTTGATGCAGACTGCTTTTTTTTTACCTTTGCTAATGTTTGTGCCCCTGTTTTTCAGTCTGTTTGTTTACAGGATAACTCAAAGTTCTCGATGGGTTTGGATTAAAAAATCACTGCAGGATGGGTGAGTGCGAGTACGAGAACCAGGTGATACATTTCTGGTGGGTATCTCGTCGTCCCGTGATCCGAAACGACAACAAACAACGTTTCTATGGCGCATGCGGCCTCTTTAAGGGAGGGCGGCGTGCAAGAGGCTGAAGCAGGAAAGCAGGAAAGGTTAACAGGCGTCTTGGCAGAGGAGCGTGCTCCGCCGAGCGCCCTTCTCGTTTTGAGTTATCTCTTCACTGAATTGGAGACAGAAAAAGAAAAAGACAAAAGCGGAGCGGTAACAGGAAATGATTCATTATCTTAAGTCATACGTGACATTGAAGCTATTACACTGTCACTCTGAGAATCCTTCCCAGGCACTTTCAGACCAATGCACACTTTAATTCAAGTGTCTCTGCCAACCCACATACGACTGCCATGTGACCCGGGACGTCTCGCGGTCGACATGGAGAACCTTCACATGACATTAATGACGCCGGCGGGTTCTTCGATACGCGCGAACTCGCCGGGTGACAGTTGAGCTGATGGAGCGTCTTGGTTGAGTGGAGATGAAGGCTTCCAGGAACTAAACTCGGCGAAAGCTTTCACTCAGCAATCATAGACCACTTGTAACCTACACTTTTACGTAAATGTGCACGAACCCCACCCCCTGAGAATATGAGGAGCGTCACTATGGCAGCTGGAAGAAAATGGAGGTAAAATTTACAAAGGAACTTCATTGAGATGTTGCGGTTGTAATACGGCACAATGAAAAACTGAAGTATAGGGCAGCAGTAAATTATGGCCTGCATTGTCAGAACGCACTTCAATGTGTATGTTTTTATATTGACTTCCATTAAATCCTGATGAAAGCAACAGAAAATGACTGTTCAATGGAGGCAGCTGCAGGATGACTGCAGGTGGGAGTGAGTGCCAGTGAGGCTGGGCCTCTACAAGAAAAAGCAAATAATAATAATAAAAAAAAAAAACCTGCCGTCTCGGTCACATGACGCCACTTTGTCGTCTCTCGGCTTGTGCGAAAAACGAAGTTTGTCAGAGAATAAATGGACCAGCTCCCGAAGAACTGAGCAGACTTCTCCAGTCTTGTTTACAGCAGAGCTCAGTGACAGATAATAACCCCGCAGCTAGCTACAACTATGCCCCGGAGCTCCGAGAGGAGCCTCTCCTGTGTTTTCCCACCACAGTTTAGAGGCAGAAGCTTGTCTGAGATCCTGAAGGTCTGCTGTGGCTGTTAGAGCAATGAAGCCGTATAAGCAAACACATTTAGCTGCTGAAATTCAGCATTAACAGGCGGCATGCATTTAAAAATATAAATACATTCTGGATTTGAAAAATAAGAAACCTAAACTGAGCAAATATGAGTTACATTTAATGTGATATTAAAGGATGCAGTTTATGAAGCTTGTGTGGACATAATACTCAAAGCAATTTACACCAAAAGTTGATTTCACTCACTCACTCACTCACACACACACACACACACACACACACACACACACACACACACACACACACACACATACACACACACACACACACACCATTGACGGCGACATGCTGGTTAGTTTTAGAAACTGCTAAAACGTTCACATTCATTTCATAATCTTATTTGTATTTATCACATTTGCATTACAGTTCAGTTTTTAATGAAAATAAACGTTAGGTTTTTTTTCACAATGTTGGTAAGAAGCAAAAAAAAAAGCCTGTGAAAGTAAGTAAGTGAAGCCGCTGAATGCAAGTGTGCTCGATCAACATGACCCGATTCAAAGATACCAAATATGGGGTGACGACTTTTCAGCTTGGAGGACATGCGTGTCAATACGGTGGCAGAAAAGTTGGCTTTTATTACGCTCCTTCAATCTAATGTTGCTGCTGGTTTGAACTCGAGTGACTTCTCACTTTTTTGTACGTCTTAGTGAATATGTTGAGCTATAGACTGAAAAGAGTTCTGAGATGTTTCAGGGACGTTGCCGTCATACAGTCAGAACACATCCGCTGCAACTTTTTTTCTGTACAACTGCTGCAGTTATAACCAACCAACATCAACTAAATAAAGACAAAGATGTCAAGTTTTATGAGCTGTAAAATTAGCTTTTCATTCAGTCTATTAAATCCATTAAACAGCGAAACACATGTTGGATTGACTGCAGATCACATGCTGCTGTTGTAGCCATTTAACAGGTAATCACTGTATTGCACAGTATGCATTTTTTTCTCCTTCTTCTCACAATATTATGTGTACAGGTACAAGCTACGAAGACGGGGCAGCAATTCACATCGAAACTCAATGAATTAACTCAACTAAGGCAATTAGGGGGAGAGAAGTTGCAGACAAGGCCAAAACGCAGCCCACCATGGTAGTTCCAGATGCTTGCCTATTGACAATATTGACCGGGGCTTTGTCAGACACAAGTGAGTAGCTGTTTTCAGCCAATTGTATGTGTGTTGCAGTGAGAAATAACTTGCTTTCTATAAATTATACTGAAAGCGCGGTGACAGTTTGCAGCAGTGCATCTTGCTCTGGCCGCATGTCTTCGCCTCGCAGCGCTGTGCTATCGAATGCATCTCATTGTTTCAATAGTTTCAAACATCTTAGTGGGTGCAATTTGTAAAGACTGTAGTGAGCCACTAAATCTGTCAGTTTGTGTGTCTGATTGTGTTCACAAATGACCGACTGAATAAATACTGTTGGTTTGTTGTTCGTGGCCCAACTTTCTATATTAGCAGGCAGGTGTGTATAGAAGAACATACCTCCCATGTATTTGTGGGTAAAGAAGATTATTGGTTGAATTATCAAATATACACAACATGATTTGTTTCTTTGAGAGCATAGTTCATATTTTGAGACTTTTTCTTTGGTATCAGCAAACATGTAGATAATGAAAATACGTAAAATTGAATAAAACCTATGATGGATGAGAACGTTCACGAAAGGTATGACAGCAAACCGGTTAAACTATGTTTCAAACTCAAGAGCTACATGGTTCAATTTAGTTGATGCTGTAATTAAACCTGGGAACTATGATACAACATGGACAGTTACAACAGACTGTTTAAAGCTGAGTAATACACACGTCTGATTTTATGCTGCAGTCATACACCTGGAACAGTGAGTAAGTTCCCATTTCTCAGTGAACAGCGATCACGTGACAAAAACAAACAAGCCACTTGGTGGCCTCAAGCAGTCATGTTATTGCTGCTGTGAGAGTTCACGGAAGAAGGCGAACGAGGTGCATTTGTATCAAGGATGGTACAAGTGGGAAAACAGACCCAAGTGCAGCCTGGTGGATGAAGAATTGACAGTTTTTTTTTTTGGTTTTTTTCTTTTAATAATCCAACAAAAAGGTGCTCAGAAGTAGGAACACGGAGCCACATCCACAGAGATGAAACGGGGGTCCAAGAAAACATACAGGGCAGGAACCCACAGGAACGGAGAGGAGCCGACTGAAAAGCTGCAGAAACCCGGAGGTGAAACACTGAAAGTAAACAAGAAGCCAGAACAAGGCAGGGAAACAGTCCGACATGGGAAGAGTAACCGACTGTGGCACATAAACACACACACGGGCCGGGGTGTGGGGCGGTGAGGTGGTGGTGGTGGGGGGCTGATAGTACACAGGTGTCAGACTGAAAAAAAACAAAGAACTACAGAAGGAGAAAATCACTAAATCACCAAAACCGCTGCCGTGTTTACCGACATCGCACGCGTTTCCCAGAGCTAATCAAAAGCTCAAGCTTTCCCCGGTGGGAAGTTTCCAGATGGACTCATTCAGATATATTACTGGTGGATCTTTCCTGCAAGTCATGTGGTGACACCAGCAATGGTAAGATTTTCTAAGTGTGAAAACCAATTGAGGAAACATGTCAGACTTTGTTGAGTCCTTGGCTTCCATGGCAGCAGATATCACGGGAGAACTCCCTCCAACTTCCATGTGTGTTGAAGCGAAGCGACAAAACGTCGTATTTCCTTCTTGACGCGCGGTTGTCATCATTCCTCTGGCAACTGGGAAATCCCACGTTTTCACCTTATTGGATGTGAGATTTCTTTTTTCAACACTTTGTTTAATTCTGCTTTCTACAGACAAAGAATAAACTCGCATGCAACCAAGTAGTTCAAAATACGTCTGACAGTTTCAAGTTAGACATATTATATGTACACAGTTGCTACTGAATGCTGTGTGTTGCTGAGTGGTGGGTGGCTTTGGGCTCTGAATGCTGACTGTCACTGTATACATTTTGAAACATCACTCAAGGCTAAAAAAAAAAAAAACAAACCCACACACTTATGGTGCTTTTAACACCCAAAAAAGCCTTCTTGAAGTTGTTGGTGTCTCAGCAGTGTTTTTCAACCTTTTTGGAGTCGGGGCAATTTTCTACAATGAAAATATAAAACTTGGCAGAGCACCACCCATCAGACGTGTGACAAAACACCACCTTTTAGGATACAATTCACACAGTTTATGGACTCTTTATATTTCCCCTTTTACACTTATTGTGCCTGCTTGGACAATTTCAATCTTTTATGTGCATCTTCTTTGAAGTAAACTATTGAGAGGAGCTTGTTTTCGCATGTAAAACTTTAGAACTTGATGTTTCACTTAAATCAATGGAGCTGACTGACGAAAAAGGGACAGAAGACCAGAATAAACACATTTTAGTTCAGAGACTACATGAGGGCAAATTTGTGTTGCAGTAGGCCAAACTGGTGACATCCTACTATGTTTACTTGGAGCTGATGACAACAAGTTTATCTTTAATACTTATTGCTGCTTGTAAGGTCACTAGCTTTAATTAATCGCTTGTCAAATTTACCTGTAATTTCTAAAATATAAATACCTTTAGAAAATCACTCAACATTGTATCTCCTATTCTTTTATCTGACTCTGAATACTCTCCACACTAGTTTCAAGCCAAAGCATGAATCATTTACGATATGAAAAACAATGAGGAGACTGGAGGAGATTTCAGGATGTTTCAGGTTCATACTTTAGTTGTGTTCGTCCATCACATGTATGGAGCTGGTTCTCTCATTCCTCTCTCTCCTTTTTTCGGATGAGCTCTCTTCCGTCCGAGGCTTCAGTGTCTGCGGTGGCTTTATGTTGCAAAAGCCTCGGGCTGAATGTCGTCTCAACAGCCCATCAAATTGAGTGACAAGTGCTGGCCTTAGCTGAACACCTGAGGGGACAAATAAAGGACTCACAATGCACTTTGTTGCCGCAAGGTGAGGAACTGCGAATTGGGGGCCTCAAGGAATCCATGACTTCTTTGATCATGTTTTACTTTTTGAATAAATATCAGGGACCCGTCCCATCAGCATGTCACGTCGTTTTACAGACAGATCAGTTGCATGGCATGCCTGCGCAAATGACTCCTGGCATCAGTCAGGAACAGACGAATCCACGATGGAAAGACAAAAACAAATTGTTACATCGCGAGGAGCCGCGACTTCGGCTGCTGTCCGACCGACCGTGACTTGGGAGCCATTACTCGTGGTGTTTTTACGCTCTCCTGAAAGATTGCACTCATGGCGCATTGTGAAGCAAAGAAATTCAGTTGATAAGGTTCCTCCTGTGTTTCCAACCATCCATGATTTTAAATTGGATTCTGTTTGGTCAGCTGTTGATCCGATTAGAGCACATTTTGAACTTTTCCAAACCACTTTCTACGTCTGAAGTAAAAAAAACAACTTTGTGATGAAACTTTGTGGCACTTATTGTACATAAATACAAACTCAATTTCTTGTGAGTGCAGCGGGGCGTTGCTCTGTGCAAGATATATTCTCATCATTAAACGAGGGTGAATCACTGCTTTTGTTGGATATTCTTTTGTTTCAATCTGTAAAAGAACAACGCTAAATTGTAGGACATTCACAAAGACGGATGCACATAAATCTTCCTTTGGATAGCTGTCACACATTTAGCAGCACTGAGGTTATAGTGAAGACTTCACTCTGTCCACATAATGCTGCTTTTCTGTTCACCTGTGTTCTGTTTCTTATGCTGAAAAAACATCATTTATCGTCAGTGTTGTGTGACATCACACGGCGGCGCTGCTTCTTGTACATCGGAGTAATCTGAATTTAAGGTAACTTTCTTGTGCTTTTTCATGTACACAAGCCACTTAAAGTCATCAAACTCTGTATAAAAATAATGATTATTGTTCCAGAGCAAAATAAACTCGGGTACACAGAGTCCTGTTAAAAAGACTTCTGTTCTCGCACTGAAAACAGCCCTGAATTAGGGCTGAGCGCGTCCTTTGCACAGCTCGCTCCTTCTAAAACAAGAGAGATGCTTTTCATTTTCAGCACACAAGCAGAATCCGACATTCTCCAACATTAGCAGTGATCCAGCCACGTAACTCGCTTCAGACTAAAGCAGCGAGAAACCGTTTCTTGTGGGAACTCTGCAATCATACAACGCATTGATCCTTTCTCATTGGAAGCTAATGAATTATTGAGGCGCTCCCTTGAAACAGCACTGGATTTTTCATTGCACAGTTACACATGGCAAGTGGAATCAGAGAGAGCGGGGCAGACTTCCACAATGGAAGCCTCTCATCTGCTTATCTGAATGCATAGATGGATGGAAAGATTCTTTCTCTTATTTTAATGTGTCTCGAGGACCGCAGGAAGAGGAGCAGAAAGAGGAAGAGCACGCTACACTTGAATGTGGGTGAAATAAGAAAGCCCGCGCGTGGTACAGTCAGTACAGTACAGACTGCATGAATAAGCACTTTCACGATGACAAATTAATGTCCTTGTCAGGCCATCATTAAAAGAGGAGTATGGAACATGATAGAACATCTCTGAATACATTCTGCAGCCTCTCTGCCACCTTCAATTACACAGAATCTTTTCATGTCATCTCACAGAGGAGTTCACGAGCGCACCGTAACTAAACACAAACATCACTTTAATTAGAGATGCAGGCCAATATGATGATGCCGTATTACATAGTTTTACAATGACGACCTCTTTTTTTTTTTTTTACCTCTTACCATCTTTTTGAGTCCAATTGCACCATAAAAGCTGAATGAAAACTCTCGGACTTTGCCCATTTTATGCTGTGAAAGGTGCTTTTGATGAGCACTTTTTCCTCATGGTCAAAATGGATTCAGAGTTTAACCTCGGAGGGGAAGCGAGCCGAACTGTTGATCTGTGTCTTTTGCGTTTTCCTGTTCTCAGACGCGCTGCTCAGACCGGCGTGTCAGTCAGGCCGCTGCACTCGCAGCTTCGCACGTCGCCGCCAAAAAAAGCGGGACCTTTTGCATGCCGAGCGCGTTGCAGTCATGTTTTGCCATTCCGATAATGTCTCCGTGGTAATAGCACGTTTTAATCACAGTCGTTCTGACGCACACAACTGTCTGGATCGACGTGACTGCGAAATATCAACAGTGAATGCCGAGGCTCCCCATTCAACATTAGTCATATATAATTGCAGTCTGCGTCAAATTAGAGGGGATGCAAATGTTTACGCTGTGCCAACAGTCTCCAACAAGCATCTTCTATATTCGTTCTGTTTACACAGGATATAAAATTGTCTCCAGTTTATACGTGCGTGTGTGTTTTTCTTCTCCTTTGAATTATTGCAACAGGAAGCTCGTTCCAATTGCGCCGCTTCCCTTAGATGTGCCCCTGACGTGTGAAAAATATCCACTCCCACTACTTTTTATTAAAAATTGATCTTTGAGTGCATGCAGCCAAAAGGTACCTCTGTATATTACCCAAGGTGTTTTTCAGCTAAATGAAACAATGTTCTGGTACACTGACTATGCGCTCGCAGCTTTTTTTCCCCACTGCGGACCCCCTCTGCCCGGCAGGATCCCTTTCCCCCTCCGAATGGTGCGATCTCGCTGCTGGTCACCGCGTCCAGATTCCAGAAGCACGCCGGCAAATATGTTCACCTCAGGGAGAGTCGCCTCAGGGAGAACGCCTCGGGGGGGGAGCGCGCAGCGGTTGTTATTCCTGTCCGTCTCCATTATGCGAGACTTAAAGCTGCTGTACCTTGTTTACAGCTTTGTCAGGGATGCAGCTGCTGCAGCGCCTCTCCTCTGAAAATATTTGCGGAGAAAAAAGGGGGTCTGAACAACATTTGTGTTAATCAAAAACGGCAATGTGTTGTGATGATGTGCGCGCGTGTTTGAGTAATAAGATGCAAATGCAGGATGGTTGCAGCAAAATGAGCCTTTTGTGCCGCTTCCCTTTGAGCAATTAAGTGTCAATTGTTTATCCCACTCCTTTCAAGAAAAGATGTGAACAGATGTACGGCAGAAGATGAATTGTCTGAGACTGGAGGGAATTTCTCGGCACGCTTCAGTCACATCATGCGTGCGGCGAGAGGACGCCTGGGTCACCGGTGCTGTCGCACAACTGTTTTGACATTGAGGGAGAAAAAAAAAACTGAGAACAAGAAACAACCTGGTTATTATTCTCACCTCCATTAAGTATTCATAAGGTAAGCACGCATCTTTTGTAGCGGTGTGAAAACAGCGTGACCCTCAGCGTGCGCTTCCTCTGGACGCGGCGATCGCACGCCGCCAGCAGCCCTTCCACTCGCATATTGTCTTGGCTTTGAGGGCGAGCTGTCATGCATGTTTGATCACAAGCGAAAACAGACACTCAGAAGTCCCCCAGTCTTGGCAGACCAGAGCCCCGTCTCTTCTCCAGTGCGGGGAATTACACTCCTGCCATATGAAAATGTTGAACCAACGCTGTTTCTCCACTCGCACGGAACATTTGCTAATGACCAAACACACCTCCAGAAACAGGCCGAGAATAGAAGGACTCCTCCTCAACATCTGCTACCCCCCTCTCGGAGGGTTCCCTGGAGATCTGAGAGACTAGATCCTTCCCTACTTTCAGACATCCTCCCCGCTATTTACTTAAAGGGCACGCTGAAGGAGCAGGTTGTCGTGGTAACAAGTGCAGAGAAATCGAGAAATGGCCCAGCCGAAAACGCCAAAGCACCATTTAAAGCGCGCGGCCGTGGTCAGAGCCGTCCCCAAAAAACCTGCCGCCGCCTCGTGTGTTTCCAAACAGCTCTCGGTTAATGAGCTCCTCTGTCTGTTGGTTAAACAGCATGCAAACTGGGTGCTGGCAGTTTGTGAGCCCCTAAAAAAGCAAAATAAAACTTGAATGTCTGGCTGCACGACACACTTGTGTGACGGGTTTCAAAGCGTTTCGGGAGCTCATGCAGACGCCACGTTCAAGCTTTCCATCGGAAAACACAGCAGATGGGAAAAAACATACAAATCGACAGACACGGGTTACACACGCACGCATGCACGCACGCACGCTGCTGTCAGGCTGGAGAAACTTTGCCTCTTTCAATTTGGTTCACGGTGTTTACAATTCGCAGTTTGTTGAATTACATTTTGTTTCCTGGATGAGAGTTCTCACAGAAGCTTTAATCTCGGTGCTTTTTTTCCCCATCATTATTTTTTTTTCCTTTTTGAAAATAAATCATGAAACGAAAAAATGTGGGAGAAAAGATTCCTTTCGAAAATCAAAAAGTCCTATTCTGTTAAACTTTTCTGTGGAAAAAAAGTAGAAAATAAACAACAGTGCGACGTCTGTCTATTGATCTGAAAAGTAATTTAAGTATTTTCATTTCAATCGCTTTTTTAAAGACTAATCACCAGTCAAGGTTTCACAATTTAAGCCTTCAGAGCTCCCTGATCGTCTGTGAGGCTGCTTGTGGGTGCATCCCGCACCACCATCGAGGTGGGTGATACGCCCATCGAGGTAGGCGTATCCCCCACCTCGATGGGCCCCCCCTTTGGTAACCTTACTGCAGTTACTCACAGTACCAGAGGGTCAAAACAATAATCTGCCTCCATCCATTTTCATTCATCTTTTATACACCTTCTATTATTCAGAGATAGGAGGAGGTTGGTGGAGTGAAGGAGAACACCTGGACAGGCTGCCACTATATCACAAGACAGACAGCCATTCATACACCCACCACACACAAACACACACCACCCACACAAAACAAGGCAATTTGGAGTCATCAATTTCTCTTATCTGCATGTGTTTGGACTGTGGGAGGAAATTGAAACACTGGAAGGAGCAGAGAGGCGGGGGAGCTCCCCGTTACCTCTCAGCGAGGCCAGAAAACACTTGATTTCGATGTTTTTGTAAACTTCAGGCAGCTCGGACACCTTGAAACATGCTCGGCCTGTGCACGGCTGACACAATGCTGATTCTGCGACAGAGTCTTCACAATGCCGCGTGCTCAGATTGAAGCCGCGTTATTATGTCGGGTTACGACGGAGGCTTCCCATCAGCAGCTGCTAGATCGCACGAATGAGTCGGACCGGTGAGATGAGATTCGTCTCTTCACCCAACGTGTGAACGCACGGAAGAAATGAGACGCACAGCAAAACCAAACGCAATACGCTCCCAAACTGATTAGATTATCCAGAGGGAAGCATTATCAAGAGGGATTTTTCGAGTGTCCACAAATAGCTATGCGCCCCCCATCCCCCCTCTTCTCTCTAAATAGGTTGAAGTTTCAGAACTGAATATCATGCAGCGGTTACACTTCAGCCAAGTCCAGAAAAACAAAAACACGCAGTAATTGGATTTGCAGACCGTCTGCTCGGATTTTATTGACTGTCTGATTTCTCTGATTTCAGCCTGATGAAAAACAAAGGCAGACCGAGTGTAGACGCACTAAATCTATTTAATCTGAAGGAGAACGCGAGGGTCAGTAAAAGCAAATGTGCTTCTCTGAAACAGGTTCTCATTTGCCGCGCTGCGAGGCTGGAATTAACTAGGTACACTCCTCAGATATCCACCATGAGAAGCTTTGCTTCCCGACCGACCGAATCATTACAAAGCAAAGAGTCCAAAGCAGGCCGAGTGTGTAAGAGACGACTCGACAGGACTCAAAAAGAGAGAAACTTTGCTGTAACACCTTCAGGACCAACTCCGAGGTCTTTTTGTCCCGACTCAGTCTTATATAATTCAACGTCCATCATATCCAATCTATCAGCCATGCTTGTTTGTTGTGACATCGCCAAACTGGCCCGCTGAATGCGTACAGTGCATTCAGCCACAGTGCACCGACGAACCAAAACAGATCTACTCTGGTTTCGCTCTCTGTGATCTCAAAACAGAAGTAATTTAGTTCTTTGGCTCCTCAAGTTGATTTTTTTCTGTTTTTAAAATCGTTTTGATCAAGTTCTGCTTTGCTAACCTGCAAAAAAAAAAAAACGAATCGTACCAGTAGATTTTGCGTATTTCAAGTCAAAAATATCTTATTACACTTAGAATAAGAGGTAAACACCTACAGGAGTGCGCTTTGCTCATTTTTGAACTAAAATCTACTTGGCATGATGACAGAAACACTTTTTACATCAGTTTCACTTCAATGATTAAAAAAAGACGTCACTCAGAGTTTAAAAAACATGTTTGTACCATGTTAATTACACAGTCTCAAAATACTTTTACTCTGCCAGTCACATTCACACCTTTCTGTTCATGGACACATGCGCTCACACTCCTGCGGGCAATTTATAGTCGAGTTTTTTTTTTGCTCAAAGACACAGACGGGGAATCAAACTGCCGCCTTTGGTTCGATGGCCGACCTGCTCCACTGAGCCGGACGGCAGTTGAACGCACTTTATTCACAGCATATAGCACATTTAAAGGCGGTTTCAGCATGTGTGACGCGCACGTGTCCATGATCAGTAAAATTTGTCCCTTTTCACACACGCTTACACACCAATGGCAAGCAAAGGTACGCACACACACACGCACACACTCACCCTCCATTAGAGGAGGGTTCAGTGTCTTGCTCAAGGACACTTCAACACATATATAGAGGGAGATGGCCCGTTTAAGTGGCAGCCTTGAGACCAGATGACGACCCTCTTCACCCAGTGAGCCACAGCTGCCTCGCCGCCCAAAGAAATTCCGAGATGCTCTCGACGGCAGCGCAAACCGGTCGGAAAAGCGCCCACGTGTTCGATAAGATTAATGGACTTTTGGTTGGGAAACGAGCTCGGCTGATATAAAGTTGGTACGGACATTGTCTCGCTGGATTTATATCCTGGCATTTGGATCCATTGTCACGGCACATATTTAAAATGCTGTTCACCATGAAGGACAAATGTGTCGGAAACAGAGACTTACGGAAAGTTTCTCAAAGTGGATGTGTTGTTTTTTTACCCCCCCCCTCCCCGCCGAACAATATCTATTATAGTATAGTGCATGAACATTTTCATATGAATACTAAAGTGCAGGCAGAGTCAATCCTTCGTCTGTGTTTACTGTGGCTGTGAAGCCTTGCTGCATACAAAACATTTGCTTAAGTGCAGTTGGCGAACCATTAATATGTTACATGTGAATAGTTGCACTTTCCCAGGCAGGGAGAGACAAAGGCTGGGATTATTCGCTCAGCTGTATTTCTAGACAGCCTTGTCCTAAATTTCGGGATGTTTCTTGCTTACAGAAACAGCAGGATTGCACAAGGATTGCTTTTAAAGTGCTGATTTCTGGCTTAGCAATTTACATTTGCAGGCAGAAGCCCAAGGCGGAGGATAATGCAGCCCTGTTACTTAGGTTTGAATTGGGACTCCGAACTCAAAGAAAGCGAAGAAAAAAAAAAGAGGCTATTTTGATGCAAAGAAAAACAAAAGGCCGACTTACAGTGTATAATTTAAGGCCATTTTTCTCTGTGAGATGTAATCAAGAAAGAAAGGAGAGAGTGATGGCAGGCAATATACATCAAGAGACCCTTAAGTACACCTAAAAAGGGAAGGAAAGCTTCTTGGGTAAATGGAACGACCCTCTCCAGACACAGCGGTAGCAAATGATGTTTTGCATGTGTTAAACTGGATTTAACAGCATCTTTCTTTCCGGCGGAGCGCTGCCGCTCTGCAAACTGAGATGAACAGTGGAGTGTAATGTAATGTTGCCTGACGGACAGCAGTAATGGATAATAAATCCCAGGTTCAGGTGGTGTTTGATCGTAAATCACACTCAGACTGTTAGCCAAAGTCAAATCCATCAGGCTGCAGTGCAACAGGGAGCACTGTGCAGGGGGAAGTGTGAATAAATCCCATTTTGCTTAATGGTTTGTCTCCCAAACCGTCTCACTATACAAGAGAATATTAAACAAACATAGAAGATTCACGGGTACTTTGTCTTTATTAGGAAAAAAAAAACCAAGGAAAAAAAAACACTTTGCTGCTTCTTTGGTAGCTGGCGGCTAAAATAGGTCAAAGCTTCTGCAAGTAAACATGAGCTGGATATTGAATACTAAGATTAGAGAAACTTTCGCCACGAGAAAACATACCCCTCCGCTGTAATTTCAGTCTTTTGATATATTTTTTATATCTGACCAAATTCATGAGCCAGGGGGGTCGGAGCGAATCAGAATGTATCATCTACTCTGTGGCAGAAAACCAAGAAGTGGGAAGCAGTTGAAAGGTTCGCTAATATGATGTTTTGCTGCTTGTTTCTTTTACTGCAAGGTCATCATAAAGATAAAAATAATCCCCCGTGACAAATTTGTTTTCAAAAGGTTTCACTCTCCTTCTCTATCATCTGTGAGAAATACTGCCCGATAGTGCTGACTCCAATGGAAAGCTTTGATCGGGGGCTGATGTATTACCCTGTCTTTCCTGTAATTCAAATGGCTCCACTACTTGTTTTGGGGAAGAACGCGGGAGCGGAGGGGGGGAAGTAGCTGGGGGTGGGGAGGGTGGTCCTTTGGGAATCGACCTAAAGGGCTTCCTCATACCCAGACACATGTTGAAGTATGTCAAATTTCTAATCTGGGGAAAAGCTGTGTGCAAATACTTGATGTTGGACGGTAATTGTGCAAATGCAAAAAAAAAAAAAACACACCCCCCCCCCCCCCCCCCCCCGTTTACACACAGTGTGTGCAGGCCGGTGTGGTCAGGGGGGGTCTCGGTGTGTGAGACTGGGGCCGGGATGGTGAGGAACCCAG
>JAUESF010000047.1:3716225-3727803 GCA_032274765.1 Malacoctenus tetranemus
GTGTGTGTGTGTGTGTGTGTGTGTGTGTGTGTGTGTGTGTGTGTGTGTGTGTGTGTGTGTGTGTGTGTGCGCTTCAGCGACATGCTGCCCAGGAGATGTCTCCATCCCAATATTCCCTCATAACCGTCTGAATCGTGTCAGCTCCTCCATTAAGGACAAACAGTTCAAATGAATTCAAGCACATTTCGAGGGAAATTTAAGAGAGCCTCAATTAATTACACTGAGAACTACAAGTCCCTGCTAAGCTGCACTGGAAGAAATATTTTGTATAATCTAATCAGTCACACCTCTTACCATTATTGACGTGCAATATGACGAACACTTCAGCGCGATTGTGCGATGGGAATAAATGAAAAAGTTTGAGCGATGTGCTTCCTGTATTTTTCTGAAGTGCACTCGTGATTAAAGGTGGGCAGCGAGCAGGGACGCCGAAAGCCATGTGCTGTAATCACATGAGGTGATAAGCACGCACATGCTTCAGGGCTGACTTACGGTCATGGCAATTAATACCTCGGCGGTGCGTGACGTCTGGCGCTCTATGCTTCTGCGGCTCGCGTCTGACCTTTCCACCCCTCGCTCTCCTTGAATCGCATCTCCAAGCGATAAATACAAGGGGGCAGACAGCATGCGTGATGAAGCGTCGAGCGGAAAGGGTAACAAAAAGGCAGATAATTCTAATGTGCAAAGATTAATCTGGACTCATTCGGGAAGCTGAGCGAGTGCCACCTTTTTATTGAGGAAATATATCAGAAGCATTCGTTCACTCTTTTCGCCAGCTCAGGCTGTAACTTCCCAACAGCTTTTCATAAATTTCAGCAAAGTCTGAAATTATGAAACGGAATCCGTTTCCCGGGTTCACAAAGTTATACACTAATGGGCACATCAGCAACGACTCACAACTGGACCCCCATTTTTTATCTGGGATTTGTTTGAGAAAGTGGGACTGAAAAACAGCAGAAACACAAAAAATTACAACACAAACTAAAGAAAAAAATTGTTTGAAATTGACCAACGAACAGTTCAAAATCAAAAAACAGGTTAAAGAAACCAAATTTAAAACTTTTTTGGCAAAAATGTTTGAGAAGCTGTAATAATCCATTCAGCTTTCATGCTGGTTACTAATCCCGAGGTGTTTCCAGCCTTGGAACACTCACATCCCCATCTTACTTGAACTCATCGATTACCAATCATACATATCTGGTGAAGGAAGGCCAACGTACAATGGCAAAATCCACAGGGAGAACATGCAAACACACACCAACCGTGTCCAACTCTATTTTGGTTCAATATCGTATCCTGAACAAAACACGACAGCTCTGAACTGTTCCCATTGTTTTAGTGCAACAAAAGAAAATGCTCCTATTGAAAGTGCTTTTTAATGAATGCTATAAAAACCCACATGAAATCTCCTGAGATTGTCTGAAATATACCTTTCAACACTGACATCTTTGAAACTATTGCTGTCAGAGACTTGCAGTCGATCAGGCTGTAAGATCTTGCAGACTTCAGCGTGCATTATTTCACCAAATGTCGAGTAGACAGCTTTCACTGCTGTCGTGGTAAAATTAGTGTGGTTCTTTGCTAAAAATAGAAACTGATAAAGACTAATAAGCAAGTTAAGTAGAAAATGTATAATGAGTAGTTGGAAGATTTTGAATTCGACCCCCTGGTGAGCCGGCTGTGGTTAACGAGCTGCATGTTTGACAACCCAACTCGACCCAGTAAATGTGTTAAGCCCAGAATTGAACTGAAGGCTTAACCTCAGTCAAATCAGACCAAAACAAACGATCATCTGGGATAATCGCACACTTTAAACTGGCCCCACTCGTCACTTTGCTGCTTTAATGCGCTTGCTATGAAACATGTTCACAAGCTGTGGAGGATGTAGCAACATGTTGTGTTCATGGCTTGGCAGATGCATGAAAGTCATCTGTAAACTTACCAGTCAGATCAACATCTAGCCTAGTTATTTTCTGTGCTTTATGCAATGTGCCAAGGCTCTCCAGCAGCACCAGCTCCAAAAAAACTTTTCTCCACCAGGCCTCTTTCCTCAAAGTAAAGAAAAAAAACTACAAAAAAACAGGGGTATTGACAACAGGCAAGTATATTTATAATCCTGCACCTGCTTTCAAGCCTGTGCTGTGTCAGGCACCCCGGCTCCCCAAAAAATTCGGTCAGCATCAAACCCACGCACCTGAAGCAGCAGCGGGTTCTGACTGCGAGTTTCTTCTCACCTTCTCTGTGACTACATTAACACTTAAAACTGTGTCTTGACTCACCAGGCCCACGTTTCTACCTGCGAGCAACGTGCCGCGAGTCATCCACCAGACACCGAGCAAAAGACTAGTTACCCGCTCTCGACAACTCAACTCCGACATTTGTCTGCGCCGGTTCCCGCACCTCCGTTGCCTCGTCTTGAAGCAGTGCGAATGAAATTGCATTTGGCTGAATTGATTTGTTCTAACTTGATGTTCTGATCTGCAAAAGCGGCGGCGTTTCAAACAGAAGAGGAGTGAATTAATTTTCTGGGAATAGATTTGTGGCTCTATTTGTGACACCTCTCCTGCTCACTCCGACAGTGTGACAATACAGTCGATCTCAAGGTGGTCCTATGTCTGCAAGTTTTTGATTTCATCACATAGTATTAAAGGAATAACATAGCGAAGGGAGAGAAACAAGGAACAGCTTTCCCATCACTCAGCGAGAAAAAAAACAACCTTTTCCATCTCATACAGATGCAAAAAGGAAACATAAAGTTGGCAATATTTTCTGGATAATTAATTCCCCTTAATCGGATTTTTCTACTTTTGGAAGACTTCTATCATTGGCTTTATTTGATAGGAATGGAGGGGAGGATGTACGTGTTTGGATATCAGCTGGCAAAAAACTTTGTTTATATTTGCAAAAAAGCACGGTTGAGGTGTAATTTATTCATCCCTCCATCGTCCTCCACCTGGTTTAACAACACCGGGGAGACGGTCGTGGGTGGTGCAGCGGGCTGTCTTTTACAGCTCTGTTTTGCAGTGGACTCTCCAGAGAGTCGGCTTTGCTGAGCCACAGCTGTGTTTGGTTGCAAAAAAATAAAAATCGTCGCAAGGAATTTGATCAAATCCTTTCTCCGGAGTGCCGCGAGTGGTTTCTGATGTGACGCCTCTTTTTCAGGGGATGACAGTGGCCAGGTTAAGGTTTGGGTCGGATTAGGAATGAAACATTCAGGGTGATGGAGGGACAATTTTTTAAGGCCATAAAAGTGAGTTTGGAAAGTCAGGAAAAAAAGAGGAAGTTGCAAGATCGGCGCTGACACTCAGGGAGAATCATCATTTCTAAAGGACAACTGGTGACAGGCAGTTCACCTGAGCAGGAAAAACAAGAAATGTTTGGACATTTACTAAAATAACTGGCATTTCCGCATTGCCTTTGGAACAATCATGGTAAACCTGAAATGTTAGTAATTGTCACGCAGTGTGTGATGGGGGATCCAAATGTTAATGCCAGTTGAGATCAAAAAGCAATTTTCATCGATGATGCAAGCCAGGAACAAAAGGTCCACTTGAAAGTACAAAAATCAAAAAATATAAAAGCAAAAAATCTGTAAAATACAAAAAAACAAAACAAAATCCAGAACAACCACAGAGGAGTCGATGCCGACACTCACAGGGGAATAACTGGAAACACGGGGAACAAGCTGGCAGTGAACGCGGAGCAGCACCGGCTGGGGTTTAAACAGTAAGTAAACATGTGTCATGGGGAGTGATGAGACACAGGAGGCGACAATCAGAGGGAACGCTCAGGTGAGACACATCAAGGGGAGGAGCCACGAGACACCTGCAGCAAGCCCAACAGAAGTCCATAAAAAAGCCCACAGGAAGGAAAATGAGGCAGGAATCCAATTACAGCAGACAACATGAGCAACCAGAGGAATAATCAACAATAATGAACAATTACAAATGGTTTGCTTCTGGCTCTGACACAATAAGAATTGATTTTCTACATTGTAAGACAAATGTTAATCAGCACACAAATACGTATAACATGGTACCAGAATGTTAGGATCAGATATACTACAGTAAGATGAGATTGCGCAATATTACAACAAAGTAAGATATGAAAGGAAACACCGAGACATAAGAATGATTGATTGTCCTATTTCTAAAACCGACAGCTTGGATGACGAGCGGCCGGCATGATAAAAAAGTTACAGCAGCAGCAGCTCAAACATCTGTACAGAAATGTCCTTGGTAATAAAGTCCTCACTGCACTGTGCTTGGTATGAAAACATACAATAGAAGACAGTTCAACAAGACACAATATGATATCATACAAACAGTAGAATCACAATACGATGCTGTGCTGCGACTTTAAACTGAGCTATTTTATTGCACAGTGAGACATAGGAGAATAAAAGACGAGGACATTTGGAAGGACAAAGAGCACTGAACGAAGGCCTTTTCCTCACAACTATTCTTTCACGTACCATAAGATTCAGTAAGTCATGACTTCATTTAAAGTCGTATACGTTTATACAAACACTGGCAGGTTCTGTGAGACGGGGATGTGGGGGAAGCCTGCAATAGTTCCTGTAGATGGAGCAGGTGCCCCGTTTCAGCAGCCAGCCGCCAAGGAGCAGGTATAAAAAGGAGCAAACACATTAAATTTTACACCTTCAAAGGAATAAGGGAGACCTTGAAGATACCACATAACTACACAATCTCTTCCTCGGTGGTAATAAGAAGCTGGGAGGCACGCTGCTTTGTTTTCAGGCCTCACTTTGATTTGAGCTTCTCAGTTTGTTCAGCACGCGGTGGCCGTGTGGCCGCGGCGCACAGTTTACTGTTGACACTTTAATGACAGAGTGCGTCGAGGCTTTTTGCCTTCACGGAGCGACCTCGCGCTTTGCTAAGAACAACAGCCGACTCCTGCCCCCGTCGCCCCTCACCTTGTCAGTCCCGTCCAGATGAGGCCTCGCTCCTCCCGCGGACCCGCGCCCGTCTGGAGCTCCTCAGCCCCGGAATGGTTGACAGGTGTCACCGACGGCTCGCTCGACATTACTGTCAGGGAGAAGCAGCTGGTTCTTATCGCGCCCCGAACAAAGCCGGCAGACTGCGGCGCTCCGCCCGTTCAAAATAACCGGCGCATCATTTCATCTCCAAACATGATCCAGAGTGGAGTCGGAAGCCTCCGGTGGAGAGACGGGGACGGGAACCGTCGAAGCACAGTCACTGGTTACAAACCAGTAACCGGCTGCGGTCGAAGGAAGCTGATTTTGCACAAGATTCACACTTCTTTATTTTTAGTCCTCTCACTTGATTGTGTTTGAAATAAATAAGATTCAATTCAGTTCCATTTAGAAAAAAATGAATCAATTTGTCAACCCCGCAGGCCGAAGAGAACACGAGATGCCATGTTTACTTGACATCTCACTCTCCGGTGTGAGCGAGGCCGAGTCAGCGCGTGCACACAAACTGCTGGCTGCTGCTGCTGTAGGTAACAGTACATTCCCCCAAGGCGGCCCTGTACCACTCTGCTGCCTGTCCGACATACCGCTCTCGACACAAACAAAGTGTGGCCTGTCCTTGAAGTGTGTAATCCTGGAAGCTACACCGCTGCCCTGCTGCATCACCGAGCTTCACTCCCAAACACACAATGGGCTGAGCGCGGCCGAGCTTCTCCTTATATCCTCCTCATGTGAGGCAGAAACAATATGAAACAGCACAAACGGCGTGTTGGGCTTGTCCAGATTAGGACGATTCCTGGAAGTCTGAGACACTCCAAGGATTTCCATATATCTTCTTTTCCTCAAGGACACAGGGAGAGGATTTACTGACTTGTTGGTTGCGCTCTAGTAAGTTGGATATCACTGGTTGTCATGAAAATTTGGCCGTGTGACTTTTCTGGCTGGGTCTTGTTGAAACTTGTGAGTTGCAGACTAACATGTGTGTTAAAGCAGACTCCAAGTCTCCATGACAACAGGGACTCACATGTGCATCGATTGTTCTTATTTATTCCTTCTCGGTAGGTTTGGTTCGCTACAACGAGGACGGCGCCGGTGGGCAGAGCAGCTCATCAACTGCGCCTTTGCAAACATTTGAAAAAGATTAACCCGAGCAAACCTCTCGCGTGTTTATGCGGGCAAAGCTGCAGTTGCGCCGTGCACTTATGTGACCGCGCAATCAAAGAGTCGGGGACCGTCTCGCGGGGAGGAAACGGAAAGATTTCCTTTGAACAGCATGACGGCCTGTTGGTGAGCGCTGCTGCTGCTGCTGCGGCCGCGCCAGACGCTCCAGACGGCTTCCTTGCCGTCTGCTCGGTGTATGTTAGGACAACGTCACTGTCAGCCTGATCAGGAGGACGCAGGTCTGCATAAAGGATCCAGCAACCAAACATTTCTGTCAGCAAGGGACTCTGAAACGCAGCTTCAATGACTTCCTCTACTGTACCGATAAAAGGCAAATAGCTGCTCCTCTTCTGTATAATAAAACACAACAGATACTGCCTGGAGCAAATCCCGTAACTATTTATTGGAACAAAACGGGAGAAAGTGTAGATGCCACTTAGACGAAAGGATATGTGGGTGCACAGATTTTAAGGGAGTATTTTCACGTGCCAAAATTATATGTTTGAGCAACAAATGATCATTGTTGATGCTTTTTTTATGAGAAAGTAACAAAATGTGTGACAAGAATGGACAAAGACAGAAGCTAAAACAGCACAGAGTGCAAGAACAGTACAAATACTCCATCATACTGCCAGTGGAGTCCTTCAGGTACTTGTTAAATACTAAAAACAGGGACAATGTCTGTGGAAATGTCTGAGAGACGAAAGTCTTGAAAAGTTTTCCTTTCCAAATGCTCAGCTCCTATTAGTATTCACACACAGGCAGGACCCACAGGAAACAGGCAGGCTGGTGATGATAATAAATTCAAAATGTTACAAAAGAGAAGCCCACCGTTGCATCACATTTACGCACCTAATCAATCACACCTCAACCGGTGTTCTTTGATTTCCAAGCCACGCACAGGCTGCACCACAAACTCCGAGCACCAAAAAAGAAAAACACCTAATGGTCACATCTTCAAGTTGGTTCGGAGCTCATTTAAACCGCTATATGCAACGCGCTCAGCAACAAAATGTACGTCTCTCCTCTTATCTCTCATCTGCTGTTTTACCCCCCCATCCCCCAGGAGAAATACAGGCTTTAATACTGGCCTGTATTCACCAGCGAGTCGCTAACTTTGACCGTCCACCATTTTTTCTCGCTGCAGCACTGCTGTTTTAATCTCTACAGCAAAATGCTGCAAATGAGACGACCGGACGATTCTCTGTGTTGATCACAAGGAGCAGCTTCTCCCACAGATGATTCTTCAAGACACAATGATGTTTTTAATTCACTATCGCTAAAGAAATTCTGATCAAAACAGTGACAAAAATAATGCAATTTACGCACATCTTATGTGTGAGTGTATTAAAAATTCCCTCTGAGTATTGTTTAATATCCAGATATATTATTATGCAATGTTGTGATATTTCAAAGGAAATCGTATGAGGCTGAAATAAATCTGAATTCGATCAAAAGCTATAGAAGTTGATAGAAAAACTTGAGTGATATAAAATGAAGATCTGTTTGTTATTTGAACTTTTTCTAATGCAATCCCATAATATCACTGTCAACCCACGATAACATCTAAAAAAAAATCAGTGTGGAAAATACAGAGCTCAGATTCAAGTGTTCTTTTTAGAAGACTGAAAACAAACACTTATTTGCTAAAAATGCAGTTTGTCGGTTTTTAACCCTTTAATGTCTTCACAAAGAAAAATGTAATAGAATTTATATTACTTGCTTTGTTTCTGTGATTTTTCAGTAGAGTTTTTCATAAAAATTCTAAATTTCAGACATATCCAAATTAGGACAAAGTCCCTTTTACAGACAAACTACAAGATTTCATGATGACCTTTGTGTTATTGTGTATTAATCCAAGAATATACATGTGAATATACAATTTCAGAGTAAACTATTAGACAAATGCTTGTGTTGTTTTTCTTTGAAGGAAAAAATACAACTAAAATGTGTAAAAATAAACACAACAGCCCGACTGATTGGTAGAGATGGTTTGATCGGGGTGCGTTTGGTTCCACAAGCGTTTAAGTCAACAAGAGGGACTCAATATTCTCTCTACCGATGAGCTGAGCAGGAAGTCGAAGGGTTAAACGTGCACTAACTGAGCTGAGTAGAGGTTGTTGGGGAGGTTGGTTTCACTCTTTGGTAACAATGGTAACGGCGTGGCTACACTCCAGCAGAATACAAAATGTGATAAGCTAAAAGGGTCCATTACAGAAAATGAGAGCCAGCAGATGAATAATGATAAAAAAAAGCAAAGTTTAAGCCACACGAGGGCCCCTCGCTGCTCCGCACGCCACCGAGCAGACGCATGTATACGGAGGCTGAGGCGGCGCGTTCAAGGTACAAAGTCAGAACTGAACTTTCCTCCGAACTCGTTGGGACGGAGCTTATAGAAAATCATTACCGGTTTCATCACCGTCATTAGTTGTGCCAGTTGTGGAGTCTAAACCAAAGACCAGTATCGAACGAGCCTCGGTGGAAGTTGAAAGCCCCGTAAAAGCCCTCCGTGGGCATACAGTTTGTATTATTGGAATACAAATCACCTCTGCCGCTCAGGACATAGTCATTGCCATACAGATTACGGCCTCACTAGATTCATTTAATGTTGTCTCTGCTTACACATAGATCAATAGCATTGCCAAGAGGAAGCCCTCTCTGGTGCCCTTGATTTCCTCAACTGTAAATGAGTTACAGAAATGTTGAAAATTGTCTGCCGATACCAGAGAGATGGACAGAATAATGTGAACACCGCGTGAGGAGAGGACACTGGCTTTTAATAACAACTTCAAGCATCGAGAGAAGACGGGCTGAGGGTTACAATATCTTTCAAGTCGGCAAGTGGTTTCCATGGTGTTTCATTATCACAGGTTTCTAACGTAATGTGCAATTTTGGTTGGAAATGCATTGAAGAAAATTTCCATGCAGCAGGAGAAACCGAGCGCAGCACACTAGTAGGAGATAATTTCCCATCGGCTGCATGCAAGTTGAACCATTTGGCTCAGATGCATCTATTCCTTTGGATTCACACTGATGTGAAAGTGATAGTGATCAGCAGAGGAAGTAAAAGCTTCAAAAGTGGCAATGTGTTTGTAAATACCAAAAGAAACACGCATAGTTTTGTACTTTCTGTGAGTGTTGCATCTCTCTTCACATGAGAGGCTGATGTGAATGCAACTCCGGCTGCTAAGGCTTTGTGAAAAGGCTAATTGTTGCAGCGCCTCAGCAAAAGTCAATGAGCGGGGAAGAATCCGCCGAGTGATGGTTGGGAGGATCGGCCATCTGGAGTAGTGGGAGTATTCCTGGTAGACGGGCAGGCGCGAGTTCACCGCATCTCGCGAGTCCATCGTCCTCCCTCAGCCAATTTAACTTCAGTGAACTGTTACTTTTGTGTGCTGGATTGGGGGAAGTGTTATCCACCGACTCGCGCTTTGCATAAATCTGAACGAACAAATGAGCACCATGTTGCCTTCAGGGTGCTGTCAGACATGCGGGAGCTCCCGGTTAAGCTTGAATGAATGATATAAACGAGGACGCAAATGACAGGGGACAGTCGTAATCTCTGCATTTCACTGCATTTTACTGTACGTCAGCTCTGATTACACCTGATCACATACAGGTGCATACAACCGCTGAATTGAATGTGACTCTGGGAGTTTAGAGTTAAAAAGCCCTCTAAGTATATTTTCTTTTCAGCTAAATTTGGATAAAATGATACTGATGGCATTAGTCAAACCGTCTGAGTTAAACATGCAGGCCAAGTTATGCAGAGCACCTCAGTGGTTGCCTGAGTCAATATAATTCAAATGCACATACAAGCATTAGGTCTTCACTTCGTTGTATACTTTTCACGAGCTCATAAACTGCTGAGCAAAATGCAGGGCTCATTCCTGTATTAATTAAAGATCCTTGATCATAAATATTTCCCAGGCTGAGTGTGCAGTTCAGGGCAACCGCAAACCTTGTTTTGACTACATTTACATTCCTCTTGCAGCAACCTGCGTCGCTCTTTCAGCGTCGGTATTTGTTGGCAAAAGCAGATGGCAGATGAAAGTTTTAAATGTTTTCCTCCACGCCACTTCATCAGAAAACAGGCTAGTCTAATCATCTATACTGCTGCCATTTGGGTGACACAGTCAGCGGCTGTCTGTGGGTGAAGGCTCTCAATTATGGATGAACGTTTGATATGTTTTTGATTTGCGAGCTGTTACAGTGCGCCCGCTTCACGAGGAAAAAACAAGTGGCAAGCTTGAAACAAGCATCCAGCGAGTTCTTTCCCACTCATTTATTTAGAGTCATGTTTGTGCCTCCCTGTCTGCCATTATCTCAAAAGTGTGACAGAAACAATACTTTTGTCTGCAGATGTTTTTCGGAGACAGATTACTGGCAAGTATTTAATAAGCGCGCCTCGTTACAGCTGAGCAGTCATTTTTTGGGGGGGGGGGGCTGCGAGAGCCAAGCAAAGCTCACTCATGCATCTGGGACGTGTTTCTCTGTGAGAGTCTGAGAAGTGTTTTATCCTGGTATAACCTGGTGCGATGCAAATGACTGGAGCCTGAAGTTTAAAGCCGTGGCAGCGAGGGTATTGGCACCACTCGCAGCTCCAGCGCTAAAATTAGTGCTAAGAGACTACAGAGGAAAGTCTAATTAAAACACAACGGGCTGCAATGGTTGCATGGGTGCCGGTGAAATACAGTACAAAAAACCCCCCAAAAACCCAACCTCAAATTTCATTGAGCTTCATCAGACCAACTCGTTAATTCCGATCAATTCAGTTGCGATTCACAATTTGAAACCAGAGGCCTTTACGCAAATTACATCATATTTACACATTCATGGACAGTGAACCAAAGAGAAGAGCTCACTGTAATGATGAGTTTAAAAAAAGAATGGGGGGGGGGGCAGTGGGCGCGTGGTAGGGGAAGAGAAGGGGGCTCTCCACTTTCTAATTGGCTTATTTATAGTAATCACTGTAAAGTAAATTACGGACCCCGCTCTATTTCCTCGTGCATGGAAAACAATGATGAAGCTTGGAAATTAATTACAATTGTACAGTATTTGTGTGTTTTAACAGCAGCAGCTAATGCTCTCTCGAACACAGCAGCATTGCAGTAGATACTCTAATGAACCTAGTAATCAAACATACTCCTGCTGCTGCAACTTGTAGTTTTTATGAAATTAACAGCTTCATGGTTCCTTGCCGACTGGGACCACCACTCATGCTCGTGTGGGCTTGTCATGTTACATTGTACTAAAATATTTATTTCGAGAGACCTTAGAAAATGATGAAAGCCAAAGAAAGCTGATGCAAGTCTCCATCTGTGCCAGTGAGCCAAAAATTCAATCTTTCCAATCGTGTAAATATCACAATAATACCAAGACTAGCTTAGAAACACACACACACACACACACACACACACACACACACACACACACACACACACACACACACACACACACACA
>JAUESF010000047.1:3727903-3738081 GCA_032274765.1 Malacoctenus tetranemus
ACACACACACACACACACACACACACACACACACACACACACACACACACACACACACACACACACACACATATGTCTTCTGTGCATAGTGTGTTTGTTTACAGTCCAATTAGTGAGTGTGTTGGCTAGCAAGCAGGAGCTGAGTCATGCTGAGTGTTTACTGTTGTAAAGGAGACACACAACATAAATCTTACAGGGGAGATTTAGAGGAAAATGCCCTTCTGAAGCCACCACACAACACAATCAACATGCCACAGCCTGAAATTAGCACTTTTTCTCATACATAAAATATATTGAAAGAATTCAAATTCGACAGAAGTGAAAAGAAACGAAAAGATGAAATGATTCTGATGTAGAATTGCAAAAACCTTTCAGATTCAATGCCGTAAGTTCAAGGTTACTCCACAGTTTTAAAGCCTGAATTAACATGTTTTGAAAACTAAAGCATGAAAATGTATTCCGAAAGACAAAGCTGCATCACACGCTGCCTCCACCACAGCACAGGCTGCTTCTTCCAGGAGAACACTCTGGCTTTTTGAACCGGCTGGCCTGCAGTGAGGACGCTTCCTCAACATCCACAGCTCCATCAAGCAGAAACTCATCCGGAGCCGAGTGTTGAAGAGCTAAAATCCCACATCCTTTCAAAAATAAAGACTTTATTTCTAAACCTGCAGCAACTGAGGTCACATTTCCTTGCGTAAAAAATGTCCGCCTGTATGTTTGACACCGTAACAAGGAAGAAGCTCCACAGGGTGTCTTGCTGCCTATGAAAATCTCAGTTTCTCAATCTCTGATTTGCCTCAAACGCCCAATTTCTGCCCGTTTTAGTCTCTCGCCAAAAAAAAAAAAAAAGTTTTTGGACAGGTTGTTGAACTAAGGTGAACTAAGAGTGTTTAAAATGTAATACAACTTTTTCCACAGTCTGACTAATGATGGAACTGCAGGGGATTCTTGGGGTGGTCGAGTTTCTGGCAGGCAGGCCGCCTGTCATCACCATCAGAGCGAGCGAAGATCATCTACGGACAGAAATCCCACTGCGCCCCTCGTAGCGAGGGGGCTCGGCAGTTTGAGCTATTGTCTCAACCTTTTCGGGGATAGAGTTGTGCTAAAAAGAACAAAGATGGAAAAAAAATAAAAGCTAAACAGAAGAACAAACAATAACCTTTCAGGCACAGCTGTGATCGTGTAAATATCAATTTCATGGAGTTTGGGGATTTACTGGCGTCCTGTTCTCTTTCGCCTCGGCACTCAAAAGGCTGTTCACAGCACAACTTCCAGCCAGAGCAACATTACCAATCCGACTATTTAGCCAGTGTGACACAATCTACCATATTTTTCACTTGTGTCTCTAAATTATGGATGATAATGAACATTCAGCCTCAAAGGGGAAAAAAAGAAGCAAAACAAGTAAAACAAAACGAGGGAATATTCTTTTTCCCTCTTGATGATTTTCTGCCTCTGAGTTTTCATTCTGGCCCCGCTGGCGCCGCTTTCCCTCCAACATCCTTCTTTACAAACTGGCTAAAACTCAAGTCGAATTGCATCGTGTCCCCTTCCAAAAACAGCCACAAATTTGCCAATTATAGGACACGGGGACAGTGTGAAAAATTGCCAGTACAGGAGTGCCAATTCGTAAACGTACATTTAAAGGATTTGTCAAAGCTCCAGGGTGCGTTTGGATATCCGCTTCCTTTTTTTTTATTGGCACACTTTAAATTGGCAAGTGTGATTATTTACCTGTGATCAAGATATTAGAGATTCACAACATTGTACTCTTGAACTAATATTGGCATAGCTGTTGTATATCAAAAAACATGATGGTTTCTATTTGCGCAGCTGCTTTATTGCATCACCTGCTGTCGTGGCAACAGTTGCCGTGGTTTGAAGACGTCTCCTGCTTGACAGTTCATCTTGATTGCGCTAAAAATGTGCATATGTCAACATATGGGTCAGCTTTTTTTCCCCTTAAGGTCATAGCAGAGTGGAAAAGTTGAATCGCTCCCACAACAGCCGAGTGACTTTAATCAGCGCGTTGGCGGAAGGAACAAAAGGTGCAGGAAAGTGCTTAAGGCAGAAACACCTGGACACGCGCGCTCCTGGTGACAGCTTTCACTCCGGCTTCCTGATTGAAGAGCATCATCTCAGCGCCTCCCCCCGAGGAAAACTACGAGGAGCCAATTTTCTGGGGCCAATCCTGAAAACTCTGCGCTCTCGCACACAGATTCTCTCCATCCGAGGGACAAACAACTCAAATTCCCAAGCCTATTACATCTGTCCCAGAGAGGTAAAGCCGTAAAGGCAATTAGCCTCGGCGTCCCAAAGGATGACTTCCACCGGGACAACATATGTTTAGTGTTTATTACATTCTCAATGCTCAACTGATGGTGAAAATCACTTGCTTGCTCTTTTTAGGTCAAACAGACAAGGACTGTAATTTATTCTGGCAACATCTAACCTCCAGTTTAAACCACAGCCTGTTCTAAGACTTTGACGGGGAGTTTAAACACACTTCCTCTCACCAGCATGGACACCTCAGCAACCTTCAAAATAAAAGCCTGCTTGTGAGTGTGTCTGTGATTCACTTTGACAAACACACAACGGGCGAATCCCACAGTGATCTCTGGCACCACACCATGGGGGGTCTCAGACCCCAGGTTGGCAAACAAGGGTCTGTTGAAACAACGGTCCTATCAGGACTTCTATTCAAATATGCTCAGTGCTTCACAGCATTAACGCTGCACTGCTGGCCTGGCGTGCACCTGTCTGTGTTTACTGATCTATTTTTCATTCCAATGGTCTGCAAGGGTACTTAAAGGTAATGTGCAGGCTAAATCCTTCTTTAGTGACATCTGTCATATCAAAAATGATGAATCCAAAAGCTTTTGCCATTCAGCGGCTGTCATTCAGGGTGAAGGTCATGTATTCGCCCCCGCTGAAGCAAATTACTTCCTCTTGCTGATATTTTTGGCTTCCACCCAGTGAGCAGCCAACACCCAATAACATCCAGAACAGGTTGATGTCATGGCTGTTTGACCCCTGCAGTGAGGGATCGGATGGCTCTGTTAAAGAGGGGGAGGGAGGGGCTTTTTTTTTTCCCTGACATGGTTTAGGTTCATTTGTTCCTTCTGAGAGAAAGGTCACCGCAAGCCAAAACAAAAGTTGTTCTGAGTGATCGTCTTTATTGTTTGATGAAACATTGTGATCCCAATGGGGGTGGTCTCTTGTTGGATGACAATTTCCCCCCATTTACCGGGCAGGAGGGGTCACTGAGCAGTTTGATGAGTGTAAAACGGTGCGAATTGTACACCATGACCCTCCCTGCCACCTAATCTCAACCCAGCTGAAAACCTTGGGGAAGATTTTAGGTGCCAAACGTTCGCCTGCGTCCCTTCAGCTGAACTCCAGAGACGAGAAGCACACCGAAGCTAATCTGTTGACATGGAGCGACCTTCCACCTTCCACCACAATGTGTGTTTTCTGTAGGTTTCCCATGTGCTTCTGTGAGCCTGCGGCAAACACAACCCAGCCAGCAAGTCCTGACCGAGGCTGCGCTTCACACTGCGATGACGCTTTTGGCATCTCATTGTGGTGACAGATGCTCGCTGTGTCAGATGTCAGGTGTTTACGTATACAAAGACAGGATTTTGCATACGTGACATACCAGACAATACGATGCATCATATAACAGTGTCACTCCAGAGGCAAAGGTTCTGTTTTCTTTTTTTGCGTCCATGTTTTGATGAGATCCTCCAGGGTTTGCTGTGGGACTGAATTCCCACTCATTTGCGATGCAATGAATCTACCAGTCACGTGGGAAAGCAGGGCAGAGGTCTCATTTTTCCAGGCGACATGCGAATGCAACGCAGCCACGTCCAGTATTCATGATCGCGTCTGTAAAAGTCAAACTGGTGCGGCACAACTGCATCCAGATAACAATGCCTTTGACTGAACCTTATTATGACTGCACGTTTCTTCCCTGCTGAGGGGAGTGAAACATTTGAACTAAAACATGCCCCCACATTAAATCTTTCAAGGCAACAAACTGTCAGGGAAACGTGTTCCATTGATTATTCATGTCTATTAGATCGTATTTACTCGATGTGGAAACAGCTGCGCCTGTGATATCAAACCAGACAGGAAAGATGTTGCAAAGGTGCTTCTTTTCATCCTTTTATAAGTCGGCATTTGTGAAAATAAATGTGCTCTCATGTTCAGGAACTACCTCAAGGTCGCTCTCATCACATCATGCTAGATGAAAGACTTTTTTTTTCTCCACCGCTTTATTTAAACTATAACACATAATCACACACTCGTTTTAAAACTCCAGTGCGAGCCGTTTCCTCCACAATAGCCACATTATGCTCTGAATTGTCCCTCTGTCCTTTGGTTACCTTGCCTACATGGTCATCCGCAGCAAGCAGGTTCACTGCACATTTTTATGATAGGGGAAAGTGGAAAATTGATGGCTTGCTCAAAAAAAGGCACCAAACTGCAGAAGATTTTTCTTCTCTTGACGATTTGTCAGTGTCCAGTCGATGTGTCACAACGCAGAAGCAACCACTGTTTAAAGGCCTCTAATCAGCTCTTTTATCGGACCAATAAGGCTCTCAATGAGCTGGATGTTTCCTTGCTGAATCCAGATCAGTGCGAGTTCACTGTGGAAGCTTGTTTTGTTGTTCTGTCTGGATTCACTGCATTCGAATAGCTTAAAAAGCATCAACAGCTGCTGAGTTGTTTGCATACATTACAAAGCCACTGCCAATTAAATTGGATGTAATCAACCCTCGCCGACAGGCAGAAGAAAAGTACAGTTTGAAAGTGTTAAACTCTTTAATGGTATATTGCCTTTTTCCCACAAAAAAATGCGTTTTTTGGTTCATTGACATTTTTTTTCTCTACAAGCTAAAGAAGAAAGGTGTTAAAGCATTGTGAGAAAGCAATCAGTCATCCTGTGGGCTGATATTTGGCGACAGCTGACGCGTCTGTGCAAAGTGAAATTCACACAGGAGTGCAAATCACATCTCACCGCGTCCACTGACAAAGTTAAACAAGCACGAAGCCTTTTCACAGCTCAATCTCACCCTGCAAAAAGGCCATTATGACCAAAGTGCAGAAAACTACAGCAAGTATATAATTCATATGTTTGATGGCTGAATTGCATATGACAATAATATGTCACCAGACTTTGGTTCGAGGCTTTCGCGGGCAGCGCCGTGGGGAGCGGGCGAGGTGAAACGACACGCGGTGAAGGACATGAATCATAGGGTGTTCCTATAATGTGTCCCAACCACCAGGCTGCCCACACAGCCAAAAAATGCAGCGGTGAAACAGAGCAGAAATGTCAGCTTTAGAGTGGATGTCATCTGCCAGCTTAACAGAAATAAATTCCCACTGGTACCACAGACAATTACTTTCCTGAGGAACCAGCAATAAATACACAGTTAAAGCCAAAGTAACTCAACGTGGAATAGTATACTTTTTTAAGCAGGAATTAAATGATTGATTTTTATAGATGTAGTATGAGCCTGCAGCATTTAGAATTGGTAAAACTCTCCCCAGACATGTTTATAAATACATCTAAAGTACTGTAGATTGAGTCGGCATGCCAGTCTAATGTGTGGTTTTCGATGGGTACAGTTAATTACCTTTGAGATGCATTGAAGCACATCAAATCATCTACAATCTTTCTAACCTTTTCCAGCTTTCCTGCAGCCACTGACAAGACATGGTATAGCTACTCCTGATCGCCATAACCTTTAAACAATGAATGATGTCCGGAAACTTCAAAGTGCAGAAAACAGCGGGGGAAACAGAGCTTTGTGCTCATACAGACGAGTCAATGCAGAGTTTGCTTGGACTTCTTTGGTAAGACAATCCAGAAGCACATTTCAGTCAAATACAGTAAACAATAATGACCAACTTCCAAAATTAATGATCTAAGTTCACTTGGAAAACGTGGGCAGAATCACTTATTAATTGCATATTTTTGTATAATCGTACAGCAATGAAATCAGAATTTAGATTTCAAAAGAGGTCACAAAAGGTTTAACGTGTTTTTTTTTACCAGCTGGATAAACGATCCTGTTCCTTTGTAATATCTCATTTTAGCTGAATAGAGAAAAACACTTTACCCGCTAAGCAGATGAATATAAAAACTGTCTTCCTGTTTAAACATACATCAATCACATTTCACTCCAGGAGGAAGAAGAGACACACATTTATGAGTGGAGGTGGGCTTTATTACCTCCTGCATCGCAGCACTGCTATTGTCTAGTAAAACAAAGGTGTAGGCCCGAGGACGATACGTACAGATGATATAATACCTTTGATGCAGTCAAAGCTTTCAACTATGGCCTCTCGGGAATTTGTCACCGTGAGTTGAGCTTTTGTGTCTGTGCGATGTAAACGTTCATTACGCTGATCGAGCAAACATTTATTGCTGACAAGCGCTGACATTATGTTAGCGATATTAACTGCTTACAGTGAAGTTTCTGTGCTTTAGATTGGATGGTGAGCTGATGTGCTGTACTTCGGTATTCACAGCACAGCATGGGAAACGGTATAGCACAAGAAATGTTTTCTAGCATACATTTTTTTATTGCTCCGTGAAGGTATTCAAATTTTACAAGAGGAGGAAAATGGTCCATTCATCGATTCTTTCCCCCACTTATTCCTCTACAATAAAACGCGTATGCAATTTTTTTGTACCTGAACCTCAATGGCCGCTTATTTCGCAGTAAACACATTCCAGAAACCAAACAGATGCACACTGTCCACATTGTCTTCAGGTCAGTTTGACATACAAACCGGTTCAAGCACTACTACTACAAGCACTCAGAGAGTGCAAACCTCGTCGAGACGCTTGTGAACATTTCCTGCTTCAACCATGCGCATGCTTGACAGAAACATTGCTTTTTTTTTGCTTGTTTTTTTTTTTTAAATCCTTTTGTATCGCTGGGTCACCAGAAACTCACCCATCATGTTTTCACAGTTTTGACACTATCAGAGTGTGCAGATTTTCCTCACAATATACAGTTTTATACCCTGGACCATACAAATCTTACAGAGTGGATTTGCTAAACAAACAGTGTTACTAATTATCACTGTTGGCCCTGAGCTGCTTATCAAATGCCTCGAAACTTTCACGCTGGGTCAACATGTCGCCTCATAAAGTAAACAAAACGCCGTCATTGTTTTCTCATCCTCAACGCTTGACCTTAACTGAGACAGACTAAAGTAGGACGTGTCACATTCAACTTGAGTTAAGGCCGTTTCTAATATTACAGAGGCCATAGTGTTGACTTTCATAATATGCAAATAAAGGACAGAGTTTATTTATTATTAATTAAAATTAATTCATCCATGCCGGTGATTATATCGGCAATATTCCAAGCAGCCGCCTCTTCTCAAACAGTAAATTACTGTTTTCTATGCAGGCTTTGTATTTGATTAACACGTTTATCTTGGGAACATGCAATTATGAAGCCTCCATTAGCGCTCCATTGTCCCCCCCTTATTGGAATGGATTTTTCTCCTAACCATTGGTGTGGTGGCCGATCCCTAATTTAATCTGGACAGTGAGGTAGTATGAAAACATCAGAGGTCTCAGAGGCAGCACCTTGCTCCCAGTCTAGGAAAAGCCTCGCTAAGTCTCTTTCTAAAATAAATGCCCCCTCCACATAATTGGTGGCTGAGGCTCCAGCTCATGCACACTCTGATTTTCCTTTCTTTTTTTTTTTGTCGGAGCCTCCCTTGCGAAAACAAATCCTCCATTCCCGCAGCCGCATTACTGCATAGTCACTGCGCCAGAATCCCCATGGCAACAGACATGTGCAACAGTGTGCCCTCCCCTCTCTCTCGCTCGCTCTCTCTCTCACTCACTCTCTCTCTCTCTCTCCCTCCTCCCCCCGCAGAGCTTTTTCCTCGGCAAGAAACTCGGCAAGCTCGAGAGTACAAATGTGCAGCATCTTCCACAATGATCTACAGAGGCAGATGCAGTGGCAGGGAGAAAAGATATCTTTCATAATAATCTGTCAACTCAAAAATCTTTTAGTGTAGCTGGTTGCTATTGGCAACTGCAAAAAAAGGAAGAAGGAAAAAAAAAAAAGAGACCGAGGACATGGAGGAAGGAGCAACAAGCACAGCGAGGCAGGCTGGAAGTAGGTGGTATCCTATATTCACTTTGACACACAGAGACAGCCTCTTGTTCTTACAAGTTTCTGGCCCACAGAGCAATTTCGAACCAGTTAAAAGGGGGAGATCTGCACCATCAGACACTTCATTCACTCCTTTCCTCCACAACATTATGGGATGACTCCTGTGGCTGAAGCCAGGTGAGCCAAAGATAAATGGCCCTTTTTGATAGTCTGCTGTGACTCACACCTGCTGAAACAGATTAAATAAAACCAGTGAGGACCCCTCAAACATTGTGTAAATCTAAGAAATGCTTCCAAAACAGATCTGAACTCTTCAGGCACAGGACGCTTGTTCCAGACCTAAACACAGTATCCTGAAAGAGTTGTGACACAGACTTTGACCATCATGTGGTAAAATGTGTCCTTTTTCCCATCAGCTTCTGTCTGCAGTCCAACTGTAAGGAGGAAGCTCATTTTTGACTGGTGCAGGAAATCTGAAAGTTGAATCAACATCTCAAACTTGTTACAGAGAGCATTAGTGGTTTTTGATGTAGTTCATCATCGTCCTGAAGGAGATCAGCACCATCAGGGAACGGCTTACACGGCTCGATGTAGTCTGCAACGATGTTTCACTGAGCAGCATCCACGTGTTTGGCATTCCTTGGGGTTTTACGGCAGAACATTGCCCGGGGCTCCTCACCACCTCCTCCGGCTCGTCTTCATCACCCCACATTGGGATATCAACACACCCATTGTCGGTGGACAGGGGTCAACAGGACACTCTGACTGGTCTGCATCCATGCCGCCACATTTCGGCTGCACGGAGACCTTTCACACCTTTCTGTGTTCCGCAGCAACTTGAGCTACAGTGGCTCGTTTGTTCTAATCAGACCACGACCACACACACCAGCCTTCACTCTCCACATGCATCAATGAGCCACGGCCGCCCGTGACCCTGCCGCCGGTTCACCGCTCCCCCTTTTCTGGGCCGCTTTGATAGATACTGACCACTGCAGACCAGAAACACGCCTCAAGGGCTGCAGCTTTGGAGATTGTTTGCAGTTTGTTGCACTGTGTTGAATTTTGCATGTTTTTGCCGAACACAGTGGGTGGAAAAACACGATGAGACGCAGGGCTGCGTATATGACTGAGAGCAGGTTCATGATCCTATATGATGAGCAGTTTAACAGAATTATCATTTACAAGATGAGTTATACTGCTGCACAGCATGATTATTTCGTCAGTGTTGTTTGACTTACTGAAGTACATGTTTCAGCAGAAGTTTATTTTGTTCTATTTAAACAAATACTTCTACTGTTAAGAGCAAATTTGCCAGTGCTGCTTTGATCTGTGCTGTGTTCAGGACCAGACATCTCACAAATATAGTGGCCGTCCCGTGTCTTGTCCCTGTGTTTATGACCAGGCCACATGTGGCCCCTCTCACTTTGTCTCTCTTCATCTCCGTCACTCGGTTCTTTCTGATGCTCATTGTCTGGTCGCCTGGCCCTCCCCGCCGTCATTCTGTGTTTCTGCTCGGCCTGACCTTCACTGTAACAATATTGTGAATTGGGGTTACCGCGAGCGAAGGAGTCAGGCTGATCGGCAACCCCTATTTCCTGCTCTCAGAGCACCTCATCACAGCAGGAGAGACGAGCCATTTCTCAGTCCACATCCTGTGCTGCCCCACTTCCACTGTCGGCTCTGGAACGAAGCGAAACGCACGGCGCCTTCTCTCCTGTTTTCCTCTCCTCATTACAACTGGAAAACAAAGAGTAATATGTAATTGAAACTCCACAACAAATGACTCGACAGGTGTTTATATAATGTCAGGATGAAGGGTGTCACATGGGATGCATTTAAATGCAAAGATAATTTATGTACAAGTGTGTACACAATTTGTTCCCACGCAAGTCAGCGGAAGATATCCACTTGGATGCTTGTGCATAAAGAGAATATGAGGCGGCCATTGTAAACACACACACACACACACACACACACACACACACACACACACACACACACACACACACACACACACACACA
>JAUESF010000047.1:3749434-3761231 GCA_032274765.1 Malacoctenus tetranemus
ATGAATGAATGAATGAATGAATGAATGAATGAATGAATGAACACTTTGTCTTCAGTTGACCAAAGAGCAGCTTTGCAGTGACAGTAAGGCAAAAGACCCTCAGGGGAAAAACAACATGACAAAATGTTGAAACATATACGTACAATATACTAAAAAATGTATCTCTATACACGATGAACCCAAGCATACATGTGCAATATACTGTCAAATAAAATATCTGTATTATTTTACGTAAAATCAAACGGGTTAAAAAATTCATGTATTCTAACTATGTTTCAGTGTAAAAAAAAGCATCAGCTCTTTGTGTCTTCCTCGATATGAAAGTATATTAAAGTCATCTACAAAGTGGCCTCCATGGAGGACAGAGAGTTCCAGGGATCAGGGTTGAGAAACAATGATTTACTTGAACAGGCTTCAGACGAGCAGATCAAGTCCACCTGTAAGCTCTCATCTGAGACTCAAGTCGGAAGGATTCAACTCGTGGAAATTTGACCTTTGGTGTAAAAGCTAATAACATGTTCAGTGAAAGGTAGAATGGGCTCAAGTATCTCTTCACCGTGACAGTACTTGGAACATTGCCGTCACTTTCCTGCTTGTTTCATAATCCTGAACATTTATATTTGTATACGACATTAAGGAAATGTCAATGTCAGGACAGACGACGCTCGCCGGCCGTGCGGGTTGAAATAATGACTTCTCTCAGCTGGAGATCTGAATGTAATTCTGTGGGATTTGCGCTGCATATATGAAATGGACTGAATGGTGCTGGGGTCTGCTGTGGCAGACGATAAGAGGCTGTTGATTCCACAGGAACATCCTGAGAAGACGTCCAAGGCCGAGCCGCAGACGTCGGTTCAGTCCTCGTTACAAAACCCCCGCTGCCAGATTCGAAAATAGCCCCCCGATTATTGGATGTCTTGAGTGCGTTTGAACGTTGGGAGACCAACAGGACGCTCGCTGTCTCTCCGCAAAACATGGTTGAATGTTTGGTAGTTCGAATGACATCACCGACTTTCTAAAAAAGACCTGGAAAATACGTGTCACAATACTGCAACAGATGGCAGCAATTATTCAAATGAAAGTGGACGAAAGCTTGTTATGTTAACAAAAAGGACGTTAAAAAAGAAGTGTTCAGCTGGTTGGAAAATGGACTGACAGCTTGTCAGTGTTGGTGCTCTTGGATAGCGTCGACTTCAAACTGAATAATCCAGCTTCGCTGCGATAAATGTCAGTTTTCATTTAGCGTTGGATCTGAAGAACAGTCACTTATCCCTTATATTACCACCGCCTCGCCGCTGACAGGTTCCGGCGTGCCGACGTCTCATCACCACAACTCCTCGACTATGAAACACCTGAAACACTCGAAAACTTAGAGGAACAGCTTTGAATCTCGACGTCGCGGTTGTGATCCAGGTGGACTTCCAGAGTGACCGTCAGACCACAGACCCGGCTCACCGCTGCACCACGCAGAAACGTTTCAATAAAGTTGTTTTTGAAAAGCAGGAGGCGACACTCTCGCTTACATTTTATTTTTCAAGTATTCCACATCTGCAACATCTGAGTAAATCCAGGTGGCCTGAAAATAACTTGTCATTTGAGGAGTGAAAGCTATTCGGATCATTCACCAGTTGAATAAATAAATGTGATATCAAATTTTTGTAAACTGCAGAGATGAGGCAAAGTCAGTCTCCTGAAATATCGCAATATTGGTCTCTGAAAACACTGTGGAGGGTCTTTGAAAGTGACAGTGGAGTCACATTTCTACCTTTAAAAGAGGGGAAGTTTGTTGATAGACGATTAAATTTGTTTAAAAGCGCCAGGTATGTGTCAAAAGGGTGCTGGCATTGAAACCATTGCAGCACCATGAGAACTGACAAAAATCCCAACCTGAATGCAACAGTTGTAACCCTGGGCTGTCAGAAGGTCTTTCTAACTTCTATATACACATATTTCGGCTTAAATCTGTCTGATGTGTTGACTGTAGGAACTGGATTGTGATTCTGCAGCAAAGTTAAGTGTCTGTGTAAATATAACCACCATGATAAAGGAGGCCTAGTGTGGAGACATTCAGAAATGTTCATAAAAATGATGTTTCTCGGTGGGAAAAACGTGCCGATTCTACACATCCACAGTTTAGAGGAAACCAGGAGGAAAACGATTCCTCTGGAGTTCGAGCTGGCCTCTGATTTATGAGCCTCTCCCTTCAGGTGTGCCGCATCTAATAATAATCCTAATAATTGAGAGACCGAGGGCTCCGCCGCGTCCCTTGTGGGACTCATGTAAATAGGGGTCAGACATTGCAACTGTGGGTAACAGCAGGATAACAGCTTCCTGTAGTCACGCAATAAATTCAGGAATCCGGAGTCACCTGCAGTTACACTACAGGTAATCACATGATTTCCCTCGTTTAATTTCCAAAAACCAATTAGCTTTTCCTTTCAAGTACAACAGCAATTTACGAGAAACATTACTCGCAGGGTGATAAATACAGGAGAGAACCTGCCCGGGTTTTTGGTTTTTTCTGAGGACTCACGTTTTTAAGCACTCTCGTTCCTCTGGGAAAGCAGAACGTCTCCTAACAGATGGCCACAGTCAATGTAGAATTTGTGTTTTTCTTGGGAGTTTGTGAACCTCCCGTTTTTTATTGAGCGGGGCGTGGAAAATATTACGGCAAACAAATTGAATTAAAAAGCAATTCTTCAAAATAAAGCCAAATTCTGCGAAGCACACGGAGGAACAAAAAAACACAACAACAACAACAACAAAAAAAAAAGCCAGTCGTGATTTATTATGAGCGCTCAGATTCGGCTGCCATTGATTAACTGTGTCCTTATCTGGCGCCACCTCAAAACACTGGGGCTAAATGATGATTAAAAAGAGCCAGCGAAGGGTGTAAATGAAGGTGAAATAAATATGTTCCCGGTAATATAAACGGATGTAAATAACGTCAAAGTGTACGTTTTTGTTCCTTTTCCACTTCATTTATTCCGTTGAAGGCCACTGATGAATATTAAGTATGTTTACCCGCGTTCTATTGTCGCTGGCGATGGCTTACGGTAATGACACTGCCAAGATTGTGTTGTTGTATTAATTTGACAAACAAAAGCTATTCATCAGAGCTTTTCTGCGTCTATCAAACTGTTCAACAGCCAGGTGGGAATCAGACCCAAACAAAAAAAAAGCTTCATCTGATTCCCTCAGTTAACAAGACATCCTGGCAGCTCTCTTATTAACCCGATGTCATCATTTTGTACAGACACACATCAGCTCATTATGCCCATTTCCAGTCATATCTAGAAGTCGGTAAAAGGCAGCGAATCAGCGCAGGGCCGAAGAGAAAGGATTGTTTTCATTTTTTCCAAATGAGCTCCGTCACAGTTTGCGCTCCCGCGTTCACGCAAGGAAACTTTTAGTCGAGTTCCAAAAAACATCACTTGATGCAGAAGTTGTTCGCTATCACCATGAGGAAAATCTTTGTTTTTCCTCCCTAATACTAAGATAAAAAGTCTTTAAACAAAAAAAAAAAAAAAAAAACGCCTGCTATTTTACCTCGTGGCAAAACTGGTGTATGTTGAGTTGTGTTAACATTCCTTCCGGCCTCTCAAGGAGTATTCATTCGCTCCCCACAGCCCCACTCAGATATACTCTTATCCTTCTTATCCTCAGCAAATCAATTCCTACCTCAGCTACTTTGGGAATCAGCCATCCACACACATCAACTAAGAAGCGATGCTTCTGAAGCACAAAAGCCGAAATCCTCGGTGAAAATCTGTGCTTGCGTTAGCAACTTCAGGTAGATCGCGCTGCTGCCGGAGCTTCCGGACCGAGCTGAGAAAACAGTCGCGAGGAAAGTTATCCTCATCGCGCACATGCTTGCTTATTCGTCGGGATATTTGCGCACGTTCCTGAATGTCGCGATTGTGCGTGTACATGTGCACGTGTCTCTTTCATGCATCAGGTGAATCCCCGAATAGAGGAAAAAAATAGAAGACGCGTTAACAAACCAATGTCAAACTTTCAAATCAGCCTCATTATAAATGGATTCCCTCAAGTGTTACACAGTGTCTTGGAGGATAATTATTAAAAGTGCCTTTAATGGAGGTCAGCGAGGTTGGCTCTAGCCATTAATCTAATTGTGTGTCATTTGAATATCATAAATCATATTGTACGTGTTTACATTTAACATTTCTTTGCACTTAACAGTGCCGTAATATCTTTGCCTGCTTCCTGTAATCATCAGCGCATGAATATTGATGTGGTATCTCTCCAGGCACTTCATCTAAAATGAATGAAGACGGGCCTCCAGCTCAGACAGATCTGCACAAACACGGCATGCTCATTAAAGACCAATTGTATAATAATGAGCACCTGTCTGAGGGAATGAAAGGTAGCCCTCATTCACTGCACCCAGATCTGAATTTAGCCCTTTAAAATATATAAATTTTGGGCTGTTTTTTGTCACTGACAATGCGCGTTGTGTTCAGTTTTACAGCAAAGGCGGAGCGATTTATTTACTGACAAATGATCAGACCTGAAGGTGACAAAAGGAATTTACGGAGATTAAATGAGCTCTGCTACATATGCAGTTTTAAATCCCGCACTCTATCATCGCACGCTAGATTTAGGTTCAACATTTATAACGTTTAAACGTTCTGTCTGGTGAGCTGGTGATTAAATTTAGGTCGGAGTTTTCTGCAAACGCTTTCGTACAGCTTCATATCGACGCGATGGGAGCAGGACGGACTGCGAATGTGGAAATAACAGTCATTTAAAAACGAGGAGGGCTTCATTAGGAATCATAAGCAAAATGTTCGGCTCTGTTCACAAGCTGGGAAAAGAAAAAGCCCAGATGGATCAGGTCACACGATTGGCTTGCGCAGCTCATTTGCTAATTTTGCATATTGTGGTGGGGTTTGGGACCCGAGACCTGAACCTGGCAGTGGGAGAGCAAACAGGACTAATTTGAGCATCATACAATATTCAGTGGGTTCGTCTGCAAGAGGAAAAACTTATTAAGACACCCAACATTATTTCCAAAGTTCTCCCTGCTTGCTGGCATTGTCAATCACTTCACCAGCCATCATAGACTTATGAAGCTGAATCTTCACAATGACTCCGCAATATAACTCCCAGATTTGTGACACGCACAAACATGAATGCAAACAACAAGGACTAAACACCTGACATGCATCTGTCTCCATCGTTCACTTCATCATCCCCTTTTCCAATCTGTAACTATACGAACATGACGTTCCCCACATCATCACACTGTAGTCAATGAGGCATCCACTGAAAATAGTCGCCATGGAAACATGATGCTCCACCCTCATTAGTGACACTTTGTCCACAAAGAAAGAAGTCAGTATAAAAGCGAAATGTGCAAACAGATACTGCTCATCTGCAGCTCAGTCTGCAACAAAGGCTCACTCTTTGCAGGTGTAAACTTAGTTAAAGAGAGACCATGTTGTGGCTTCCCACCTACTAATTAGCGAGCTGGCAGACCTCAGGTGAACTGAAAACGTTCCTGTGGATGGTGTCAAACTTCTCTTCATTGCCTTTTTGCCTGATGTCTTGGGTCAAGAGTAAAAAACAGCAATCTGCTGTTGAAAGAAAATGAAGAGGAAGGTATCAGTGAATCAATAGAAGTCTGGGACGACTTCAGGAGCAACGTCTAAACCTCAAATTTAACACTACAAGCAATGGGAGAGAGGCTAATTGCATCTACATGAAATAGAAAGGCTACAGAAAGTATAACACAACCAATCGATTTTCTGCAACTTGAATTCAGGACATTGCTTCAAAAGATAAAGACAGTGTGTATTTATTGATGGACTGTATTGCAGTCAGAGAAAACACGATCACATCACAGTTTGGCCGTTCTGTTCTGAGAAGCCTCCCGCCTCTCATCATGTCCGAGCCACCATGAAGAAGCCGAGTCACAAAGCCACATTCAAGAAACATCCCAGGACATCCGCCGGGAAGTTGAAGCCCGGTTGCAGAGGGCTCTTCCAAATGTAGCGTGACTCGCAGTAACTCCGAAGTTACGGCGAAATGGCTTCAGGCCGAAAAAAGTCAATGAGTGTGAGTGGCCTGACCTTAATCCAGGACTAAACTCGGAGCGAAGACTGAGCATGTGCGATGAAAGAAAGCCCACACTCTCAGTTACAGCAGCATGAGAAGGAATAAGACAACAATCCAACCACTCAATATAAGATGCTTCTCAAGTATTTCACCTCCTTTAAACAATCTATAGCTGCTTTTTAGGCTTCTTTGCTAATTTAAACAGACTACATATGGAGCGCTTTCATTTTTAGTTGTTTCTAACAAGCTGTTGCTTGTTAAGAAGGTTGTGACATGCCTGAGACATGATGATAAATGACCACTTATGCTTTTCTCTAAAAATTTACGAATGTCCTTCACCAGGGAAGAGTAAGATTTCGTGTTTGTGTGTGTGTGTGTGTGTGAGAGAGAGAGAGAGAGAGAGAGAGAGAGAGAGAACCTGGATATGGTGACGACTGTTGAATCAATTCACATCACAATCGCGACTTTGCAGCGACCTTGATCTTTCGCTTTCAACTAATTTTTTCTTCTATTTGTCTCGAAGTGAACACGAGTGCCAAGTACGGCAGAATTCCTTCAAGGCATTCCACAGATATCAAGTTGATGAGGATGGAACATGCAGACATATGTTTGTATACATTTGCATATACCCGTACGCACGCACATATGGACAGACAACCTGAAAACATAATGCCCAAGGCCTACATTTGTCCTCAGCGCTGTGGCACAGTAAAAACAGGAAATCATTCCCCCTCTTTGCCATTAACTCACTGTTCACATTTGATAAACCAACCGGTGATGTAAAACGACGGTTGGACGTGAGGAGCAGGAGAAAAATAGATTCAGCGTGAATATATGTACACATAGGACGACAATGTCAGTGCTGCTTATTCAAAGGGTTAAAAATACTGGAGTGTTAAAGGTCAGTGGAAAACATCAAGCCTTTGGTCGTTTAACATGCTGTAAAAAGAAAAAAGAGAAAATAAAGAAGTCTGGGAGCCCAGTGTTAAAAGTTTTTGAGTTACCGAGGAAAGCTTTGTATTTTCACTTGTGTGTAAAGTAACCCCGGTGAAAATCTCATGTAAATCAGGTCCTTATTTTGTGAAAGACGTATGTTGTCCTTTGTTCTTTCTCTTCAGTCTTGAACGGATGCTTGTAAACTTCTAGATGTGATTCACTCGAACGCTGTGACTCACCAAAGCCCCCAAACTTTTAAACTCTTTTTGTGTCTCCCGATCAGATTGACTGCACCACTGTTTGCTGCTTCCACCAAGGTGGCTGATGCGGCTCGTGCGAACCGCCCAGATCCTCTGATTTATTCAAAGCAACGCACTAATGATGCTTCAATCGTGGTGGAGCGTCAATTCTTGTTTGCTGGAGGGTTTTTATTTTTTCCCCTTTCTTCTTCTCAGGAACGAGGTGACTGCTGATAGGTGTTAACGATGGGAAATGCAAAAGCTTTTATGAACAGTGCATAATGTACATGTATAATGTACAAGTAGCACTTTAGGTGTTAGCGTTGGATGCCCTTCAGAGGACAGCTCTCCTCTGCCTGCACTGCAGCTTAGCAAGGACTCGTGCATCCTGACACAACAGAGGGATGTAATGTTATTCGCTGCACACGGCTTTCGACGGGGCTGATGCTGCTTTGTGCTCTCACAAACGAGGTGGTGCGGGAATATTTATTATTTCATACAGTTTCAAGGAGTTCTGTGGCGCACCGCTGAGCCAATAACTTTTATGAGTCGCAGCATTTGGAGTCAGCACCAGCAAGGCTCCAGACTGTGTGCACTGTGCTCATAATGACTGATGGAAATCCAAATTTCTGCATCAGTAACTAATGCAAGTCATGTCTGTTGCTGCATCTGTTCCGTGGACATCCTGCTCTTTGAAGCTCGCCGAGTACAGGCTGCACCAAAAGGCTATTCTTCCCTTTATTGCGCTGCTTATCGCTTTCATTTTTTTGCTTGGAGACTTTCCAAAGAGCTAATTCTTTTTTTCTGGATGGCTGAAGGCAGTCAAGCCAATCCTGTGGAGCAGCTTCTGCCATGCTGCACTGCACCTACTACAATCCAAATAGGGTCATGACTGGAGGGTATCTGCATGCTGTTGAAGTGACATTCCTCTCTGCAGAGTTGGTGCGTGTCGTACGATCCGGGCAGCTGTCTGATGTCGATATTACTGGGGGCCATTGCACAGGATGTCATAATGAACAGCATGAATAAGCTATAGTCACTGTAATGAGTGGCGTTCTTCAAGCTAGAGTTCCTATTAATTACATAACACTTTGCTTTTCCATCTGTGATACAGGAAGATTGATTCTGTCAAAAATAGAGATTCCTATAAGTGATGACTTTGTGAGGGGAGGACAGTATAGAAGTTGGGAAAGACTGTCGCACAGCTAGTTTATGCTCGGGGTCAAGATTCGGACTCTGGCGCCTCTCTCCAGGTCCCGCGCTTGACATCGTCGCCGGTGGCAGGGAGGGAAATATGTCCTGTCACCGAAGGCAGATGTATTAACGATGACTGCGAGAGCTGAAGGTAAGCGGAAGGGAGGCCCAACAAAAGAGAATCCTCCGTGTGGCTGCGTAATTGACTGGTCGTTAATCCTCATCCTCCCCAAATAGCGATTGTACAATTCTTGCTCAGCAAATGTAACTTACAGCCAGTGAGGCGGTGGGCACCAGGCTGTAGTAAAAGGAGGGAAAACAACAGCAGCAACAGAATGAAGCGCACCGACAGCAAAACAGCAGGGATTAAATAGTGTGTTTGTCTGCTCAAATGCAAACTACAAACATCGTGTCCCGCATAACTAGCATACTAATTCTCACTGGTTTTATAAGCCAAGCTGCATATTAATGATTGATTCCACTGTTAAACGGCTCCATCAGAACCGAGTGACGAATTCACTGTGTCAGAGCCAAGATACGAGTGAATCAGAGTGCCGTGTCACGTTTGGAGCCTCGTATTGTTCCCTTGGATTTAGCAGATTATGTCACTTCTGTCAGACTTGTCATTTTGCACACGTTCTCCAAGCCTTTTGTCTGGTACATGCTAAACTTTGCAATATTGAGACAATAAACCATGTCTCGCCTGGTGGAGGTGTGCTGCCAAACAGTTTGTATCACACACCCCTACTTATTTGAGCATGAACACATAATCTAAACTAAAGGACATTTTATTTCGGTTGAAGTTTATGATATCAGAAACTATGGAATATTCCTGCGTATCCCACTTGGAGCTGCATCTTTTCGAAATGTAGGCTATTTCCCTGCCACATGAGGTGAAACATCCAAGTTATCTTAAAAGCAAGACAATATTGACTTTGTTTGATTATCTGACAGTCTCCATTGTTTGCATAGTCAACCCTTTCCTGTTATCTATGCAAACTGCAGACCAGACACGAGCAGCCAGGGAGCCCAGCAGGGGCTCGGTCCAAGTGCAAAGGGCTAATTATGTGCATAGGATCTGAATGTCTCTGACATTGTGACTCCCAGGAGGAATATCAGCAGGACATCCTGGCTTCATCCATCCATTCATCTTCCATACACGCGATCCAACTAAAGATCGCAGGGGGGCTGGAGCCGGTCCCAGCCGGCCGTGGGTGGAGAGCCAGAGACCTCGACAGGAAGCTGGTCATTTACAAGGCCAACGGTTTGGGACAGGCCCAATCGCATGCCATTATTCTGGGATGTTTTTCTGGACGAGGTGAAAACTCCACTCCACAAACATGCCGAGTGAGACGGGAACGCCGCTCATCGAAACTTATGTCTGGGTTTTATTTTTGACCTTTATTTCTTCCATCTAAGAAGAAGTAATATTAAAAAGTACAGAGAGAACTTTTCCTAATCTTGAATCTATTTCAAACACCTTCATCTATATCTTTAGACGTCTGGCAGAATCCCCAACTAGCCCCGGAACAAAGGCTAAAAGCCCCGCTCTTTAAGCAAGTGAAGTGCCATTACCTATTTATACAGCAACTCCTGTATCGCATTCAAATGGTGATACTGGAGGCTGAACATCATCTCGGGAAGAAAAACAAGTTCAGGTTGTTCAGGCTGCATGTTCTCTCTCTGCCTCGGAAAGTACAAAACTCAGGCCATCTGAGCCGGGCGGATGAGTCCATGAAGCATGAACCCGTGCGCGGGAGAAAGAAAAAGTAAAGATAGCCGCGGTTGTGCTCCTGCTGGGCTTCACCATCCTCAGTTTTTCAGAGACTGACAGCTACTGTTTGGTCTCTGGATAACAGACGAAGATGCAACCCTCAACGCGAGTAATGAGCCTTGACACGAAGGTCAGGTTGTCCTGAGCCTGCGCACAGATCAAGACGTCGCGTTCGATGTTCACTCTTTTGCTAAAGTTTGGTGTCCAAAGAATTTAGCAAATATGCACAAGATCACAGGAAAGCCACTGAAACAGAGGCGAGCCCTCCGGGTCCTGGAGGGCCGCAGGCCTGCACGTGTTCACCGTGTCCCAGCCTCAGCACCTCTGATTGTAATGAGGCTCGTTATTGGGCTTTCTGCACAGCTTCAGGTGAGTTGAAGCCCTGCAAGCCTCATTGCAATCAGCTTGGCTGAGGCCGGGACACATCGAAATCATGCAGGAATGCGGCCCTCCAGGTGCAGGAGTGCTAAAACAAGCCAGACATCACAGGTCCAATGGCTGACTGCTGCTCAGCATGCAGTATGACCACCAAAGGATCGGTCTCATGCTATAATGTAAAGACATGCGAGTGCTTCATGTGTATTGAAGTACTACAGTTAAGTAGTCGGGATGTGTAACACAACCTAACTGCCGCGTCATAACTTCACCAAAGTGGCAGCGGCAGAGCTGAACTCTGGACAAAGTTCAGAAACTGCAGACGCCCTTTGTCTCTGTTGTATGGTTCCCTTATGGATTAACAATGCAGTAACCTGGCAACAACCAAACACGGAGCAAACAAAACATAACTTTAAAGTCGAGGCACCCGACAGCCACGGGGCCCTGAGCAGTCCACAGCATAGCGTTCATCCTTCTCTGCCCTTCCACATAAAGTCGCTCCTGCCTGAGTCGCTGCTGTGACTTTCGGGGACAACACAAGTCAAGGAGAGAGATGCAAGAGGCTCACTTTGCCATTTCCCTCCATGTATTAAAAACTGCTGAACGATCAAACCAAAAATTAGAAAGAAACAACCAACATTTTTCTCTCTTTATCCCGTTGAACTTTATGAATAAGACGCCTGTTGATCAATGTAACTGATTGGATGGTTTTATTCTAATGGTGACCTGAAGTAAGCAGGAGGAGAGTTACAGCTGTGACACGGTCGCATCGCTCTCAGGCAGAAGAGTACCAGCGCATCGCAGAACAGGGCGCTGCTCTTTATACTCCACCACGGAGGAGCATGGGGGGATGGTCAGAGCACGCACGCACACACACACACACAAACACAGATGCGCGCACGGACGCACGCACACACTCGCCTTCTCCGTGCATGTGTGTAAAACAGTCCTCTCCAAAAAAGGCAAAATGTGACAGTGGCTGGGATGCACAGTCTTTGCCTGGGGTCTGGTGGTAACCCTGCATTCACCCGGCAATTATAAAAAGAACTGATTTCAAGATTTTATGTTCCATCATGGTCGAAAAAATAAAAACAACACACAACATGACTTCTTGGATGCGTCACAAACTCCTTTTTTTCAGTTTTTTAATTGCGCGACCAAACTTTTGGGGTGATTTAGACTCGTGTGATGCGTCTCT
>JAUESF010000047.1:3781097-3792423 GCA_032274765.1 Malacoctenus tetranemus
TCTCTCTCTCTCTCTCCATACGTTCTATAACGCTCGCAATGAAGCATATTACAAGGCAGTGATTAATTACCGAGATATGTAAAACTGAAACTTGTTATTTCTGCGGGTTAGCTTGGAACAACTTCGGTGACGGCAGTGATCCCGTCCACGCTTGTCACTTCGTTTCTGTCATCGTTTGTCATGTATATAATTAGCCAGCTATCTGACGCTGACATTCTCATTAACGCCGCCGATAATAGACACAACACACCTATATGAATCACTGAACACATCTGAGGAGCGTGTGCAGGGAGTCAGGAACCGGGCCGCGTGCACCCGACCCTCAGCCTGACATCTGTCCCAGATGAGTAATGATCGCACTTTAATAATCGCCCGCTTGCATCGCAGTCCTGAGCGGGGTTTTTTTTTGCTTTCTTAATGATACATTTTTAGACAAAAATGGAGGTTTGCATCATGTGGAAAAACTCAGTGGGATGAATTCTGTCGATTGGAGTCCATTCGTGGTGATTGTTAATGATAACATTAACAGCAGATCAGAAGAATTTGGTTGGGGAGATGAGATGAGGGGAGTTGATTGTGATCGTCCGCCTGCTGATACTGTATTCCTCCTTCCACTAATGTATTCACCCCTCTTTTCCACATTATTCAGCTCAGCGTCGGGATTTTATTCACTACCGCTGCAGATTTATTCGTCTAGACTCTTGTTGGACTTTGTGTTAGCATCAGTACAGCTGAAAAGACAACGTCTCCCGACAGTTTTGGACATTAAACTCGCCGCGTGCTCTGTTATTGTCAGTTTTTTTCCTGTCCGGCGGCCTTGTTTGACAGGGTGATATGCAATAACATCAGAGGGAAAAAAACAAGTTTATAGAAAGCTGACCTTTGCACATGTGGACAGACGTCGAGATCTGAAGTGTTGTTTTGTTTGTCTTCGACCTTCACGACGGAGAATCTCGCTCCGAGTTGTGCTGCCGTTAGGTTGACCTCCATCCCAATCGATGCTCGCGCAAAAAGACACTAAACGCCCCGTCTGGTTTATCTGTTTCTATAAATTGTATTTTACGATTCATTTACAATGCTGACACTAATATAGTTTCCTAACATTAAGGGCATAATGCTTATACATCGGCTGTGAAACTGTGACACAACAAGTGAGAGCATCTTGTGTAAACCCTGAGCTCTCTCTCTCTCCCTCCCACTCTCCCTTCCCCTCTCTCTCCCTCTCTCCCTCAAATTTCTAGATACCCATTAACATAACCAGGGTGCTCATTAGAGGAGCTGATATCTGATTGACTTCACTCCCAATTTGAGGTGCTTTTCTTCTCACTATGAGGGGAAGGAGGGAACGCAGGTATCTGTGGCCACCCTTCATGTACACCACCAAGCAAAACATCACGCTTATCTCCCGATTCCACTCTGATTCTCAGGTTTTGATTTCACAGCCTTTCATTCAGATGACGGCTGTGAGTGACTGCAGCCCGCCGCCGTCGCCTGCCATCTCTCCCATATGCCACGTTTTCACAATGATTTCATGCCCCAGTGCGTTGCTCATTCTATTGAAAAGAAAAGCGTGTTCCCTGCGATTTATTATTAGCTTCCATTTTGCCGAACAAACGAGTACAAACAAGCCACTCACACCTTGGTCATCGTATCACAGGCTGGTTTTTGACCATGAAATTGGGATTTTTACAGGGGTTTTGCTAAAGAGGTGGTTATTGCAGAGAGAAAGACAAGCACTGCCTTTGTTTGCACACAAATAAGCCACAATTACCACGACATACAAAGTATTTGTGACATGAAACTCAACCAGGGAAAATCACAACATGTTCTACTCCCATTCTCTGATCTTTGAGGATGTAAGAAGCAAAATTCTCACCTATTTATTGAGTTAATGACTCCAAAGAGGCTGAGAAACACTCGAGGGCAGACAACTGAAATAAAGGGACAGAAGGTTGCGGGTTTGAGTCCCTGGACTGTCGGGAGAGATCACAGAGAAAGTGAAAGCCACCACTGTGGGTGTTTGAGCGAGGCCTCTGCCTGCTCACTGGGCGCTGCCCTGAGGCAGCCAACTCCATGTGTGTGGGTGAGTTAACTTTGAAGGTTGGATAAAGGGAAGAAATCCCCCCCGAAAGAAGTAATTAAACTAAACCTAACAAACACTTTCACAGCTATCTCTGACTAAGAGTTACCAGCTGACCTGATCTGTAGAAAGAATCCAGGAGGAAAACAAAGAACTCTTCAGACAGCATGCAAACTCTGCAGAGAGTCCCAACACAGATGCAAACCCAGGAACTTCTCACTGTGAGGCGAAAGCGCAAACCACTACACTACCGTACAGTCCTCAACTACAACCAATATGTGTGTGTGATCATTGTGTGTGAAGCAGGAAAAAATGAACAAAGTAAAGCATTCTGATAACAAGTTCGCACACACTTGTTGGTGAGTGTCTCCATTAACCCCTCGTTCACCTCTGAACTCTTGACATGAGCCGACAAGGATGAGTGACTCAGTGAAGCATGTTGAGGCTGCGTTGGACCGATCGCGAGTGTTAAGGAACTGAACTTGGCTTCATCGCAGCAAATAATTGAACTGTGAAATGAAATTTTTCCTTCTGCATAAGTGATGTTTTTGTTTCCATCAGAAGTCGATCAGAGTAGAGTTTAAGTAAGGACGCGGAGGACGAGTGTGAAAAGAAGAAGGCGAAGTAACTTGATCAGGAGTGCTGAAAAGGTTTAACGGTCTATAGTCAGACTATAATTTCATTTTAAGCCTTGAATGAGTTTCCTTAAGTTGAACAGAAGTATCCACTAAAATCGAATTTCGAATACAGCATGAGATGACTTTTCATAAAATAAAATATATAAAAAAAACCTGGCTCTCTGGAGAACAGGAGGAGGAAACATTGTTGCCAAATTGGAGCATTCACAAAGTCAGATTGTACAAAGAGAATTCTAGTTCATTAATTCAAAGTGGATGCTAAGCACTCTTACAGAAGAGTTGTCCAACCGGGGGTCTGGATGTTTGGAATGGGAGGCAGCAGGCCAAATGGTTTTAGACTCACTCAGCGGCTGTGCGTGCGAGCGCGCGGGCTGCCAGTGGCACTCTCCACAGGGCAAAGAACTCCTCCGAGTGCAATTCACCGCCGCCTTTCAATTTGCATGTTATTTAGTTCCCCGCTCACGTGACTCCTTTCAGTCTGCCACATCACATGTCATCGTCTTTCAGGCTGAGGAGGGCTTTCGGTGCATCACACAATCACATTATGAGGCGTAAATACGAGCTTTAATATTTTTCCTCCTTCATGTGGCTCATTTCTCCGTTCATTTTTCCTCTAATGAGGCATCTGATTGAATTTACAAATGAATTATTGCAGAATGAGTCTTCCAGCGAGGAAATGTTTGAGATAAGTGTTTCATTTTATTGCACGACTTAAAGTAAAACCACATGAGACATCCTGCTTTCTAAATAATACATGGGATCAAATATAACCCGAAAGAAAGAGTTGAATGTGTCTGAGTAATTCGTTGGGGACTGAAAGGGGATTTAACAGCTCTAACGAAGCCGACAAATACTGAAAATTTAGGACCAAACGAAATACAATGTGCAATTTAAACCAATATAGTTGTTGCAGGAAGCCTATTTAAAGATTAAAATACACTGATACAGTCAATGAATGCAAATGAGAGTACTGGAGTGTGTACCAATGATCACAACAACACAGCAGGGCCCACAAATTCAACAAAATTTGCCTTCAAACGACAAAAATCATTCTCTTTTGAAATGTATTTTGCCTCATTATGATCTTGGGGGATTTTTGATCTGTTCCAGCGGAAAAGGCACAGATGTGTTCATGAAGCCTGAACTCCACAGAGGAGGAGGTCCTGCTACCACGCACGCTGCCTCACTGTCATGGCTGACTGGGATACTTAATGTATCGGAGCCGTCATTAATTCCACCTGTGCCGCGCCGTGACTGTGAGAGATCTAAATGTCTGTCGTGAAAAACGTTCGATATTAGCAGCGGAGCTACGCCGTTAATCCGATGAATTTGCTGCTCAATGAGCAGAAAACATCCGGCCACTCTTTTGTTTACAAATTGTACATTTTCAAAGTAATCAAGTAAAAAAAAAAAAAAGTGCTAAACATTGATATCAAGCTCGTTAGATTTCCAGCATTTCTTTACAACATCATATTCGACTAAAGATATCATTCAAATGTTCCAAAACATTGAAAACTGACGTTTGACAATTACATTTGTATTGTATTACTAAAGCAATGAGTATTATGTGACTGTGGCACTCAATGTGGAACCACAGTGAACCCAACTGAAGGTGGGTGTTTTTTTTTTTTTTAACTAATTTAGTTGGCAGAGTTCACAAAACAGAAATTACAGCCAAACCTGAGCAGCGGATGGCTGAAATATCAATGGAAGAAATATTTGTCAAACTGAGCTACAATAAAACTGCCCATTAGTGTAAAAGTTTAAACGTATTATCATCAGTTAAAGGTAAACATGCCAAGATTGTATTGGTCCAGGCAACTTGAAATCAAGTGTGGCTAACCCCTGAAGTACATTTTTTGAACCATGTGAAACCAAACAGACTATTTCCTGGACCAAAGAGAAGGAGTGACGTTCGATACATCGTTTGCAACGCTAACATGTCGCAGTCTTTCTCCTTCACAGTCAGTATTGTTTCAGGCAACGGCTCCTCTAATGAGCAGCTGTTGAAACAGCATGACGCTGCTCAGGCTGTTTGATCCACTTTCTATGGAGCGGTGTGAAAGTGAACCAAACCAAAGACGAGGTGAACTTTTTTTTGGTCATTTCCAGCCCCTATCGAGCTGAGATCACAGACCACCCGGGTATGAAAGCCCCCCCCCCCCAACACATTGGAGCCAATGCTGGTTTTACTCAAATGTTGGGACGAGACATGTCTGGAGAACTACGCTCATGACAGGCAATGTGCGAATTCAGTCATTTCCGGCGGCAGCTCCTTGGCTGTTGAATGTTCAGTTTTGCCTTTGTACAAACTACAAAAAATTGTTTTTTCAGAAAGACAAAAGAGTTCCACTGTTATCTGTGTTCAGTGATTATTGTAGAAACACTCGAGGTTTGATTACACATCTAAAAAACCCTTTAAAAGGCCTGAAAAAACAGCACAAAGCGGTGTTATTGTATGTTGTCCACGCTTGTTTGGAGTAGCACATGAAACCAGTAGCAACACTGATTGGTTAATTGGCACGTTGACTCATGGGAAGCAAAGGTGGCACAAAGGTGAGACTGGTTAACGGTTGAAACAGAGGAAGACCAGTGACTAGTAAGACGTAACTGTCTGGCAAATTACAGTTCTTACAGAAGAGACTATGAAGGGTTGTCATTTCCATTGAGAAAGAAACTACTTTCAATTGACTACCAATGACTTGAGGCAGACAGCATAATTTCACACAATTAGCTTTTGTGGAGGCAGAAAGAGGAGAAACATGACAGCAACTGTGGGATTGAGAAAATCGGAAAAAAGAAAAATTTGGAGAGTGACTGAAGCCAGACGTTTTTTTTTATTTTCTAAACTGAACAGGAGATGAGAAGTTAGGACTTTAAAGAGATGAAAAGAGTTGGGTCCTGTTTTTATTGACAGTATTGATGGAAAAAAAAAGTACTGTCTTTTATCACCAGGAAGTGCCTCTTCAGTAGTTTCCTGCACCAGACTTTGTCCAAAAACACAGTTAAATATTAGAGTGGAAGGGGGGAAAAGCTCTTTTCACGTTATGCAAACTCAACATGACAATCTAGATTTATTGCACAAAGCCCATCCACCTCTCCATGTTTTCCATTTGAATAGTGCAAAGAGTTGTTATTGAAAAAGGTATTGTGCATATCAAGCTGGGAGAGGAAAAGACACAAACAAAGAAAGTGTGGCTGGTTTTTTCATCTGGACATGATATACAGGAACCAGACGACAAACACTTCACCGTCCAATTCTTTTGCTCTGAGCGAACCCGGGTCGATTGGGCCTTTCTTACACCTTTCGGGCTCTTTTCTCCTTACTTGACTTTCATAGCACAGTGCCTGTCTGCTGTTTGTTCAAAGGCTTGTGTATTACATCGGTACAATAAAAAGTGAGTGACCTCGGGCTACGGTACATTGATTTTCTAGACTTTACTTCTTGACTGCATAAAAGCTTTCTCATGTATGATATCGAGACAGCAGGAGAAGACCATTCATTATTTACAGTCGGCCATTCAGGATCGGCGCCACGGTTACGGCGGGCGCTCGAGCTGGAGTGCCGCGCGCCACTTCGACTCTCAATATTTAAATAGTGAAATTGGACGGAGAGCGATGAATAACATCACATTTTGCACAAATGAAATGTGTCCAATTGTGGTATTTTGAGGTGAGATGGCGAACATGCAAAGCTTGATTATAGTCCACACCTCTTGAACGAGCTCTCTTTGTTCTGCTGCACTTGGCAGCGCTTTCCTCTTTCCATTTACTGAATCACTTGGCGACGGAGGTTACCAGATCCCACCGGAGTTTGAGCAACAAACCCAATTCGCTCTCAAACTCCTGTATTTCATATAGGTGAGACAAAAGAAACTTTCTGAATTCACACTCGCATTACTTGTTACCACTTCATTCAGGGAGGAAACTAAAAAAAGGATTCAAAAAAACAAAAAGCAGAAAATCGCTGCGCTCTGGCTTTCAAAGTGTTTAACTTCTGCAGCATCTGTTAGTTTGTTTCTTTGGATGCCATCATATGATGAAATGCTTCCCCGTGTTTCTGCTGTCTTCTGCCAGGTGCCGCGTTGACTGCTGACTGAACTCTCGGCTCGCCAGAGAGCGTTCAGCTTAAACGGGAGTCTGCGCTGCGTCGCTGCGATCCGTGTCACTGGGTCACTGGGATTTAAAAATAGGAGCGCAACCAGGGAATCATTTAATTTTTGGATTCATCTGCCAATTTCCTTTCTTCACTCATTTATTTTAGTCTATTTGATCCACCCATTAACAGAGAATTCACTCATCTTTTATTTATTAAATAGACACTCCAATATAATTTGATTTTAAACCTGCAATAAAAACAATAGTTCTTTTTAATCCTTGATTCATCTCATTAATAGTTTAATAAACATTTAACTGGGTTGTGATTGTGACAGGATAAAGTATCTCTGCATATTTGACAAGTTTAAATAAAGAAAAAAATAACATAAGAGGAGTCCGAAATGGACCAATATGATGTTTAATAGTGATTCTATAGTTGACCTGTTTGGCTAAATGAAGGAATTATAGCTAAATCAAAAAAGTATCTCTGAAAAATGTAACAAATTATCATTACTTTACTTTTAAATTATGGACACCTTCACACTTTATAAATGATTAAATAACTGATTCCCACTGGAGTGAATCACCACCTTCAGTGTTGGGAAGCAAATATGCAAGATAAGAAAAAAAAAATCTGCATGAAAATGCAGAAACTATAGATGGGAAAAATAGCTGGAGTGACGTCTGGGGAAATAAAATGAAAGAGAGGGACCCTATAATTTCTACTCATGCTGACAGGGAAGCATTTTCTCAGACTTATTAAAAAGGTAAGGATGGTGTCAGACAACATCTACCAGAAGTTAACCGCCAGTGATCCCTGCAATTGTTTCCCGGGCTCTCGCGCGGTGTGTGGCGCCTTCGTACAGTGAGAGGTTGCGGCAGAGACGGAAAACAAACTCGGCTGAACTGACTTTGAAGAGGAGCTTTTATCTCCTGCGAGTTGTTCTTGCTTTAGGTAACAAACACAAGCGCTTTTTCGCGAATAAATCAGAAAGGCAGAGCAAAGACAAAATAACCGAGCTGCAAACAAATGGCACTCACGCAGAGACCGAGCAAATTTATCACAGATGTTTGGGAATTTATAGTGAGGCTTTAAACACGAACGTGGAGACAAAAGTGATTTGATAAACTGTTTCCAAGAACTTGTAAATAACTCCTGACGAAGGAGATTTACTAAACTGTTACCCGTCTGTCTGTGTGTTTGCCCGGCTATATACTTCATCCGTTTACTGACAGAGTGTTTCAGGAGGAATTTCGAAGGGCTTTTTGTTTTGTTTTTTTTTTACAGTACAATATGATACAACAAAGATATTTTCTTTGCTGTCCCCGTGGATCCACAGTCTCTGAGCTTTTTGCTTGTCGGATTTGCTTTCAAAGTTTTGTAGTTCTAAACCACCGTACACAGCAACAGTGTACCGCGGTGGCGTTTGCTCACCCCAGCGCTGTTTCAGTTTGAGAGAAATTGCATTTTTCTGTTCTTTGCATAATCAAGAACTCATCCCCTTTGTTGATACAATAACGATTTGTGAAGGTTGAAACCCCCGAGTTTCTATTCTGGCGCTGCCACTCTGCATGAATGGCCCTCACCGCAGGTTTCACAAGCCCTTCTGGACAAAATGTTTTCCAAACGTTTAATGTTTAATAGTCTGCAGTTCTTGCCGAGTTCTCTGTTTTTTTTCTTCTTCTACAGGAATAAACGCTGTTGTTGTCGCCGTGCTGGGATAGTAGCAGCTCGGGAGGAGACGGCGGGGAAGCAGGTATCTCGGTTCGACCTTCTGGGAAACACGTCTTCATGCCTATAAAAACTTTAAACAGGGGCTGAACAGCTGCTCAAAGGCTCGTCCCCAGTGGTTTAACTCTTCATGTCGCAGCAGTAAAAACAGAAGCGATGCTAAAACGTGTCGGGACACTGTGACACCACACCCATCACTGATGCTGAGCAGCTGTGCAACTTTGGCATGGAGTTTTAATTTTGCAGCAAGCATTAAAGTCTAACCACGAACGTGTTAAGTGATAGCGTACACTTAAACATAAAGAGTACCCTGCTGTGCAGACGGCCGGTCAAATAATAAGTATGTCTCGTCCGTCCACCTTAAAAACTCGCCTTCATGGCTGGAGCCAACCAGCTAACACCGAGACAAAACTTCCCACAAACATTCGCTTCCTGCAACCTCCTCTGCATTCACACTATGCTTCTAAAAGTAATAAGAAGCTATCTGGGCAAGCAGTTTCAACAGCCAGTAATTTGTGTCTGAAACGAGCAGTGAGCAGGTGAACAGAGAGCACACGGCAGAACAGAAAAACCCAACGTTTGGTCAGGATCAAACACTGATATCCAAGGAAGAAGTGTACAACAATGCACTGTAAGAGATACACAGACGTAGCATGTCGCTTCCCCTCTTTGCATTACTAAACAGTCCATTTGCCTTTTCACACAGTTTAGTGTTATCAGCCCACCTCAGCAAAGTGGACAATCCAAGGAAAGTAAATACTCCAACGTGGACCAAACAAGTCTGGTGTGAATGTGGCCTGAGACACACAAGTTAACACAACCAGCATGTCAGAGTACCTGGAGAACCCACGCTAACTCCACGCACACAGCAGACTGGAACTGGGAACTTTGTGTGCTGGGTGGTAACACTGCACCACGACGCCACACCTCTGCTTATTCATGGTCACATCGTTGTGGAAGCTAAAATTGGCCCACTTGTGAAAACACAAAACAATGCAGAGTAAAATGCAAAGTGAGGGCTGTTGTGGATAACTGTCGCACAGTTTTATGTGTGACAGTTTTATCAACTATTTCTCTTCGCTGTCTGCTGCCGCTACAGTGAAATAGTATGTGATGAATCTGACAAATCACCTCTTCCGCTTTATTGGGTGCGACTTTCACCAGTTGGCCTCTAATCAAAATGTGCCACGGCTGTACTGAGCTGTTTGTCTTTGCATCCACAGAACATCCATGATGTTAGTGTCAATCGAAGCCCATTAAAATGTGGCCCGATGAATATTAAAGTGGACATTAGGCACTGCAAGATAAACACTCCGCTCCAGTGGAACATCCAGACAGCAGGAGAGGAAGAGGCACAAAGATGAATAAAAAAGCGATTGTCAAACTCCAAATACTGTCGTGGAGAACAACATTGAACTTGTGATGGAAAGGGGAACGTGCATCAATTAGCTAGACCAATAAGGATCAATGGAAACAATGGTAATGATGGCACAAAATGATTGCAGTTCAAATAACTGCCTTCAGATGAGTCCAATAGCTGTGCTGGGCCTATACAGGCAGAGAGCTGCAGGAAACCCCTACTTCAGAAACACTCTATGTGACTCATTTCTGTCAATTCACCTTTTTCTGTGTGGGTCTGGAGCTCCTCTATTTGTGCATTATCACTATACACAACTCACCTCTGCCTATTTATGTATCCGTCTGTGCATAAGTCAGCTTTCTGTCTGTCTTCTCGTCCACAGCTCATTGGGCCGGCCTTGGGAGTGTTCAAAATGAGCATCAGTCAGCGAGTTAGTCAGCGAGGGTCAATCACTTTTCTTTGCTGCACGACCTTTGTCTCGAGTAAAAGTTACATGGGAAAGAAATACCGGGGGAAGAAAAAAAATAAGAGCAGGAAAATGAAAAAGTTGTGTGTGTATGTGTGTGTGTGTTTGTGGTGGGTGGTTGAAAGTGCGTATATGAAATCACACCTCAGGCTATTTGATTCATCCAAAAGGAGCTGTTGTATGAAATCACTGAGCAATGTGCATCATTAGATGAAGTACGGCCCGGCCTTGTGAATACCATGCAAAAAGAGTAAACCTCAACTGTAACAGTGCGTCTGTGATCCCTGGCTTTATTTAGAGATATTTCCTGCACTAACAAGTGCTGCAAGTGTACACTGAGCAGACACATCTCAAATCTCTGCTGACAAAAGGTGACACCTGATGACGCAAGGATTAGCAACAAAAGCGGAGACAAACTTTGTAGAGGTGCGGAGGCTGCACCTGCACCCACTGAATTCTGGGCACCGAGACCTTGGCTCTGACGGCGTGCAATAGAACCTCAATCTCTGTGAAACTGACAGTAATTGAAAAGCGAAAAGTGCGGCTGAAAACTGGAACAATACTGTGAAGTCGAAGCAGACAATCAAGTTAGGCTGAAATTGTAGAATTAAGATCACATACTGGACTGCTTCTGTCGTAAGAACCCTCAATACTGAGTCTAATCTCATTCAACCCTCAATTGCTTGTTAGCCAGCTATGCTAATCCTGGGTGTGGTGTTTCACTCAACTTCTCATAGCTTCTTTTCTTGGAGACTGTAGAGCGAAATGGTGGGCGCTCCTGGTCCTTGAGGGCCTGAGCCACTCTTGCTCCAACACACCCAAGTTTAAGTGCATCATCAGGAACAGGCCTGATAATGAGCCACTCATTTAGACAAGGTGTGCTGAAGCTTGGTCACATGGAAAAGCATGCAGGACTGTGGCCCTCGAGGACCAGGACGACCAAACAGCGCCA
>JAUESF010000047.1:3855786-3882090 GCA_032274765.1 Malacoctenus tetranemus
GTGTGTGTGTGTGTGTGTGTGTGTGTGTGTGTGTGTGTGTGTGTGTGTGTGTGTGTGTGTGTGTGTGTGTGAGGGTGTGACTCAGCACTATCAGTGTACGAATGGGAGCCAGTGAATAAACATTAAGAGGATGTGAAATAAAGCATTGTTTATGCAGCTGCTGCCTCCGTGGAGTAAGTAGCCTTTGCCAGCATCTCAATTCTATTCCTGTTCCTCAACACTGTCCAATGAGGAGGGAAGCTCAAAAAGGACCAGAAACCAGCTTTTATGGCTGCTTATATAAACGCAGATGAGCAGTCCGGGCGTCCCTAAATGTGTGAAAAAAGTGAGTATCGCCGCCAGATAAGATGCAGGAGTTTGTGCTGGGAGCTGTGAGAATGCAGTGATCTGCTCACTGTGTTGGTATATTTAGCAGAGATTAACCCCCCCCCCCCCCATGTGATGCAACAGCAGCACAAATGGGTGAAAGATACACTTTCTGTTCTGCGATTTTTCCTATTGAAGTTCCACATGTAATTCAATGAAAAGAGGACAAGTTGATTCCACGCGGCGGCAGGTAGCATTAAAAGATGACTCATTCAGCCCCTCTGTGACGGGGCTCGCTCGTACCTTTTCCCCCGCTGACGTCTTATTGGACGCTTAAGGAGGAGCATAACAGCCTCGTTACATGTCATGTATGTGAAGCCAGACCTTCATTTCCTCTGCTACATCCTCTTTAATTCACCCCCTTTCATTTTAGGACGAATATCCTCACGAACATTACATTTCACTTAATGGTATGTGAGAATTTATGCCCCCTGAGGATTTTTTCTCAGCAGCGCTATGTAATAACCACACAGTGAAAAAAGGCAGCGCCAAGCATCCATCACTCTCAGCTCTGCTATGATCCAGTTTAAACACTACTGGGCTTTGGCTGTAAAGCTGCAATAAAAGCAACTTGACATTGTACACTGTCACATGATCCCCTGTCATCAAAAGTCAGCCGAGAGCTCGGAGAAAAGAGTTGAATATGGACGAGTGCTGCAAAAATATGAGGGAGTGGCATGAAGATCATCAGCAAAGTTCTTCTGTGTTCTCACACCCGCGCTCTGAAGTTTGAGGTGGTCAGGTCCGAAGGGTCGCCACTACCCCCCCTCCGCAAAAAAGGCGCTTGTGTTCTTTCGCCGAAGCAAATGGAGATCTATCAGTGCATGACCCGATCAATAAGCGAGACACAGATTCTGGGTTGGGGTGTTACGGATTTCTTTGTATTTATCCATCCAATTCTGCCAGCAGCAAACCGATGCGTCAATGTCAGTCTGGCACTGGAAGGCTAAAGAAGAGTAAGACTCAGCCGGTTCCAGGTCAGGTGGGGTGACGAGCTGGAGCTCAAAAAAAAAAGAAGAAGCTCTGAACAGGACAAGACAGAATTGCCAGCGGCAGCGTGGCGCAAAGCCCCAGATTAGACCCTGGTGGAGAAGCTAATTGGCCAGCAGTGTGTTTTAAGTCTGGTCTGCTGATGATTTAACTCTTCCATTAATTGGCACGAGCTTGCATGCGTCCTCCGCAGAGGCAAGCAGCAGAAATGAAAGTGTCCCTGGGAATGATGTACTCGCTCACAATGGACCTCATTTCTGGAGCGCTCAGTGAGAAGATGCACCGCGGGCCGCACCAGGACTCCAAACTAATCGGTGTGCACACCATGAGATGCTGAGCTGTCCCACCCCACCCATTAGAGGGGGTGACCAGATCTCGTGCCACAAGAATAACAGTATCTCTCCTTTAAGTGAATTACTTGTTGTCATTTGTGACGTGTCATTAACATAGATTTTAGAGCATCTTCCTCTGACCAATGTAATGTCTTTTTAGTGAGTGAGTCATCAGAGTAGCTCACACAGTGCTGACAGCTTGGCTTATTCATCACTGCAACACTGCAATAATGCTGCTATCGAGCCGGGGTGAATAACACACTACGGGTAACTCAAGACTTCCTGGGTAGTTACACTCATTTGCTTCAACGAGTGAAATAACTCCAGTCTTTCAAAAAAATCTCACAACTGGAGAATGGCGTCTTCTACGTCAACGAACCAGCCAAAAGAAATGCAACAGGAAACGTGTGAAACTGACACCTGACTGGTTAGCTCAAGCTGTGAGCACCCCCGGTGAGTTGTGCTTCCCAGCCAGGTCCATGTTCACCTCCTCTTTCCTTCCTCCAATCAACTGCTAGTCCTTCTCCACTGGTGCAGATGGACGAAACACAATAATAACACAATGTTTTGCCGAGTTTTGCTTGTCGACATGCATCAGATTTGATTTTTTTCCCAAGGTTGCTCAATCCGAGGCTCCAAGTGTGTCTTTATACAAACCTCTGACTTTGCTGAAGTGTTCTATCAGAAACCTGTGAGCAAACGCTGGCAAATGCGGCATAAACTGTGAGTGATGACTCCGGTGGGAAAACTGCATTCATGGGTTTCCTTGAAGTGCACAGGTTTGGTTGCGGTGATGGAACAAACAACCTTCAGCACAGTGAGACGTTTTAACAAGTAGCTCAGGTCCAATTATTGACTGAACAGATGTTGCGTTCTTATTTCAGGGCACGGTTGTCACGTCAACCAGCGCAACTCCAAAGGAACTCATCCATTTCACTTTTCAGGCCGACACTCACTGAGGGACAAACTAACAAGTTTCCGGGACGAACTGCATTTCGCTTCCCCAGGAGAGGCCCGTTTTAAAGCATTCTCCCTGCCCGTCACCGAAGGAGAAAAAAAAAGGGGTAATGAGTTTAAATCTATTCATAAGGGGATCCCCTGCCAGCTTTTCAGAAACACCAGTCAGCCACAACATTATGACCACTGGCGGGTGAAGTGACTAACACTGATTTGTTTCTTCCCTGTGAGCTGTTGGCAGAATTCAGGCAACAAGTGAACTGCAGCTCCTGCAGGGTGTTCCTGGTCAGCAGTGGTCAGCAAGAAAGAAATGAAGTGAACCTCAAACTGCTGCAGAAGGTCACGCTGGTTCTGGTAGAAAGGTTTCAGCGCGTTGCCATGGTGCTACGGAGGTGCGGGCCAGTGAAGGTGCCTGCGTTGTCCCCCTGCCAAAAAGCACCAACAAAGGGAATGTGGGAATCAAAAGTGGAACGGCAGCGCAATGGTAAAAGGTGGCCTGGTGTGATGAATCACCCTTTCTTTCAGATTTCATGAATAACCAGGTTTGTGTGGTTGTGCTTCCCTGTGAGCAGATGGAAACAGGATGCACAATGAGAAGAGGCAAGCGAGTGGAGGCGCTGTGATCCTTTGTGCAACATCTGTTGGGAGCCTCAGGAAAGTAGAACTCCTCTTAGGAACGCTGCTTATCACGCTTACCTGTGTAGGAGGACAGCAGCCTCTTCCAGCAGGATAATGACCTCTGGGACAAAGTAAATATCGCTCAGGAACCGAATGACTTGGACTCTCGTGCCAATCAAGCATCCGTGAATGTGCTGGACAAACAAGTCGGGTCAATAGATGGCAAACCCTCGAGTTACTCCGGGGGTCTGCCACTTCAGAGGTTCAGTGAAGTTCATGCCTCAACAGGTCAGGGCTGTTTTGGCAGCGTACACACGCATTAGACAAGTGGTCATTTAATGTTATGGCCATTTGATGGATTTCCAAATGGGAACCATGCAGTGCATATCCAGATTTTTCCAACCACAGATGCAGGCAAAAACAGGCCCCGAGCCAAAGTTATTGCAGGTCAATTGGCCGGTGATTTCTTTTTTTACTTCTCTTTTTTTCTGCAGTCATGAGCGGCGAGTTGAGCTCAACATCAGTTCTTCAGTTATGATGTGCAGTGACGGCTGCCAGTGCAGCTGTCACAGCGAGCACCAGTGCAGTTCAGGTGACCGCTGACTGGCCGTGGCCGGCCGCTGCGACCCGTGCCATTAAACCAAAACACTCTCACACCTCACTGAAAGGTCATTTAAAACAGATAAAACCAGATGGCATAAAAGCAAATGTATTCCAAAACCAAGTGGAGCGTTTGCTGTTATACACATACTGTCATAAGAGCACAACTTTATGTCCAAAATAAAGCACACATTTATGCAAATGGTTGCTTGTGTAACATTTAATTCGAATTGGTGCCCGTATCCTTATCATATATTCATGGGGCCACTCAGCATGCTATGAAGTATTTACATTAAGGCCCTTTGTAAAGCGTTCTACATACTGGAGCACTTCGAGTTAGTTGCACAGCCTCGGGCAAGAGCAGAAGCAGGAAGCCTCTGCAGATGCACCAGCCTCGCTCATTACCAAAGTCCAAAAATCACTGCTGCCACGAAAGAAAAAAAAAGAAAAACAACCAAAAAAAAAAACAACATACAAACGCAGCGAGGCCGACTTTGCTCTGCTCCTCTCCTTTTGCTTTGCACTCTGTCTGCCGGGGCAGAATCTATAGGGCAACAAAAATTACCCGCACGCAGATGTTTGAGTGTTTCTCCGAAGCGTTTAAGGCTTGATGTATGCTATTATAAAAGCAGTGTGACGGCGGCTGCATTGTCAGCATTCTGCTGTTCTGCGGGCTGATGGGAGGCTGGGGCCTGATTGAGAACCGGCTGACGGAGGATATGACAAGATAAAGAATAGTGAATTACACACTCCCTGCAATAATTGCGCTTTAATTCAGGGATCTACGTATTAGGGGGTATTTGTTCGCTTTTTAATGATTCTCTGGACACAACTTCCCTTTTTTCCTCTTGTATTCAACACAGTAATCACAGCATTTCTAAATATGAAATGTTTTTTTGTTTTCAGTGAATCTGTTGGTTAATTGCCAATATAAAAGCCATTCACATTTCCAGCGAAGCCCTGCCTGAATCGACTGATCCTGTTGCGTGGCAGGCGGACGTGTCATCGCTGCGTGTATCACACCGCGCTTCGAAATCCCACGGATGGCTTTTAAATTCAAGATTTGTCTGCGGCGTCATCAATAAGCGAGTGTGAAGACGTTTTAATGAGGCTGAATCATGTTGTTATGTATGACTTCTTCATCCTAAGCTCATTTCCGTAGGGTGGAGGCAATTTCTAGGGAAGGAAAAAAAAAAGGGGGGGGGGCGGAGAAACAGGGGAGGACCGCCTGTTGGTGTCTGCTGTGACAAGTTCACTCAGCCCCCCCCCTCCACAAATTTAATAGCGCCTTCTCTCCCTCTGCTTCCTTGGTGAACTGGCGCCCATATCACGGTCTCCGGGAGACACGGCGCGATCGAGGCAAGAACGCAGACGCTCCTGCGGCGCCGTTCCATTACAGAGAGGCTCAGGGTTTTTTTTGGTGTGTGAGTGTGCGTCCCACTGCAACATATACATTCAAGCCGTCACTCACCCTGCAGAGGGATATGTTACCATCAAAAGGAGGGTCACACTTCCAATTCAGGGTTGTGAGGGGGGTTTTTTTTGGAAAACTAAACGCCCCCTCCCTTCCCCTCCCCTCCCCTCTCCTCCTCTCCCCTCTCCTCCTCTCCTCCTCTCCCCTCCCCTCCCCTCCTCTCTCCTCGCCCCTCTGACAAATACAGCTTCTCAAGTGTGCATGATGACTGAAATCAGGCGTGGAGAGGAGTACCAGGTCGCGCTGTGAGGCTGAGCCGAGTTCACGGCACCATCACCACGGAGAAATTATTTAACATCACTTTTAATTAAGTCAGCCTCCACGGCGACTCATTACAATGGAAGGTTGATTTACTCAGTGCATTTCGAGCTCAGTTCAGCTCAGTGGCGTTTATGTCTGCACCACTGTCCATTCAAACGCCGCCTCCCCACACCACCACCACCACCACCACCACCCGCCCTCCCCACCCAGCCCCTGGTGCTCACGGGTGTCACTGCAGGCCTACCGATGGCACAACACGTACGACGGCAGTAATATGGGAACTGACAGCAGAACGAGAGTCGCGTGGGGCTTTGCCATGCATTAATCTGAACGACCTCCAAAGAGATCGCAAGTAAAGGCAGAGCAGGCACCCCCGCGCATGCACAGTGCCTCTGAAGGTTAAAGCTGCCCTTCATGGAAACAATTCACTCTTAATGCATCGGCCCCAGCCTCTGAGATGCTGCTGAATAGGGATGCTGTTCCCCTCGAAGCACAACAAGTGAGGGGAACCTCGGGTGCAAAACAAAGAGGCTGTGGTCGGAGACGTCGCCTCCACAGCCAGGGTTCAGCTCCCAGCTTCCTCCATAACTATTTTATTATGCCCACGGCTGACTTTTGTTTTTTCTCCTTTTCTTTGTTTTTACTTATTTAACTCGGACCAAAACAGCCGCTTCACCTCGGTCGAACTGCAGCGAGATGCGGAAGCCTGCAACGTTATTCAGAATATGAAGAACTCCAACCTCAAGCTTGTGCTTTTGCCAAACCACTGATTGAAAAGACAGCCGCCTCTTCGGAAGTGGATGCTACTGAGTCAATCGAGAGTCATCCCAATATTTATCTGGACCTGAACGAACCAGTGATTCAAGGTCCGACGCCAGGGAAACGAGGTGTGGACGAGAAAATCTGTCCAGAGAAAGTTTTCAACAAAACCTGCAGCATCATTATCTTTATCAGAGCAAATGTAGGACAAAGAAAGTGGGGAGAAAGTCAGTGAGGAAAGTCTGCATAAGGTGCTGCATATATAGGGGAGCACAGAACATCTACAGAGCTCCAGGCTGAAGCGGACCATATGCTGCACATTATGAAGTAGTCGGATGCCAGCGAGGAGGAACTTTCAAACAGAACTCACAGACAGACAGATATTAGCACAGGAGGGTCTGACTGCCGGGCGTCTCGGCCCAGAGCCTTTCAGACAGTGTAAAACCCTCCGAACGCACAGATAATGTTCCCTCAACAGATGCAAACCAGACCAGACTTCTTTTAAATGGAGTTTACTTATAGGCAATGGCAGCGAGCCCTGTGAGACGAGCCCTGCCAACCTGTGGTAAAACCAGGTGCCATCACGCTGGAGGGCTGCTGAGCTGAGACATCGACAAAAAAGACAAATAAAGAAAATCTTGCTTTGTGCATTTTATACATTTGTATCTTTTTTTGTCTTGTGTGATGAACTGTTGTGAGGAGACACCTAAACTTTATTCATATTTCTAAACTTACAGGACTTCAAACTCCACATGGGGAAGTTTTAGAAAGAAGAATGTCAGAGTACAAGTTTTAACTTCGAGGAGAAAAACCAACGAGAAAAAAAACACACACATCCTGTGGCACAATGGGACGGTTAAAAAGTGGCCAGCAATGAACTCTGACCTGAATCTCACCAGAAACCTTCAGAGAGCTGCGAGCTCTGCTGCTGCAGGACGACGTCTGCAGGGTGAAGCTCACAGGTCTGATCACAGAGCTGCAGGAGGGACTCAGGAAACATCTACAGGACCAGAGAGCTGTTGAAAGGACGAGTGGATGGAGGGAGGGAGGGAGAGACGGACGGACAGACTACCAGCACTGTAAATATTGACATTTATTCTCCCCAATCAAACCTTCTCCATAATTTCTGTGGTCCTGCTCGCTCACACATGCATGCACACATACAACACACACACATACAACACACACACACACGACAAGCTGACCACACAATAAGCGGTTGGAAAATATCTGTGTGTTTTGCGGTGGTGGGCCGATGTCTCCGCACACTTCCTGTCCACGCACTGCAGCGTTGGTGCTCATTCCACTGAATGGTGTGACACCCTTTTGGGGGCATTGGCATTTAGTTCATTAAATATTGAAATACACATAGTGTATTAACTCCCTACCTGAGGGCTACATCAGCCACTTGCTTTGGGATGCAGATAATTTCAGCCAGCACAGCAAAATAGCTGCTTGTGTAGTTGGCAGAGAATGCGTTCTTTAGTCTGGAAAAATACAGAATAAACAATCGCAGCGCAGCAAAGAGACGAGTCTCCTCCGCAGATGAAGCCGAAAAACTGGGTGAGAATTAATAAGTGAAAAAATAGGCTGCGTGCGTTGCTGCTGGAGTTGTTGTTGTTGCAGGTCCCACTTATGATAATTAACATGTGACACCGGCAATATCGAGCATCAGAGGGAAAGAAACAGCCCAATTAGTGATTTATACCCAGACTATCCCACTCTATCACTCCTAATTCGGGCTCCATCTAACTAATTCTGGACTAATAAATTGGACGTCATGCATATTCCTGGTTGAATGCCACGACGTTCATAGGTAACCATGGTGACAGAGGCGGCGGGCCTGATTGGTAAATCATCTCTCTCTCGAAGCGATCACAATGCTGCTCTCCCCCTCTGGTAGAGTAATAAGGACACAGCGGGCCGGGCTTTTTATCTGCCCTCTGTACGATATTAGACGGTCCTCGCTCCGCACCGACAGAGGCGACTCGGTTCACGCTGTGGACTCGGGCTTTTGTTTTCCCAGCAGCTAACTTGCTGCCCTCGAGCAAACATACAATTTTTCTGCGGTCCGACCAACTCTCGACCTAATTAGCCACAAATCAGCGAGTGCATTCGAAAAAATCATCGCTAACCTTACCTATAAAGAACACCAATAAAAATGAGCAGGTCTTCGATTAAAGCGTTTAAAGCCCATATGTAGAGTGGGGCAGTGGAGTACATTAAGTGATTGTAGTGGATTTCTATTGACATTGTGCTATGAAGAGAGAGGAATGCACACACACCCACACAATACCGCAAACCATGAACTATGAGCTCCATGGTTTCTCTGCTAAATCACTCTATTATGTAGCACTCCTGCTCTCTGTCTCAAAAAAGACCCTCAATCAGAGCGTCTTTTATCACCCTTTTAACATTTCAAGGTCTAGAAAAACATTTGTGCATTAACAACCGTGAGTCAGAGAGAGAGAGAGAGAGAGAGAGAGAGAGAGAGAGAGAGAGAGAGATTAAAAAAAGAAAACCCTGGAAAGAAATGATTGCATGTGTTCGTGAGCAGTGTCAGGACATCCTCGCCGTGCGTTTCAGCACAGTCACGCTGCAGAAACCCCAAAACCAAGATAAACAGCATTAGTCTAATCAATAGGTCACGAGCATATTTCCCCCACACAATGCATCCAAACAACCTTCACTGGGGCTCCCTTCCACAGCTCCCTGAAAGTCCTCTTGACCTCTGCGATCCGTGTACTGTAGGTGTGAGACGCTTACTAAACAAATCAGCGTGCTGCTTCACAGCCTGTTAGCACAGAGGCGGACATGTAGGACACATTCCCTCAATCTCCAAATGCAGAGAATATGTCGGGCGATTTGATTAATGCCGCAGCTGGGAGCGAGATCTAATTGTAAAAGCAGGATAAACACTTACTCAGAGAAAGGAAACGGTGCAAATCAGACCACTCCCCAGAGTATTGAGGAAGGAAATTGGTTTAAGGATGAGACACAGGCTTGCGTACCAATGCGGAGGCTGTCACCCCTCCCCCCCCCCCCCCTCTCTCTCTCTCCCTCTCTCTTTACTGCGGCACCTTTGATTCAGATTTTTTAACTCACAATTGGAAATGTGACACAGCTTTTTTTAAACCCCCCCCCATCGCTCGCTTCTCTTTGTATTTAGCTATGCTTGTCCAGCGAGCACAAAGTCAGATCCTTGGATCTGATTGTAACTGATGACTTGAGAAGATATAAATCACACTTGAATTGCAGCCCTGAGATGTCAGCCATTAAAATACAGTGCCGGCTAAAGTGGGTACCCGGAATACATATGAGATGATTGGTAGTCGGCGTCGCTGTATGACACTGCTGGATTACCTTATGCAAAAGGTGTTCAACTGAATGTTTAATATGTGGGTCTGTTTAAATAGCTGTCAGGGTGTATTTCAAGTATCGCCCAGGGAATTTCAACACCCCAAGGAAGAGACGTATATTTAAGAAAGAGAGAGAGAGAGAGAGAGAGAGAGAGAGAGAGAGAGAGAGAGAGAGAGAGAGAGAGAGAGAGAGAGAGAGAGAGAAAGAGAGCGAGAGCGAGGGCCCGGAGAGTGGATCGAAGGCGCCCCGGCTCGCCACGCTGGATTTAGGTGTTTGCAAATAATCCACTGGCCTTGACTGGAGACAACACCGTGCCATGAGGGAAAACCTGGTAGCCACAAATCACTGAAGCCCAAAGTCAATTAAAGAGCCAGCTAAAAAGCATTTTACATCTAATTACATCACACAAATCGTCCCGGACAGCGCACACATGTTCGCCGCGGCCATTTATTTGCAATACACTGACAGCGGCCCTCGCTGCGCGCCTCACAGTATTACAGTATTAGCCTTCTTTTAGCTTTGGATGTGAGTTTTTAACATAATTACCTGCGTCTGTGCCACTGCTGATTCTATTACGTTTTACTGCCCGTTTTTTTTTCCTGCTGTGAAACCTCTGGAGCTGATTATAAAAGTGACTTTAAATGAAAAGATAAAGCTCCTTTCTTTTTTTTTGGCACCATTTCGCTGGATTACGTACCATTCAACTCCACAATGACTTCAGACCCCCCCCCCACACACACACACACACACATCCATGGGAACAAACACCACTGTCACGTTAGAAACAGGTGGTTTTGAAGGTGCGTGCATTTGATGGAAGCGGTCTCGAAAGACGTGTCACGAAAAGGTGAAGCTATGAGAAGAGTTCGGTGAAATAACCAGAGATGAATGTTTCCTTCAGCGAGAGTCGGCCGTCCTCTCTGTGTGTTACAGAAGGTTTCAAACTGAAGGAAACGGTTTCCGAGCTGCAGAGTTGAGTCGCAGGTCTGCAGTTATGAGGGGGTCCTGACAGGCCGGGCTGCAGCGCCGCCTGGAATCCTGCCTGAACTGACTTCCTGTCTTTGGCCAAGGCGGCGCGCCATTGGCAGGCTGGCGGGCTCGCGCCCATAAAAGAAAGAACAACAACACGGGCCGCGAGACTCAGCAGTCCCAATAAAACGCTCCGACCGGCCTACGGGGGGAGCAATTTTCAGCTTTATGAGATGAATGCGGGGGGAGATCGAAAGCCCCACGCCGCATCACTAATTACACTTCGCCGTAGAAAACGCAAAATCAACCCCTCGCCCTCCAAGCCCCGCCCCCCACCCCTACCAACCCCCACCCAAAAGGACAATACTTACATTAAGCATGATAAGTGGGTTACTGTGCTTCTATAAACCTGACAAGCCGGTCACGATATACAATGCGGTGACTTCCAACAGCTACCAGCCCTCCTCCTGCCGGCCCGTTAGGTAATTAACACCACACCCCCCCAATTCCCACCTCAGCCTCAGCCTGGAAACCGTCGCTCCAGGGGACGTCTGGAGAAGAAGAAAGGGAAAAACCCTTATTATTAATGTGAGGATGTTATTATTAATGACTTCCTATAAAGGTTACATTCATAAGGTCAGGGAGACCTTGGGAAAAAAGAAGAGAAACCCGGATCAAACGTGCCTCATTTGGTCTGAAGTTGTGACTTTGCTCGCTGACCTCCATTGTTTGTCGAGCAGGGAGGAGATATTCCTCCGTCTGTGCTCTGACTGCAAAGTGACTCACCGTTAATTTCACGCCAGATCAACAGATTTTTGGGAAGAAAAAAAAATTCAATTCAGCCATCACGGGTCTCTCCTCGTGCATGAGGTAAATAAAGTCCTTTTAACCAAGAACTACAGAGCGAAATGTTCCAGCTGATTATTCGAAGGACTGCTGGAGAGGGAGAAATGAAGCTGAGAGCGGTCTCTTCCTGACAGATATTCAACACCTGTTCAAAGCTTCCCTTTAAAACTACGTTTCTCAAATGGGGTTTTTGGGCCCCTGTTGGGAATCTAGAGCAGCAGTGACCCACCGGACGTCCGGGGCCACGAGAGGGTCCCTGAAACTGTTACTTGGTCAGGATCTTGGTTGGTTTTGACCCATTTATTGCACTCCGAAAGCCGTGTCATGAGGCATTCTGTTAGTGAATAAAAATATTTGTTGGCAAAACTGCACATACATCAGCACAGATGACTTGCTAGAAGTCACTGCTTAGAAGCACTTTATAAAATGTACATGTGTTTATCATTGAGTCACACTTTGACTGGATGAATGAATGAAATTTGCCAAAAAAGCTGAGACGCAGGACAAGAAAAGTAAGCTCTCTGTGATCTCAGTGATACGTTTTACACATCGGAAATGTCAAAAAGGTGGAATCAAATCAGGCAGTAGCGCCCGATTGCTCCGCTCACTAAGACGTCCTTTTCTTTATGAATGCTGGCCGGTGGTCGGGGCGCGCTGAGCTGAAGAAGAGTCGAACAAAGAGCACAATATTGGAGAAAAAATGAGAATCGCTGGTGCGGAAAAAACGTCAGAGGATTTCAGGCATCTGACGTGAGCGGTTCAAAAGTAATGACTCCAGCCAGTCCATCACTGTTTAGTCGCACAACCCCAAACCAAGGCAGCCGGGGTGTGTGTGTGTGGGGGGGGGGGACGGGACCCTCATCTGAGTAAACAGTTGCGCAGTTTTACAGTCTCAGATTGTAGATGTGAAGCGTTTGGCTCCACAGTAACGAGGCGCCGCACAAATGAGCCCGTGGAAAGAAACGGCCGGCCTCCCCTGGGTGTCCTGCTGCACCCCCGGGACTCCTGCTCTCAGTTCAGAGCCACTGACGGAGGGAGGGGGGGGCTTCCCTTATTTGGTGGGACTGTACTCTGGCATCTGTGTGCTGTGGTTCACTGGCCCTTCCCAGCCGCTCATATTTAACATTTACGCTCCTGACACGACGGAGCCGGATGTGAGCCGCGCGCTGGCAGATTGACAGTCGCGCCGCCTGCCTTTATCGCCTCCCCCCCCCCACCCCCGCCCCCACGCCGGGTTCTCCGGATCCTCTGTTTGTGTGCGGCCTGCTCTCCCTTCTCCCCCGCCTCCCCCTTCTCCCCCTTCTCCTGCTCTAAAATAATGCGAATCACCGAGGAAACTTAGCCTATTGATTAAACTGTCACACCTGACCACTGTGACTGATAAAGCTTCATTCAATCGTGTCATGCGGTGACAGCACTTTGAGTGATACAGCAAAAACATAAATGTGTGTGTGTGTGTGTGTGGGGACGGTTTTATTTTTTGTACATGAGGGGCTGTTCTGTGTTGTCACCTTTGCATCATATCTGCATTGGATCGCCTCGAGGCGGCGCGCCACGTAGCTTCCCTTGACAGCGTCTCAGTGGATTTAGACCCCGCCCCCCACGCTTCACATCAGGGAAGGATCCCGCCTCTTATTAACTGTCAGCGCGCAGGACGTCTCGTGGGGACGGCCATATTTACAGACCCCCCCTGTGCACCGGGGCGCAACTTATGGCGCGTCCCGGCGCTCCGACACGGAGCCGGGGGGAAAAAAATGGCTGAACCTGGTTCAGACACAGCAGCTCGCCGCCTCACCGCCGCACGCGTGAGACTGCGGAGCGGCCTTGAACATGATCCGGGGTTAATCATGTTGTGTGTGACCACCAAGTGCTTCAGAGAGACTCCAAAAGCTGGAGATCCTGGCAAAAATACAGAGGACGCGCTGTGGCTTGCTAAATATGGGTCAGATGTTGTCGTTTCCTTCGCGTCCCCGGCTCGACATTTTAATGTATGTTTTCTTCTGGCGACGCGACGTGACCGAAGGCGGGGGTCTGCCTCTCCTCTCACAAACCTCCCCCTGCAATTACATGTCGGCTTTGTTTCCTCGCACACTCGAATTACGGAAACCGGCCCTGGTAAAAAAAAACTGCATGAATGCCAGACCACTGTACTCTGACATCAAACTGATAATTAGCCCTTTCTAATCAGTTCACCCCGACGGCAACAGAATTAACCGCGTCCATTTTTTTACATTCGACTTTCTGCTCAAATCAGCTGCGATTGGCTGCACTGGTTTCTCATTTCTTGGGTCTCTTACAGCAACATAAAGACATGAGTGTGATCTCTCAAAGAGCAAATGTGAAGGTAGATTCATTGCATCTGTCCAGATAAATAACTCAACTGTTAAAAAAAATAATTCAAATGTTACTATTTCACATTTTTTCTACACTGACGTTCGTCAGTGACGCAGCAGGTGATGTCACTTGTCCGTAGGCCACGCCCCCTTTCAGATCAGCCTCTTACAGAGCTCAGAGAAACTTTCCTCACTCAGCAGCCGGATGTGAGGAGACTCACCTTTATTGACTTCCTGACACTCAGCGTCGTTGTTAATTAGTTTTCAATCAGTGAAGTAATTAATTAATGGACTGATTCTGACGGCGTTATCGAGGATGTTAATTCTATTTTATTACGAGTTTCTTTTCCGTTGATACGGGGCCACTGGCAGATCTCCAGGAGAGCTGTTGGAAAGTTGACTTATTTTGCTTCCTCATTGTAATTCAAACTTTTGATGCCAATTTAACCAATTTTCATCAAATTGCTTCAATCAAGGGCAGCGATTTTTTGTGATTCTCCAAACATTCGACTGGAAAAAAGATGAGATGGCAGGTGGAGTTATCAGTTGCAATGACATCAGTTTGTGTATATTCCCAGAATGCAGGTGAACACATCTATTTTTGATAAGGTCAGTCATGTATAATGCAGCCACATCAATAAACTATTCAAGAATATAGTGTGTATTTTCAGAGAGCAGGACCTTTCCTTTTTTAATCGGGACGACAGTAGTTACAAGAGAGGGTTTAAAACTGAAAGAACGGACAAAATCTGAGGTCAGATTGAAAATATGATCCACCAATGAATACGTTTCCTCATTAAGAAGGTCAGAGGGAGAAGCTACGCATCAGTTTTGGCACAACTGCATCACGTTTTGATGAAAATGTTCTTGGTTTTCTCAACTTGTTGGTCTGGCCTCCCAACGAGAAGTGGTGCGGACCTCCTCCAGACCTCCCTGAGTTCAGGTGACAAACGTGAACCAACACTTTCAGTTTTCAGCACCGCTTCAGATTGGGACAGCGCCACCTCAGGTAGAACAGGTTCACTGCTCCCAATTTAAACGACCTCCTCCAGCCAGCCAGCCAGCCTCTGACGACGCCCCGCTGCCAGGCGCGTCTTCTCACCAGTAGAGTTTACCGGGGCGCTCCATGGAACATGTTCAAATTTCCTTCACCTGTGCAAATCCAGCTCTGAGTGCGCCTCCCGTTTCACTCCGTAAGGAGTCGCTCTGTGGAAACGTCAGGCGCCGGTGGAGCACACTAATGAGAGGGTTTTTTTCCCCGCGCGAGCCTGTTCCTAAAACTTTTATCATCCCGTTAACTGATCTGCAGGCCCTCTGAATCACTGTGTTGGTTTTTTTCCTTGTCAGCTGATGCCAAAAGCTTCATCAGCACAGGGGAGCACGTGTGAGATTTATCATTGCCATTAAGTGATGTGTGAGGCCTTTACAGTTTCAGGCTTTACTGCTCCGTCTTACGGCCATTCAGAGCACCGCGGGTATATTAACACTGGAAGGGGGCAGTTTTGCTTCCAACATGGCTCCTCGTAACAGTCGGCGAGGGCTCACTCGCAAATGAAACGCGAGATTTATTGTTTAAACTTGTATTCATGATAATGAATATGGATATTACTAAGCGGCTCTTCAAGGAGCTCAGTCCAACAAAGCGTCGGAGGAGTAAAGCCATATTTACTGGGAAAGTCACTTGGCTGTTATGTTGACTGTGAAGTTTGTTTTGTTGTGTGTTTTTTTTTTCAGTCGGCAGAGTGCGGCTGCTGCACAAAAACTTTATCAAGTTCCAGGAAGACATCAGCGACACCCCTGATGCGGCGCTGCAGCAAACAGCCGTCAGATCCTCCACTTGAATATAAGACGCGACACAACAGCCTCAACGCCGCGATTCTCGCATTCAAAGTTTCACTTGAAGCTAAACTTACACAGCACTCGACTGCGAGAAGAGCAGTCAGACTTCGCACGGAGGCGCCGCTCTCACGCTGAAGAGTGGCGTCTTAAAGTCGTCGCGTTACGTCGTGTCACAAAGGGACGCGATTGGACGGGCGCGCTTCAAGGCAGCCGAACAAAGCGGGAGCAAGCCGACTTCAAGGCCATCGAGAGGCATCGACGACCTGAGAGGCAGACGGCAGCACGTGTGGAAATCAGTGCACACACAAGCTGGAAGAATCACAGTGGTGGAACGAATCAGAGTCTCACACAAGGAGTGTGAAGTCACGGGGGGCCCAAACGCCTGCAGTCATTAGCACACCTGCAGCTAATGTTTCCCCCCCAAAGGTCAGATGGACCTCGGGCCGCAGCATCACTAGCAGCTCCTGCAGTGGGTGGAAACAGGAAGAAGTTGGAGGCTGGCTCGTGTTTCGCCTGCATAAAACTGGAGGGTCCGCCGGTGTCCAGGCTGTGTGTGTGCGCGCGCGCGCGCACGCACGCACGCACGCACACACACACACACACACACACACACACACACACACGCACACACAGCGCGTGTGCTCATCGTAAAACAGCTGGAAAACCAACACGTGATGTCGAGGCAGGATTCTGTCCAGAGTACTCACGAGCAACTAACCACTGAGAGAACGGACGAGTCAGATTTATCCATTCATTCACTCATTCATTCATTCACTGAATTTCTTCAGGAAAGATGGGTGAAAACAATTTCCGGCTTATTTTCTTCTGATTTATTCGATTTGATTTCCATTAAACATTCATTATGACAAACACAGGAATGAAGATTAAAGAGCGGACGCCTTTATTCTCCACGAACAAACTTTTCTCCACAAGAACAAAAAAACAGCTTTGAGGAAGGAGAAGTTTTCTGAAGGAGTAATGGTCTTTATGATAAAGGTCATCTTCAAGGGTTCTTTTTTTAATCTCGACTGGCTTGTTCAAGTATTTCTGAGCCTGATTATTATAACATTTTATCTTCATAACCTTGTGAAAATTCATTTTTGTGAGATCACTGACGCCATGATGTGATTTATGGGAGCGATAAACAGGGACATGCAAAACCTTGGCTTGACAAAGACCTTTAAACCTGCTGCGATCCGCTGTTCAGATGTCCACAATGCAACATGTATGATCTGATGATATATTATGCTCACAGCCCGTCATCATCGAGTTCAGAAAGCTTGTATTACCAAGATTAGAATAGGCTGAATGCAAGTAATCACTGTGAGAGGTTTCATGGTCAAATCCATTCTGTAACTCCTTGAAGCTCTTCACCTGTGATGTTTGTGTTCAAGAAGCTGCATGTTCGACTCGCGGCGAGGGAAACTGCTGGTGCCATTCAGGCCTGAGTCTGTCTTCTAGTGCTGCGTTTTCCTGCTCCTGGTTCACACGAGGGTTTTCATCACACAGCCCAAAACTTTTTGATACCTCGTCTGCTTTTAACCGCGTCTGCCGTTATCAAATGCTGCCCCGATATTCAGCTCAGAGAGTCAGCCCAAAGGATTAATAAAGTTCTGTCTAATCTAATCGAGACACATGTATGTCAGGTGACTTTTCTGGACTCTGGGGTTGCCAGGTATGTGTGTCACTTCATGTGAAGGACCGACAACCTGTCCAGGGTCCTGCCTTTACACACTGTGGGCTGGAATCGGCTCCAGTGCCTACTGTGCGACATTTAGAGAGGAAAGTGGAAGAAAAGGTGAATAAATGAATGGATGACTGGTTCACCGCGACATCCTGCTAATAGAAAGGCAAAAAAACCCCTCAGAAACACTGAGTCTTCAGAGTCTAGTGAGGAGTGTTTCTGTCAGGCGCACGTTTCAGACACTCAAACGGTGAACAACAGTTTCCAATGTCTGGGAAAGAAAAGACCTGGATTACAGCGGCTCGGATTACACAGCAGCCACAGGAGCATTTCCTACACAAAAAGAAGCATTTACCAAACATCCAGTGGACAGAAGAACATCCAGTGGACAGAAATCCTCCCGACCATCCGCAGGACATCATACGAGCATGTTGCTAATGAGTTAATTTCAATAATCTGGACTGGGGCCTGTTTCTATTTTATCCTGCTGCCACTGGCTGCACCTCCGAGTGTTAATCACATATGCAGACACTGCAGGCACAGCCCCCCTGTGCCCCCAAACAGGAGAGGCTATCCAACACAAATGCTCCCAGCTAATAAGTTAAATGTACCATATATAGCCATCAAGCCATACACGCTGTATGCCTGCATCACATGAGTGCACACGGGCTTTCTCATGACTCGGCCCACATTCGAGACGGCATGTTGCCGTTTCCTCAGGTGCTTCAGCGGCTCACCTCGGCGCCGTCTGAGTGTTGTGGCCCTTTAATTCGGGTTTGTGAGCCACTTCCAGAGCCGAGCTCCCTCCTCCGGCTCCCACACGGGCGCCGCTGCGACTCCAACAAGTCAAAAACATCTGAATCCGTCGCGCGGCTGACACGAGGAAGCGACACATGAAAACCAAACTTCTCGCTCACGTTTTGCTGCTATTAATACCTGCACGCAACACTCAGGCAGAGAGGAGGTGTGCGAAGAAAGGGGGAAGCGTCGCGTTGTTCCAACTCTGGATCGTTCTCACATTAATACGAGGTGCTAAACTGGCTCCAGTCGCACCGTGTAAACAGGCCTAATTAGCTACTCCTGCTATGCGCGAGTAGCAGCTCATTATCAAGTGAAACGGATAGAGTGAGCGTCTGAATGGATTGTAATGATGGTGATGACATAAGATATTTTTGTTCTTATTGTCGCTGTCAGCTGCGGTGCTTTCGCTGCCATTCAGCCCCCAGTTTGTTGATGTCTCCTCAGAAAGGAGGAGGTGTTCTGTCACACATCCAGCGATTGTTGCTGAAAGAATCAGAGCCGGTGTAGCGGTGAACCGATGAACACACCTTGCTCATGCCAGTAATTAAAGGCGTAAGTAAGCTGTGTAGGTTAATGACTGTTCCCTGCTTACAACTTACACACAGGTGCGTCTTTTCAGTCACGTAACATCACAGATGTTTCGCTTTCTAACTCGTGACTTTAGGTATTCACAGACGAAGTGTTTCCAAGAAACTGTAATGTCAAGTAAAACAGACGTTTCTCCCAAATGTATTGATTCGGAGGCCATAATTGTTACTTTCAAAAGGGAGTAAATGTTGAAGCTTTTCAGTTCTGAAGCGAACGGCCACTTTAACAGTGATATTCCACTTCGTTGAGACTCTTTTTAGCTCAGTCTACTTATTCATACCAATTTGCTTTCTCAGACTTGTCCGTGTTTCTTCGAAGCAAATGTTTTTCAAACAACCTGTTTGAACCATCGAGTCATCGCTGAATCGGAAATCTCCCTTTATGCCATCCGTTTGTTAGCATTTCCTTTTGGACAACCTAAACCTTCGTTTGAGGCGGAAGCAGACAAGCTGGGGGTAAAAGCTCTCCCAATCCAACTCCGTAAACAACAATCATCAAGGAGACGACAGCCAGATGATGCCGAGAGTGACCTGCGTGTTTAAGAATATGAAAGGTGGATTTGTGCTCTCGCTGGTGACTCAGACTCGGCTCTGATGAGTGATTACTGCAGCACTTTAGGGGGAACAACACAGACAGACCCAAACATGTTGTGGCTTCACACAGTCGGCTGCACTCTCGGGTCTCTCCCTGTTCTCTCCCTCCGCAGACGATTGTATAAGATGCCAGGATGAAATGATAAAGGATGCAGCTTTTGTTCCTTTACAGAGAAAACAACCAACAACAGAGGAGCTCCTCATTAAACATGCGACAGGAGCGCTGTGTATATAGCTCTCCAGCCAGTAATGCAGACTGCTTGATATAGGAGGTGCATATAAAACACAGGGAGCAGCGAAGTATCGCAGCATATTTGATGGTGTCCCAAAACATGTTTTAATGTTGGGAGAGAAATTGAATCTTTATGGGTACTAAAATGTATTGCTGCAGTATACATGTGGCACATGAACAAAATAAGAAAGAGCACCGGACTGTGACGTTGCTGAGCACGGCTATGTTCCCAATGGAGTGACCCAACGTGACCCATTCCAACGTCAACCAAAAATCAGGAGCTTCGTCCTCTGACCACAACTAAAGTGTACGTGAAATATCAAGGGCTCAGTTCAAAGTGTAATTGTCAAAAAAGTACCTTAAGTAGCTATTCAGTTACATAATTTACCAGAACTGAGCTAAAATTGAGATTTACTCTTAAATTGGTATAAACATGCACGTGTAATATCAAAAGTATCAGTGAAGTGGTGCAGTCTGTGAGGCGTTCACAAGAAAATCTCAGCAGATGTGTGACCACTGCGAACTTTATTGTATCCAGGGAACAAGAATGGACAGAGAGAACAGGTGGAGACTGGACTCAAAGAACAAACAATTGCTTGTTTACTTTTTATGTCTTTATTGTGATATAAAGCAGGCACATTTATATAAGAACTGTGTGCACTAATAACTCAATTACAAAAACAAATCCACGGCAAAGTAGTTCCATTATCACTCAGGATTCACATCCAAACAGCACAGTCAGAGAGGGGGGAAGCCTACTGAGGAGCGCTCACGCTGCTTCTTCCTGCTGTAAAAACTTCTGGACCAAACAACTGAGCAGACGTTCTCGTCCTGCTGGAAGCTCTCAGATGTCAGAGGAGCAGAACGCTTTCAGGCCCGAGACCAAAGCAGCCTCGCTGTGGACCAAAATACTACGCCGCGCACAGCAACTCCATTGCAGGGATTTTACTAAAAGTATAAAACACAAAAACCCAGAAGCATCTTTCTTTAAAGCTCTATGTCTGGCAAGTTGTTTCTAGTTTTTATTTTTTCACAAGGATTGTACATGACATAAAGTCTCGATTAGTCTTCAAACTTAGAAACGAAGAACAATGAGACAGTGTGAAGGCGGCGGCGGCGGCGCTGTCGCCTCTCTGTCTCGCTTAAGTCTTAAGGAAAACGCATTGATCCCTCTGTTTGGAAACCTTCAGGAGGTGGAGGTGTTTGGTCTGGTTGACAGTTAATGAAGCTGCTTTGGATCGCACTGCTTTGCTTTGTGTTTGCGCCCACTGGGCTCGCCAACGCACAAAGGAGCCACAGCTAACTCAGAAAAGGTTCGACTGAAGTGTGTGGATGAGCGACGGAGTGAATGCGGCGCTCGTGGAAGGGAAACACAATCTGCCACCTTTGGTTTGTCGACATTAAAACTTAACAAAAAAAAAGAAGAAGAAGAAAGATGTTTCGGTCAAAAAAGAAAGCGTGTCGGCGTACAAATCAGCTCTCGCACAGACATACAGTGAAAATGTTTAGTCGGCATGAACGTATAAAAATACACTCACAGGTGGAAAAAAAAAAAACCTCGACTGTGATTCTTTGCTTTAATCTTCCCAGTTAGCCCAGCACATCCAGATTAACTACAGTTAAAATAAGGCAGCTGTAATTTTGCATAGATGATATTTGCAGTACAAAAGATATCCTGCCATGATCAAACGTTATAGTGGAAAGACCCCCAGAGACCACACAGCTTCATTGGAAAACTGGTTAGAGCACAAAATCATCAAAAGCCTCCTGGAATTAGTTGTTATATCTAATAACATCAGTCTAGTTTCTCCCATATACATGAAAGAAACAGAAACATTAATATTTATTTATATATATAAAATAAACGCTTTTGTCCAGTTGAATTCCCTCTAACTGCATTTTCCAGAGCAGAGACGGTTAATGCTGCAGACAAGAACACATCTGAACAGATGGAATAGAAACGAGGCAGTGGAATAATATAATGGGTCAAACAGGCAAGCTGTCAATGGAAAGATTGAAGAAATATGTTAAAAACCTTGTATTTTTTTCTCCTCTGACAGAACAATAAGCTCGATCTATATATAAACTCAACGCTCCTAATCGTGTTGATGCGAGTGCGGCAGCTCCGCTCTAAATGCTATCCATGGCTTTGAACTCGCTCAGAGCCTGCACGGGGTTCACATGCTTCTTGTGCGAGGATCTCTTGACTCGGTTGGTCTGCCCGTCGTCCTGCTTCTCCCGCTTCACCAGCGGCTTCTTCTCGGGGGCTTTCATCCTCCAGGAGATGGCCGGCATGTTGAGGGCCTCCATGTTCTTGCTCTTCTGGTACTTGGTGGACGCCACGTAGGACGCCTTGACGGTGGACACCACCGTGTTCATCAGGTTCTTGGCGGCCTGGATGAGGGACATGGCGCTGTCCAGCTGTAGGAAGCGAGCGCGAGTGGGGAGGGGGGGTTGTTAGAGTGGTGGAAGCAGTAATCCTGTTATTTTTAATAAGCTCGTCTCTGAGGTGATGTCAAGTGAAGAGGGATCTGTTTGCATCCTTCTGATGGCCTCCAGTTTAATATCTCATGTTTTCAGAGGCAAACCAAGACTGGAGGATTCATGGAGGAGCTATAACAACCACTCCCTTGTCTGGCATACAAACATATGTGACAAAGTTTTAGAATAAGTAAAAAGGTCACACTAATTTAATCTCCACACTGTAGTAGCCCCCAGAGACACTGGTGACACTTGAGTGGAAGTGTTGGGAGCATATTCTCATTTCAGCCCCACAGAAAGGAAGCAGGAATTCATTACTTCTTTCATACCGCCGCAGTGTGTTTTAATTAATTTCCCTGGCCAGTAAGTGGTTAATTAAAGCTTAAAGGGGGTCCGTAAACATTGGCCCGCCTTGCAGAGTTTTATCTGAGCCGCTATAAAAGTTCAGAAACAGTCGGGTTTCACCAGCTCTCACAAGCACAGAGAATGCCATTAATTCTCTTATCTGTTTATTCAATTTAAAATATAAGTTGCAAATGACCATTTAGAGAATAAATCATTAACTAATCACGACCAGCAGCCAATGTCATTAAGCCTGTGTATTTTTAATTTATCAGGGCTACAGTAGATAATAAAACTTTCGGCCTTTAGAAAGTAGCCAATGAACAAAATTGATTTCATAAATTTTCCAGCTGGAAATAAAAAGCATCCTGTGGAGATTTCACAAGAAATAAATGCAGCTCTGCTTGCATCGATTGGTCTGAACTAAAGTACAAAGTGTGTGCAGCTTTTGAACCTTTTCGCTTAGTTACCAGATTATTCAAATGATGTAAACAACATAATGTGATATGCTTCATTAGAGAACAGTAGTTATCTTATGGGAAATCCAATTACTTCTGGCTCTAATCTTTGATAAGAACTACAGAACTGGCACTAACTTCGATTCAATTGAACACCTTTGTTTCTTCGATGTGTGGAGCCTCTCGCGTCACAACGACAGAAAGTGAGTGTGCAGGTATCGTGAGGCTGAACGTACCCCAGAGACGACCAGCTCTCCTCCCAGGTTCTGCACTTCAGCCTTGACTTTGCTGCAGATGTTGAGCTGGTGGCAATACAGGGCGATACGCTGCAGGTAGGCCAGCAGGTCCTGCTTACAGGTGGAATCCGGGCACTGCAAGAGAGAACGACAGGACGCGGCCATTAGGAACGAAACGGTGACTCCGTTCATTTAATGACAGTGAAGTTCCTGATGGTTAGTTTTACCTTTCCAATTTTTATTCGTAAGTAAACCTCACTCTGAGAAACACTGCAACTCCTGCTGCTGTGCAAAGCGAGTGGAAGTCTGTGAAAATCGTGTGTTGATATGAGAAGAGTTTGTTTTGGGTCCGTTAAGGTTTGACACTCCAGATATTTGAATAGAAGAGTGAAAGCAGGAAGTTGATTGGAGAAATTCGCCTTTCCAATGAACAAGTGGTTTCTTGAACATTTTAAGTGATATTTTTTCTCTTTCTTGATCAATACTTCATTTGCTATTTCAACTTGACTTCAAGTAAAATCCTCCATTTCAATGTTTTAAAAAAAAGTTTTCAAACAGTCCAGTTTCATGCAAAATTCTGAATTGTTGTTGTTTTTTTTTTTTTTTAACCTATCAGCATAAAAATCATTCCTTTCCCACTGGAGTGATGTTTTGAAGGAGAATAAAAGTGATTTGCTAAACCAGAGTAATTGTGGAGTTTACAGAAACTTTGTGCATCTGCTAAAACTTCAAGAAAAGTAGAAACATCACAAAGGGCTGGTAAGAAAATCTGAACATGAATAAATATAAAATCTAATTTGTCAACACTTGTATAAAAAGCGTATACTGACACAACGTACAAACCAGTCTATTTCAAAGCACGTGGAGGATGACGGTAGTAGTGCACCCTGCTTGCAGGTGGGACAAAGATTTAATTTGTCACTCGCTGGCACAACTCAATCTGAATATTTATGCACTTCTAAGGAGGCAGAGAGCTTCCACTTTATCAGGATCAGATAGTAGCAGTGTGACAGGTAAGGCAGACACCCACACGCGGGACGCGCTCCGAGCCAAAATGACAAACACACGCCCACCACCTGTTAAGATTGCTAACTCATCTTCACAAGGTTAAGCATGATCAAGTCGCACCGAATGTGGATCCAACTCGGAGGCAAATACTGCTGTCAATCATTTGGTTGTAATTTTGTGTGAAGTCTTTCTGGAAAGACAACACTTGATTGAAAGTGTGCACAGAGGCGCTGTTCACACATCAGTGATGTCTTCAAGATCGCTACTCTCGTCGTCACTGATCTGCGTTTTTGGCACCTAAAGTTGGAGAATCCTCCATTTAAACCATTTGAGCAATGACCACAGATTTAAAGGTGCAAACTAACTGAACCAAGTCAGAATAGCATCCAGACAGGCCTCAGTAAATGCAATTAATTGAGACAGAATGGAAGGAATGATTGAAAAAGGCTTATAATGTGAAGCAAAACAATTTTGGGACCAAAGATTTGGCACCAAGCTGGGAAAAAAAGCCTCTTAGTTTTGTTTCCAGAAAGGCAAAACAATAAACAAAAGTCCGCTCGAAACAGGAAACACTACATATGAATCATAAAAAATCCATCAACCTCAAGAAAGCCAATAAATTAACATAAAGCCTACTTGAAAGTGGCATGATGTGAAGAGCCCCACAAAAACGCATCTCATTTAGCATTGGCAATCTTTTTGAATTATTTCATCGCATCATAATTAGACTCAGGCTCTACCTTGGAACACCATTTCTATTCGTTTCCTGGTTTGCTAAACAAGCGGCCCCTTGCCAGCATAGTAATTAGGCCACAGTACTCTTCTTAGCTGCTCATCAAATGAAGGATGTAAACACTCTGTTGGGGCTCTGAGGCTTCACATCGAATCATTGCAGTGACCTATAGAACAAATGGTATGTCAGCAATGATCAGGAGACCGGCTGAATAACAAATAATCACAGGCTCGCTGCTTCTAAACTGACTCCTCATTCGAAATGAACTGGTATGACCACGTGTGAGCAGACGAAGAGGGGAAAAAAAGGAGGCTAAAATACGAGAATTAAAGAGTTTGCAGGTGCTTGGCTGTCTGAAGGAGGAGTCCTTTGGCAGCCGTTAATTCTGCGCGCAGGGAAAAGGTGAGCAGCCAATCTTTTAATTGATGGAATCTCTGCAGGACGGTGCTGGCTGGGTCAGTGCGGCACAATTTGAATGTGAAGGAGTGTTTCCATCTCTCCAGGTAAAACAAAGAGGCATTATGCTTGCCTCCTAATTGTTTATTACTACCATAGCGCACTAATAAGAACAAAAGGTGACTAAAACGCCGGTTTTCTAGCTCTTTGTGTCGCTGGAGGAATAAGAAACATCATTAAGAGCATGACTTTTTTGGGGACATTTTGAAGGATGAGGACTTTTGAGGCATTTAATCCAGCTGAGTGCATCGGGATCCAGAGGGGGAGAACAGAGAGCTGAATATAGTAGACATACAGCCAGGCATGCATGCATTTACCCACAACCCAGCTGGCACAACGGCTCATTCAAACAGTATTCATTTGAGTAATGGAACTCAGAAAACAACCAACACATGCTTTCACAATTACCAGAGACATTCACACAAGCAACCTATAGAAATCTAAAAAATGTCCAACACCAAAGAAGAAATGACAATAAAAGCAGGATTGATCTAAAGATATCCATTTCCTCATAATTTTGTCTTGCCTATGTCTTCTCTACCACTCCATTCATTTGTGAGAACCAGGAGGACAGATTAAATGGAGAGGAATGAGATGTAAGAGTTGACATTCTATTAAAGAAGGGTATGCACGAGGAGATGAGGGGAAAGAGAGCTGGAGGGGACGATCATCATCCAGGAGAGGGCTAATGCATGGCTGTTAGAGCAGGGAAAATGAGCGAAGGAGGAAGGTTATAAAAAAGGGGGAAAGAAGCTGAGAAATAGACAACGATGAAGTGAGCCAGAGGGGGGACAGTGCAGAGGAGTAAATAAGGGGGGGGGAATCCAACTGGGGAAAAGAAACGCAGACAAGATGATCCAACTGTAGTTGGAAGGGATGTGTTAGTCTGTGAGAGAGAAAGAAAGGGGGGGTGCGCGCGCGCGCACACACACACACACACACACACACACACACACACACACACACACACACACACACACACACACAC
>JAUESF010000047.1:3882190-3899250 GCA_032274765.1 Malacoctenus tetranemus
CACACACACACACACACACACACACACACACACACACACACACACACACACACACACGCAAGAGCAAAAAAAAAAAAAAAACCTGTGATGAGACTGAATGCAGCAGCCATGCTAATGAAGGCTTGGGGAAGTATTCAGACGGCTGAGAGCAGAGCACTGTGAAAGCATCACTTGTGCTCGTACTCAGCTCAGCTGCTGGCTTCACTCAGCACTCAGGAAACTCTGCAAGGCTGCTCTGGCTGTGACATGTGAATACACAAGTCGCACACGGAAGAGACGAAAACACCTTGGATTGTTTTAGTAATGCAAATAGAAGCCCGCGTGTGATTAGACACAGGCGGCAGCCTCAATATGAGGGCTGTTTCAAAGGCTAAGCACAAACAAGTGGCTCCTCTAACTGCATTTGCTCTGCTGCTGAAAGCTTTCGAGGCATCACGTGCATTAACAGGTGAGTCATATTTCTCCGAGGAATCTATGTGTTCTCAGAATGAAGAAATGATAGTACAAACAATAAACACATATCTTTGGTGCATTTGTTTTTCCTATACTCATATTGTATCTGCAGGCTGTGCAAAACACCACGACTCAGCAGTCAAGTTGAAGATCTAACCTCACTATTTAAACAATTCATTTCCATTTCACAAGACAGAATCTGTTCTAGCGTGAAAAAGACTTCGTGACCTCAACCGTTAGAACACATCGCTGCCCCCCCCCAACCCTTTTTTTGGTGCGCCTTGTCTGAGTGCTGTGAAATGTTTCTTCTGGGCTCTGTTCATATCGCCGCTTGCTTTTATTGTGGGCTGTGTGGCCTGTTACGGACCACGACAGGTAACCTTGCTTGGTCAGCTGCTATTGAAAGATGGCAAAAAAGCAGGAATAAGGTGCACTAGGGACTTCATCACGCAACTCTGGATATCTTTTCGAGGCAAACTAATAGAAAAGGTGAGTCACCATCTTTCAGGAAGGAGCCCGCAGCAGAGGCAGAGATGTCAATGATTCCTGTTGAGCTGCTTTTGCCTCTGTACTGTTTGCTTTAAGTAGTTTTTCCAGGAGTAAAAAAAGGGGTAAAAAAAGAGGTGAAGTCAAATCAAAGAGTAGTAGATTATTATTCCAACTTGAAGATTGAATCTCCTCTCAGAATGCCTCACATGACTTTTAATATGCTGCATGTCAGTGACAGTTTTACTTTGTGAATGAGTGGGAAGCTCTGCTTTATTTGCATCCCTTAGCATTTAGGCTGCTGCTCTGGAGGAGCTTTGGCACACAATGCAAACAAAAGATATCTTTCCCTCCCGGAAAAAAAAAAACAACCCACAGTGCAGGAGCCCAAAAAAAGACATAATAAGAATGTCAATAGAGGATGTTGAACAAAACTTGCTCTCTGTGCTTTCTGTTGAGGAACAATCATGGATATAAATGATGATCAGGATTGTCAGGTCACATCATTGCAAATGCCATGCGGTTCCACTGAATTCCATTATACAGAGCAGGGAACAGAGGCACAGCCACTGAGCTGCCGCCGTCCGGCGCTGACCTTTCTGGACGCATCACCCAGAGGAAATGGCAATTTCCAATATTTACTGACAGAGCAGCATTTTAATGCGTCTCGGCCAGCAACCTGTTGGGAAGTGCCACCAGGCTGTGGACCCGGAGAAGTGTTTTATGATACGTTTGTTTTTCATTCACTTCCTGTCACAGGAGAATTTACACAACTACTGTCCTCAAGATCTAAGTAAGGGGATTTTGAGTGTTTTTATTTGTTGTATTTATTGGCACCACTGCTTGCTGCTCCATTGCCGTAAGCCTTGCAAAAGGTACCAACAACATGGTTCCGTTCACATGCCTGCAATTATCTGAATTTAGACAAAGAAGCACAAATAAGCACAGTGAGAAAGTTAAACAGCAAAAACACTATAAGTGATACTTTCAACCTATAAATCACCTTGTTCTGTGACATGCTAATTTGTTCTCCTGCCACTGCGTGAGGATGAGCTCAAACAAACACAAAAGGACTTTCATTCAGGTGAGGGTGACTTTGTGAGGGTTTGTGAGTGGATCCCCATTGCTTGAAGGGAAGAAAAGTAATGCGACACGTCAGACCAGCAAGCGTGCTTCTTCAAGCAGCTTTAGTGCTCTGACATATACAGCTGTATACAAAAGGTTTGGCCACCCTGGGCAAAACGCTACTTTGTTGATTTTTGAAGTGAAAATAAATAAATACAACCCCTGCAGGAGCAAAAACTTATTTCATTGTCACTCCTCACTCTGAAACGGAGGAAAAATGACACTTTCAAACTTTTCCACACAAGAAAAAAAATAGAGGAGAGGTAAAAACAATCCGGTTTAGGCTGTGAATGGTGGAGGACTGTGAATGATTAACTGTGCGAAGTGTGAGAGAAGACCTTCAGGACAAGCAGCCACTGGGAACTTTTTTGTACCACGACACATCGAAACTGCCACAGGGGCTTCGGGAATGTGGAGATGTATGAACTATAGAAGTGGGCTTAGTGCCTCCAGGGCAAATAGTAAGCAAGGGATTCGTGGCGAAGTTTAAGGAGATTTGTGAAACAAACCACCAGAACACGTAGCTTGGCAATTTTAAAGAAAAATATATATATTTATTAGGAGTATGTGCTCAGTCTGGGGCACTCTGGCAGTCAGGGATGAAATTGAACCATACTGTTGGATAAAACCTTGAGAAGTAGACTTCACATTTGCAACACTTCTGATGGGGTGAAGTATGCTGGTGCATTTTGTATACAACCTGATTAACAGACCTTGCAGCCAACAATAACTGTAAAGTCAATTTTTTTGACTGGGTCCGTCTGGAGCAGATTTCACTCATGCTAGAGGCTAAAAATAAATCTGCCACGGACTACCTTCACCAACCGACTTTCATTTCATGCTAAGCGGTGATAGCCGGATCTCCTCACTGTAGCCGCTAAAAAGATGCTCTATCCTTGGATGAGGCCAATTCAATCACAGCAGCACTTGGGAGCGTTAATATGACATTGAAGCAGACAGAGCGTTTGGGTATGACAGGAGAAAATCAAGCTGGGAGCCAGCCAAAAAGAAAGTGAGAAAAAGAACCAGGAAAAAAAGTAACCACAGGGGACCTTTTAAATTGCTCTTATAAATTTTTAATGTTCATGCTACACCTGTCACTCGGGCGTTTTGCTGGTGAACATGTATGCAAAATGGATATCTAACGTGAAAGAACATTAAGAGTTTAAACACTTTTTAAAGCGATAAAAAAATGTAGCAAATACAAGCTTGCAGGTCTGTGTCGGTCAAAGCTGTGTGGGTTGGCTGAAACACTGCACGTTCATATTTTTACCTGGAGATCTTCAACTCAGCACCTGGCAGTCTCCTGTGTATTTTTGATGATGTGAACCACTTTCTCACACACTGTGAAAAACAGTCGAGTGACCTAAACTGTGCAGATACTGCAAACAGAGCTGGCTCCCAGTGTCCCATGGCCATTGTCTCGCAGAGTGTGTTACAATCACAGTGCTGACAAACGAGGAAGTCTTCATGGCTTCTATTGGCTCATTCTGAGTGGGCGTTGTTGAAATAACCCCTAACCTGTGTTGGGAACCACATTTGTCAAGTAGTACCCAGGAAACCTGCACAATTTATGATCTTTTGGGTATTAGCCAATAGTCTATCTCTTTTTTTCTCTTATCCTGTAGTATAAAGTTATTGTGAGCAGGTAAAAAAACCCTCTAAACTTTGCATCATCGACACATGGTTGTTGTGCTCCTACTTTATCAAAGCCAAGCTCTTAGCCAGAGGGCATCTGGGATCACCTAAAATCCATTAAAAATATTAATTACTGAGGATAAATACCTTTTCAAGCAATCAATGGAGAGTTGATAAAAGTCAACGTGCTTCACTTGGCTGGACTGAACTGTAGTTGGCTGTGGGCTGACCCTTGAACTGCTGAGCTGAGAATTTGTGGGCTCTCTGGGTGATTTTACTTCTCTGCTGCAGTAGGTAATTTACAGCCCTGTCTTCTGTAAAGCGTCTAGGGCCAGAGCTGGGATTAGACTGTGACCAGCAACAGAGCCCATGGATCACCATAAATCTCTACTGATTGAATGCAAATTGGAAAACTACACTCTGTATGTCAGTATACATCATGAGAATAAAGCTTGCACAACAAACACACACACAGCGAGTGCATGCCCATTCTCTAAATATGCAAGCCTTATTTTATGTGCACGTGTTTGTGTGTGTACATGCGAGTGTTTATGTGGTGAGGAGGCAAGCGGCAGGAATTTATGGGCTACATAGTGGCTAACACATTTGCATTATAAATCTCAATTACATAGCATTATTTGTTTACCACCCCACTCAGATGGAATTCTCATAAGGTGCCCTGCAGAGGAAGGTCATAAATTCTTAATAAACTGCAGTGCAGACCTTTGTACAGCAATGACCTAAATCCTGCAGCTCATCTCTGCACTACACTCATTTCTTTAAAATTTCATGGGGCTCTATTACACATATTTAACAGATTTTCAGATGCCCACAACAAGACTGTGTCCACCTGCATGTGTGGTAAGCACAACTTCCACGTGGCACAACACACCATGACAGAGTCTTGCGAGGGAAAAATGTAGGGTGAGATGCTGTGCTATCAGTCTGGGACCATCTGCCAATGTGTTTTATATGAGGAGCAAACCCTCACAGGCTTCACAGGCCAGAGGCACAGAGCGCAAGTGATTAATATGCCTAGGTTAATGAGCAGTCCCAGCTTTGCCTTTGCTCCTCTGAATCTGTCAGTATGTGAGCATCCTGGTAGCGATTCACTCAGCTCTGGCTGCTGGAGTATGTGGACCATCCCAGTGTACCATGCCTGTGCTGTAGCTCAGCCCATGGCATCTCCTGCTTTGTCGGAGATATGGCCCTAAATATAAACTGCCTGCGTAAATACATTTTAAAAAACACTGCCACCTGGCAATTACGCTGCTAATTAAAAGGCGAAGCACTCTTAATGGATTCATCTCTCAGGAGGAATGTACCTCTCTCCACACAAATGCACTGCCCCTTCAATATCCCACTCCTATCTCTCCATCATTCTCCTCTCTTCCGCCCCATGTCCATCCCTGGGAGTCCTGGCTTGATGCGTTATGGGTGAGTGTCGCCTGGTCTGCTAGTGTTTTGGTCTCTGCTGAAAGAGAAAGGCTAAGAGGGACAGCTGGATGGGTTCAGAGGCTGAAGGGGGTCCTCACACTTGGCAAAGACTTCTGTTTCGACAGCCAGAGCTCTTCATTTATTCATACTTTGAGTGCTTCAAACCACCCAATCCTCTACTTGTGTGTGCAAACAAAACAGAAAAAACCCCATGTACACAAAAGGGATAAAGACACGAGTACCTACAAGCATACAAGGGTAATAGTCACCTAAATCTAACACATCCATACACATGTGCCTGCAGAGAGACACGCCAGTCAACAGACGCGCTCACACAGGCACACACACATACAGATACGCACGCTCTCACACCTGCACAGTTGCCCATCTGTTTTCTTTGGGGGATAACACTGTTTTCATTAAAGTGAATAAGCATCTTCAAAAGCAGCAGTGATGCATATAAGAGTCGCTCTCCTGGGCAGCTTATTCCCTATTCGCATGATTCAAATGCAATTAGGTCAGTACAGGTAAAACTGTTACTTTGTGATAGACGTCAGTCTGTAATATTATAAAATCTAAGGGCACATTAAATAAAATATCAGAGGTACAGGGCTTAAGGAGGCCAGCAGCTCATTATGTCCGAGTATGGGGGAGGGAACTCGGCAGAGAACTAAATGTAGCCGTTTCGAGTAGAGGATCAGATAACAGAAACCACTGCTCACACTGAAAATCAGGTAAGGCTCATTATTAAACACATTTCCATTTAACCTCACCAAAAATTGTATATAGTCAACAGTCAAACACATACGGCAATGGATTGTCAACACTGATCGATGTGGACGATTCTGTAAGCTTTTGCTTCTTGAATGAGTAACTAAACGCTGTTTACGAGATGCAACTATTGCAATAAAAAAGCAGAAATATGCTTGAGCATTTAAGGGTAAATTAATATATCTTAGTTGGAATACTTCATTCAAACTGGGTGATTCTACTGCTTTTAGATTATGCAATTATATTAACAGACGGTCAAAAAGTTACCTGTGGCAGAAAGACTGGCTAAGCCAACAAGTCTTTCAAAAGTTGCATCTCACTGCGAGCATCCCACAAGTGTGTGCGTGCATGCTTCCCTGTGCAAGTGTGTATTCCTGGATACAAGTGGAAGCCACAGCTGATCCATCTCAACCACAAAAGCAAGGCATGTCCTTCCAGGAGAAGGCTTCAATCTGACAAGCACATCTTGTAGCAAACATCACAACTTAAGTCTTCCATGATTTAACAACAAAATGTGTACATACTGCAGACACAGAAGCAATAAGTCTCTGCCTAAGAGATGGCACATGAATAAGTTGGGGTATAAATCATGTACAGTGTCTCCCTGAGGAGCGGTACAGTGCAAGTATTTAAGTGAAATATGAGGCCATGGATAATTGAATGTGTGTTTCCTTGTGTCAAGGACTGCAGTCTCCGGGGTAAGAAAGAGATGTGGAAGGATGATGGAAGTGGGAGTTGGGGAGTGGGAGATGGAAGAATGAATGCATTTGATCATTTGGAGAATTGGTAAAGAGGAGTTGGGGTTATTTCATATGGGGGTAAGGCAAGTCACAGCATTTGGTAACACCTTCAGAGCGCCACTGTGCGAGTGTACTTGTCGAATTTGCCCCTGAACTAGCAATTCAAAACAAATCTGTGTGAAGTCAAACAAAAAGCAGAAGAAAGGACGTGTGCTGAAGGACTTTTTGTTCGTTTTTGCAGAAACAATTTGGAAAGGGCCCAGAAAGAAAAGTGTTTGCCTCTGACTCAAGTCTTTAAATCTTCATACAAACAGTGCTGTCAAGACGAAATAACAACAAATGGGAGCGGTATCAAAGCACAATCTGAATGAAAAGTTTGATTTTCAAACTCAGTGTGATCACTGCAGGATGAAGCCATGCCAGTACAGAATTAATTGGCATTTGGGTAATGCAAAACTTGCCAAAACACCACATCCATGTTGTAACTTGTGAACTACAATCAGAATATTCATGAATAAACGGAGAAGAGCAAATTTTCTGATGATAATGTTCATCACAGTGATGAAAGAGCCTTTTTGCTGTTTAACCTTGGGCTGGCTGAATGAGCTTGAGGGATGTATTGTGTGATTTACCATGCGTGTGGCTTTGTCTGAAATGATATCATCGTACGCGATGGCTTGGTTGTTTACAATATAGTCACTGCTTAAATGTAAGCATACAATGCTTGACAAGTTATAGGATGAGTGGAGGAGGCTTTATGTAACGCATGCTTTTTTCAGTGCTTCTTGGTAGCCCTAACAACATACGCTCTGTATATTTACATTGTAGGTCCTTCTTTAGGTATTTGATCTTACTGCCCTTGTTTCTAATTTATCTATTCCCAACAATGTCACTGTGCAACATCACTACAGCATTAATTATGTAATGTGGTGGATAACACAAGGGTGTAGACGCTATGAAACCCAGAGGGATAAAGGCTCATTATGACTTACATTGTCAGCAATGGTGCGACCCAGCTTGTCCATTCTTGATCCTGCCTCGGCGATTTTCTTGGCAGCACTGATGACATCAGACGTATTTTTCAGTGGCCCTTTCCCCCTGAGGAAAGAACGTGGAACAGATCAGTCGCTGTTTTTGATCTACTCCCGATTCATCCAATATGCAGGAGCGGCATCGCAGTCGTGATATGGCTGTTTGTTTTGGAGGGTTGTTTTGCGGTCAGATTCAAGAATGTATGGGAACAGTTCAGGGGGACGCTAAAGAAATATAAGCGCTCTGCTCAGTGCATTTTGTATGGCATTGAATGAAAAGCGACCGATTTCAGTTGAATTTAATTTTGGAATCACAACCATGACGCTGTACCATCACGTCTCTCACAAAAAAACGGATGTTAGCCTCTTTGTTTTGGTGCTTAGCATGACAAAACTGTATTGGCAGGATAAACTGGGAACAGGCTTGAAACTCATACTGGCAGCACTTTGATTCTTGGGTATGCGAGAGAAACCCAGATTCAGGAGGCCAGCGAGCACCAGTGGCATATGCTTTGTATCACAACAGAAAACTCTCGCTACGGTCTGCTTGGGCCCCTTCATTTAAGCAGCTTTGGAGGGTTTATTAGGAGGCCAAGACTTGAACTGAAATGATTTAACGTCTGCTGACAGAGAATACTGAATGGCCTGTAAATCATCACACATCACACTCGCAGGGTCTTCATCTGTGTCCATTTTCATCCAGGTTCAAAATGAGTGTAATGAATTAAAAAAAAAAAGTGAAAATTGAAAGAAGAGATTATAGTCCAATTCAATTTGAGGCTCTGGCCATTGCCCCAACATTGCACATCCATCCTTGACCCTTCTGGAGTCCGGTGGATCCCGTCCCAGCACAGGTCAGCGCAGCCCTGACCTGACCCACAGTAAAGCTCGTCAGCTATTCGCCATTTTTCTGCTCCCTCCAGGGACTCTGGGACACAGTTGGCAAGAGGCATAAATTGGATTCAAAGCTGCTCTCTCCAGGCTAAAAAATGAGCCATCCAACCCAGAACAGATGGAATTTTGTGTTCTGTTCTCTCGCTTCCTCTTCCCTCCCCTCCCATTGCAAAACTCGTCCCTGCTCCTGCTCTCCCTCTGCTGCTCTGATGTAAAGCAAACTCAAGTCCTTGTGGAAGAGGCCATGCGTCAGAGCGCATACTGGGAGCTCTCTGGGGACAATTCAAGCCCTGAAGACAGAGCTGGAGGCATTGTGATGCGTTCTGGAGGAGAAAAAAATCTGGCATTTTATTAACCTAAAGAGTGTTGATAGTATAATGCTCCAGCTTTCCCCAATAAAATAATCACTTCACAATAAACACATACAACAGAAACCGACTTTTGCTCATGTCTTTCCTCAAAAGAACAGTTTGGGTTGAAAAAGAACGGATTCGTCTTCAGCTTTGAGATTGTGCCCCTGTGACAACTGGGGAGAACTACAGAAGCAGCAGGGGAATGCCATCACAATACAACTTCTGACAAGACGATATCCTTGTAAGATTGTTCAGATTGGGTTTATACATGAGGACAAGGCGAAGGGTTTTCAGTTTGGTGACAGCTGCCGACCTCCAGATGTGGGTGAGCCGAGCCCTCTGCAACATAAAACTGACAGGTGGCTCCCAAATATGTTGCATGTTTCTGAGCCACACATGCTTTATTCATGAAGGCTGCCATGCCGCCATAAGTGATGCAGGAGCCTACAAGAATCCCTCTCACTAGCTGCAGATTTGTCAGGAGAGAGGTCCAGATCAATTACCTCATACAGCATTAACCTTGGCAGGGCTTTGTGCCAGCTCAAGGTTGAGGGGGCAATAATTTGGGCGCCAGCTGAATTAGCCAGCTACTGACCTTCCATGTGCTAACCACTGCATGCGAGAGTGCAGGCATAATGTGAAGATATATATTTTGCCCGTCCATGCGTCTTCCACAAGAGACACGCAGAGTGCTACTCAGTCTCAGAGTATCACGAAATTAAATTGAATCCTTGAAGGACCAGCTGTCAACACACATACTTAAAATATGAGAGAAGTTCTCTTTTCACACAGTAACTCAAGAATGTAATCAGGTTTACTTTTTGAGTTATTGGACCATCATTTAGCGAAAACTCAACCAAAAGATTCTCTAAATTCATTCTCAAAGCCAAAAGCTCGTCTCCACACTTAAGAATAAATGTTTTTGGATAGCTATATACCTGACAAATGCTCGAAACATTCAATTCTACTCTCAGTAAGGGATAGAGATTCATCTTTGTAAAAGGTGTTATGAAAACTTTGAAGTATGACGCATTGCTTTGCAAATATAATTTTTCTGCATGTCTTGCTCTGTTGTTTTTGGGCAGGTAAAACTAATTAAAATCATAGATACACTCAGATATATACATGATCAACAAAATGGGTTTTAATGAGGATGTGCTACTTCCTTCTAATCAAATTCCTATCTGAAGGCCAGAATTTTACTTTGAGAGATAAATACGGCTCAATCTTCAACCTCTTCGACACAATAACCTGATATAATTCCACTAGGAATTTAAGTGGGCATCTAAACTGAGTCCATGTTATTTGTGTTCAAAAATGAGTATGAACAGCTGATGTAACAGAAATATTTTGCCATTTTTCCACTGTTCTTTAAAATGGGACACATTTTTCTTTTCTTTTTTTTTTTTTTTTAAATAGCCCAGTGTGTGTTGGGTCCTCAAACTGTACTTCTGCTTGTCTTCAGCCAAGGTGACTGGTTCTTTGACCCATTCAGATGATGAAGATGGAGAGGCAGTCTCCCGTCTTCGTTCAGGAAGTGACTCAGAGTTGGGCACAAAATGTCCTCTGACTAATTCATTTGCAAATTTCAAAAGGCACAGTCATTCCACCATACAGTCAGTCGCAAAAACAAGACATTGAGTCAAAATGTCCAACACCAACATGCTGTGCTGCTGACAGTGATGGAGAGATGAACCTGTTTTCAAATCTTCCTTACCAAGTGTGGAAGTTACCACATGGCATCAAAATCCCGCATGATAACACACAAAATGTACATAGGGGACTTCAATGGCTATTTAGGTAGCTGGTTTACAGCCCATAAATGTGTTAGGAAACAGTTGATCTTACATTTCTTACAGGTCTTCAATTTAGGGCCTTTGAAACAAATTTTTTTTAGTTTGATCACGTGAATCACCAATTCACCAGACAGGAAAAACTCATATGATGATGACAAATTTGAATGTTTTATCGTGATACAAATTCTCAAACAGCAGTAAATAATTAAGGTCTGAATCAGTTTGTGATGTTACACACATCACATTTGGCAAGTTTCTTTTGTTAGGGGAATTGTGAAAAAGTACAGACAGCAAAGATGGTTCATACTTCCTATGCAACATTGTGAAGCCTGGGGTTATTCTATGTTTGTTTTGACCATCTGCCATCTTTATTGTCCCAACAATTCACTGATGAGAATGAATATGACCTCCCTGTGGCACTTCCGCTGTGGTTCAATGTCCGTTTAGAATTGTTCACAGCACAGAGACAAATCTGCATGTACCAGGGAAGAGGGAGACTTGATGCTTAATGCTGTGCATATTGAGAATAGAGAAGGGAGGGAGAATAATCAAGAAGAAATTCCTACCTACAGTGCTGCTTAGGGAAAATGAGGAGCATTGATGCATGAACTGCAGTGTGAAACGGTGTGCGCGCTGTTGTGCAGACATGGACGGATGTTGGGGGTGGGGGGGGGGGGTTGCAGGCTTATTGGCAAGATTGTATTTTGTGGAGGCTTAACTTAAACATGCACTCTGTCTAGGAGGCATTTTGCTTCAAGTGTGCTGCTACTGGAATAACAATGTGAGAAAAACAGGCCATATGTATGTTTGTATTTTGAGGGTTTGTCATTCTCTATATTTGTGTCACAAATATACCAGAATCTGGGACAGTGTTTAGCAGTGATGAGAAAAATATTGAAAAATTGGGGTCATACTTTAATCCTCTGAGGCTAAAACATGAATACAACAGGGAAAAAAAGAACAAACAAACTAAATGAAACATTTTCGTGTGGTTTCATGACTTATGCACCAAAACTCTAAATGATTACAAAATATTGCCTTGAAATATTTTGATGGATGTAATTAAAGGAATATTTTGAGGTTCGTATAATGACGGACATTGCCACTGCATTCTCATTTTTTGAGGCACACCTGTCTCCAAGATAAATTGCTGTGACAGTGAGCCAGGTTGTTAGTCAATGCTCACCTGGTGAAGTCTGTCATCTCCATCATGATCATGCACATCTGCTTAGCCAAAACAATGATGTCGTTGCCGCTGTCGTCCCACTTGGACACCTCCGCGTCCAACTTGCTCTTTTCTTCCTGGAAGCTGGCCACCTGCTCTGCAATCTTTGCCTTCTGCTCCTGGGGCAACTGGGCCATGATCGCCTAGAGGAGGATTTAGGGAGAGTGTGGAGAGTTAGCATGCTGACCTAAACACATGGCTGCTGAGACCATACGTGCAAATGTACTTGGGAGGCAGCAGTATGTGGAGTGTTTGAGACTACAGTGAAAGGAATTGGTTTACTACTCATTTACCTGATTTATAACTAAATATCATATCATGAAACTGAAACTGGCTTGTTTTGTTTATTTTGAAGAAAAAAAACACATTATTTGAAATAGCTGCATAAAAATGCAACTTACTGTATAGAATTAGAAATGATTGCTTGAAGACAGCTAATTTGAATGGGGATGAACCAGTGGTCAGAGCAAAAGACTAAAATGTAACTCACGGTCACAAGAAGAAGAAGATAATGATAAGAGAATTTGTTTAGCTTGATTCTATGCGTAAATGTGTTTTAAACCATTTCTATACATTCTCAGCTTGGTCGGGTAAAGGGACAGCTTCCAAATGGGTAATCAGACATTCAGTAAATAGGCCTGTCAGGTCGATGGAGGCAGATGCTTAGGACTAAGAAAATCGAATATCATCGCACAAGTGGTCATTCCATTACTGGTAAATAGAGAGCTCTCTCGCTCTTTGTTGTCACCTTAGCTTGAATAAAGCCATTTAGGCAACGTCACAATGAAAAGACGCACCATAACAAAACAGTCAGATAATCTTTGGTGATCAAAACAAATTGCTTGGAAAAGGACTGATGGAGCACTATGCCACCAGGGATTCTTGAGATTAACTTATTACTTTAATGCTGTTAGCCTCTAAAGTTATAATTAAGTTGAGTGTAAAATGGACTGAAGTGGTTCGAGGTACAAGCTCACACAATGGCAGCGCTGGTCTGTCTGGCTGAACATAATGACTCAAGGAAAAAGGGGACTCACAGCTGCAAACCAAGAACATGAGCGCTTGGATTTACACTTTATTTCACCCTTTCCATTAACAGGGCAAGAAATAGCAGACCTATTATCTGCTGAGAATCTTTTCAGTTAGCTTTCTGAGTGAAACTTGACCTCTAAATTCAACATCTCAAACACTCAAACAATTTCAGTGGTTCAAATAAGGACAAGAAAACTGATGTCACTACCAAGTGAAATGTTAAAGATTTCAATCAGACTTTAGGATTTAATATCGATTCCCGAAATGTAATGTAGTTCTAACTAATAACTGCCTTGCACATAAATGTGAAAGGAGAGGAAACTGATTAATTGTATTCATTGTGATGCCAAAATAATGCGCAATCATCATCAACAGTACCAATGGGAGTGCAAGTGATAACACCTATCAATAAATGTGCTGTTTTGCCTGTATTACAATATTGTTGTACAAAAATCAATGATTTTGTGACAGAGATATCAAAGAGTATTTCTTATTTTATATCATGTTCCAAAGGCACATTTCATTGTATTAGGCAAGCAATAACATTTTGTCTGCAATCCAATGTCAAACATGCTCCATACATTTACTCAACTCAGGAGCCGAAACACCAAACAAAGGGCTGTAAAGTCAATATTTAACCATTCTCAAGAGCTCTCCTGTTCTGAGGTGCCCAAGTGAATACAATTTTCCAGAAGATAAATGCGTGTATTTTTACTGTGTGTACATTTCTTCCCCTGGGGAGGTTATACTTGCCCATTTACCAGCGAAACAGTTTAAAGGCAATAGATGGCGCTCGACCATATTTCAGAACATTCTCGGAAGCAATACACAACTTACACGTGCACTTTGACCGGCAATGAGCTGGTCATCCTCCGTCTGCACGCTGGTCCTGCTGCGGACATCAAAGTCCTCAGTCTCAAAGTCAGAGTCGTCCAATTCTTCAGGAGTCTGTGAAATAAAGCAGAGAAAAATTAACGGGATCCACAATCTATTTGTGGTGGAAAGTAACTGAAGATAAAGCAGAATATGGTAAGAAAAAAACAGTAACTAAGTAGAGGACATAAAATAATATTGGCATACTACAGCATCGTGAGCACTATTAAATAACAAACCTGCTTACTATCTATGAGAAATGCCTTGATGCTGCCAGCCAGGGCAGCATCAGATAAATGTCTCCTTCCACACAGCTTGGTAGAGAAACTGTAAACTCCAAATGAATTTGTAAATCAAGTGCAATGTGCTGCCTGTGCATTTTGAGAGCGAAAATGAAGGTATGAGCTGGTATGAAACATATTGGGAGCAAAACGCTTCAGAGGCCCATCTGTCGCTACTATCTGTAGAAAGGCGGGGTGAGGCATGAATTGTGTTCTTCTGGAAAAGCACCACTTCATCTTGGGTCCTCTACCTCCTCTATTTCCTTAAATACAAAAGGAGTAGTGAGCCTGATTTTTTTTCCTCTAGTAGACATTAATATTCAAAAGAATTTCCATCTCGACAGGTCATGCTGAAGGCGGAATACAATAGTGACGGGCAGGGAAATGTATTTGGTAGTGATATAGGCACGGGGAAGATGATGTGGACAGATAAAGGTGCATTATCACGCCTGTGCCCCTACTTGTGCTTATCCAGCTGTCTCAATACCTCCCTTCTGTAATGGATTTGGAGCCCTCACATCTAAAAATAGCTGAAGGTCTCTGAACAACCTTACACTGTTTTATGGAATGTAGAGATGCTCTTGTTCTCAAGGGAATGCGGGTATGGTTTCAGATACAAAGCCGGAGTGACTCACAGGCATCTCTTTCAACCCAGACAATGCTGTTCAGTGGGGCAGAGATATCACCTGCTGTGGCCTGTGCAACAGATAACCTGTGAATGTGGGAGGCTCAGAAATGAGCACCCAATAGGAAACTCTGAGATGTGACAACAATAGCGTGCAGTTTAATGGGAAAAAAAATAGTCACCGTGAATTTACTGCTGTGATGGGAAATGAAAATTGTGTGTTTTTTTTATACTGTGGTAAAATACACAAATCAATATCCAATTTAATAACATCTCCACTGAATATCTCAAAGCCGAATGACTTTATTTGACCTGAATCACCTCAAGAAAGACTATACAAGCAGATGGTCCCTGATGTGTATTAATTGAGGGAAGACACAAGGAGAGCTGAAATGACAGTATCACGCAGCCCTGGTCTTATCAAGCATTTATACCCCTGGTTGTAAATATGGATAGGTCAAGTCACCAGCCAAATCCCTCGCTGCTTTTCTCTTTTACCACATTCTGCTCAAAGCCTCTGCAGGTTGAATTTTTCTTTTTTCTCTCCGGATAGAGACAGCAAAATCACCTTGGGCTGCAATGCACTGCACAAATCATCAGGTAACGACAGCTGCCCCTGTATCTAACTGTCAGCAGCTCCCTGAGTTTGAGACAGTTCCATGTCTGGGGGGCATATTCTGTGATGTCGCTGTGGGTGGGCAGAGGGCTCTGTCCACCTGTCAAATATCCAAGGGATGTCCAACATAGACGGCGGACCACTTAAAGAGGTTAAAGATGTGTCCATCTTAAGAAGCCCCTACCACACACACCTGTCCGCTTTGATTTAAGACTGGGCCACTGTGTTGTGCTCGCATCTGGGGGTTTATAGTGAGAAAAAGATACATTGTGTGCTTGTGTATGACAGTGGACATGCCCCAAAGACAAGCTGTTTTATAGCCACCTCAACTCGACCGATTTGGAGTATTTTGTATTTCTCTGCAGGAGATGAAAACACTGGGCTTTATTTCCAAGCGGTGCCCTGGAAGGACAGTTGAACTACAACATGGCTCCTCTCGATAGAAAAGGCAATGTTTTCGATACACTTGTAATCTCATTATGAACAACAGCGATTAACAGAAGGCTTAATGAGACCGCTGTGTAAATTGTTGCCGGAAATACCTTAACCGCAAGGCTAAAACTCTACGCCATTCCCTGCTGAATAATCACCACAAAACCTGTTATAAATACTACTCAGAGCTGATCAAGAACTCCTGGTAAACCCATGAGAACTCAATTTTAATGTTTTTTTTTTTTTAACATTATTCTTTTTTTCAGATAACAGGAGTAATTGAAGTTAAATCTCTTCACCGTCTCCAGCTGGGAGTTAATGGCAGCGTCCCTCTGAAAGAGGATTTGCAAAGTGCTTACTTATAAATTTTCTGTTCGTTTTAACACACGTGCACGTGTACGCACACCCGCCCATCCACCAGGTAGTGCTCAGCCAACCCCATAGGCCCGATGTTAACAGCCTAATCAATCTGGATAACAAGAGTGGAGCTCGGGCTGCGGGAAATTGAATGTAGTTCTCAAGCCTGCAGTCCAACTAAAGAATGCTAATTAAAACCTCCTTAAATCAGTTGCTTATTATAATGCAAATACTGCATAATGGGCCATCTTTCATTTGGTTTTTGTCTATGTGTGAACAGCATTATTAATGAGAGCCAAGGAACACTTTTAGAGAACAACTGTCAAAACAAAATGTGCTCTTAAGACTAATGATTCCAATTCAAAAGATTAGAGTGTCGAAATAATAGAAGATGGCATAATACATCCAACTCGCACATTGTTACTCGATGTAGTAAACACATAATTAGGTGCTGTGGCACAATAGAAGTGATTTAAACAAATCAACTTTCTACTTATAGGCGAAATCAAATTTTGTAATTCAGAGCGATTAAAACGAGTTGTACTATAAAGCTTTGAGAACTATCCATTTCTTTCTTTTACAGCTGCGATGGGCTTTGTTGTCAGCTCATTGTCAGTCAATTAGGTAACGCTTCAATGGTGGCCTCCTACCATCTGTCTCAGTTATGGTTCTGCTCAAGCAAAAGCCATTAACCCACAGACAACTTAGGCTGTTGTTGCACTAGATTGCAAGTCTGGTCAATTAGGTCGGATCTTGCCTGAGACAAGTTAATCACGGGCTTCCCAAACAGTATGTATTCAGTTTCACATATATGTGTGTCTGTCTCTCTGTCTCTCTGTCTCTCTCTCTCTCTCTCTCTCTCTCTCTCTCTCTCTCTCTCTCTCTCTCTCTCTCT
>JAUESF010000047.1:3903793-3918631 GCA_032274765.1 Malacoctenus tetranemus
ACAAAGCTTCAAACTACAGCCACAAATCTAATTCCAGTCAAGCTATTCAAAGACCTCAAGCCAGCTCTCACTCTCACTCTCACTCTCTCACACACACGCACACGCACACACACACACACACACACACACACACACACACACACACACACACACACTTTTAATGGTGTGCAGTAGCCACAATGTTCAACAATAAAATATTATATTATATGGACATACAAGTGCTCGCTTTGTTGAAAGACTGTAGTATGAGCTTTCAAAGATGTTCTCAATCAGTGAGCTGAGCAGAAGTTAAAGGCGAACCACTCGGTACCTGGGGGCAGAGAGTTTCCAGTTGAGATGCTGCCATGCGGACCAGCTTCACTCCCTCCTCATTGTTGGAAATGGAGCATGCCAGGTTGGCCACCTAAACAAAGACACACAAACACACAAAGCTTTTTTTCCAGCAACGGAGACTCTCAGACTTACTTAGAGAAACACAAAAAAAGTAAAACATGGATACATAATTAAACTTGGATAAGTTCATTATGGTAGCCTGGTTTAGGGATTCTCTATCAGAAATAGAGCAGCTCAGCAACACAACTAATCCCTGGGGAATACAAACCCACTGCTGAGGATTAATTTATAAAGCTGCTAAAATGATACAATATGATGGCACAGAAGGGAGGAACAGAAAAGTAGAGGGGGAAACAAAAGCTAAGATGTTGAATGAGTGGACAAAAAAAAGTTCTACATTTGTCGTCCCTGAAAATAGCAGGTTTCATCAAATGTAAATTGTAGCTGGAAATCCAAGGATGTGGCTATTCTCAGTGACTAAATCACTAGGCTGCCAGATTGCCATTACACTCCCAGGGAGGCAAATATTCCTGACACTTTCAAAAACTGAGCAGCGCAATGAGAGCGGGGGTGCTGAGCTAAGCAAGTCTTGCTTGCAGCTGCCAACATTTATGGTTTGTGAGTATATTTTCACATACTGACCAACAAATCAAGCTCCCCTACGATTATTTCAAAATATATTCTTTCATCTCGCAGAGTAAAAATATGCATCTCACTCATATTCACTCAAATTTAGGTCAGACTTTGAAGATTCTCATTTGTTGGTGGGGATGTGCTGGCAACAATGCGGAAACAGAATGCCTGGGATATGGGGAGTGTTGCCAAAGTGGGATTATCCAATGGACAGAAAATGTGCTGAAACATAATCAATTACAAAAAGGAAAAAAGCTGTGCTATCACAAAAACAAGGGGTACTAGTTTGGGTTGTATTTCTTTTTTTTGTCACCCATCAATCTGTTATGATAGTTTGCCATGTGATTGGTGAAATCTGGGTCACAAAATACTTCCAGTAAACTAGCACACTCTTATGAAGGAAAACCTAGTTTTGTTATGAAATCTAAAACATGGCGCAACATCAACATTAGTTTTGATCATACACTTCATCCAAACACCCACAATCCAGTGCACAAGGATCGGGCTGCATGAAACGAAAGCAGAAAGTGGCAAATATAGAGAAAGAAAAATAGGAAAACTCTTGATAAAATGTTTACTCAAGCAGTACGCGATTCTTTTTTCATCCAGGACAGGAAGGGAAAGCAGGTTTATTTTCAGCTGGTGTGATATTCTGATTGTTGGGCTTGTTATTCACGTATCGTGCTTTCTAGGATAGCAAGATCTTAGCTGGTACATATAAAAACACAGAAATGTGGGACAAACCTATGCAAATAACTCCTACAAAAAAAGGGTTTTTTTTCCATTAGTGTTTGTGGTGGAATTCCACACTGGCTGATAGAGTGGCAGCCTAAATGACAGAGTGAAAGATCCTCTCCTCCTCAGCTGCACAAGGAGATTCCTGCCCTCCACCTCAAAGTTCCTGAGCAATTTTGCTGATGAGAAGCACTTATTCCACCGTGCTGGTGAAGCACTGAAACATTGATATAAACATATCCTACATCACTATGCAAACACATGCAGGGTCCACGGGGAGAACATCGAGTAATCCAGGAGGAGGGTTGAGAGCGGTGGTTACATAAAGAAAAACTGGCACTTGTGCGATTTTACTTTCATGATATTTCACATAAGCTTTTACCAACACTCTGTGAGAACCACTGGGAAAGCAGCCATCTCAGCATAAATGGACAGCAGGGGGGCAAACATGGACATTTTGCCCACAAGTTAACCAATGCCACTCCACTTGCAATGTGCTGTACATACCATTTAAAGTGTCAAGGGAGTCACAGCTCTGAGTCTTTGCAAACAATTACCATAATGCACATGTATGAATCCTCGCTCTCCATGGAGAAACACAGTCACAGCTTTCTCAGGCTATGCAGCCATACAGACCTATTTTAACCTATTTTAATCTATATATTTCCACTTCAAATCTCAGTGTGTCAATTTTCTGATACATTAACTGTCAGTTGTGACTATTTTAAAATGGACTTCCTCTGAACCACTCGTTATACCACTTGAGTTGTATAAATGTGCTTTACATGGCCAGTCCCAGCCACCCATTCACACCAACAGTGATGGCTACCATGTGAGGTGTATGGGCACTATTAGGAGCAAAATGTGTACACAGTCTTGCCCCAAAACAGCAACACATGAAAGGATCAAGATGGAGGATCAAGCTACCAACTTCAGAATTTAAAATTTGGCTATTTTGGCCAACCGAACTAATGAGCCAGTTTTGAAGAGACAGGCTAAGAGAATGACCAATTTATTTGTATGCATTTTTGTAGTTTATATGTTTTATTGGTCCAATTGCTGAACCTAAAATCTGTAAACGAGTTCAGCTCAAACAGCCTAGTCTATAAATAACATGGGTTTCAGGCAGATCCCATGACGCATACAGCAGCTTGAAATGCCTTCTACTACTGCCTTGTTATTAAAACATTTTGCAGGTTCAGATATCACATTTGACACTCCTCCTAATAAGGAGGTAAACAACTGCTCTTTATGTTGACAAAATGCAGTTGGAAAGCTTTGGAAATTCATTCAAACACAAACACCAGGTCGTCAACATATTTTTTTCGTGGCTGCTCAGGCTCGGGGAGAAGATAGGATATGTGAGGAGGGGAATGCGTTTTGGAAACCGCAAACACTAAAAACGCGATGTCACCATTGCAATAAATAAATCAGATGCACAAATGTGCCTGTACACTTTTTTCATAATGCTCTGAAGTGAATGTGATTTTCTTTTAAATGTTCAGTGTGACTGCATTTTACATTTTTGTCTCACAAATTCTATTTTTCATTGTTTTCATCTTGACTAAAGAGTAAATTTTACAATAATAATAGAATGAGCAAATATGCATGCACATATGAATAAACCATAGGTTCCTCTGTGCTTTCTGGTAAGTTCCACAACTCAATACCCATTGGATTACTGGTCCACAGCGCTCCCTCCCTCTTCACTTGTCATCTTGCACATCTCAATAACCTATTGCGGCTATTCGCTGCAAAGCTCATAATCAAACCAGGATGAATATTCCAAACAAACACCAAGCTCATCAAAATAAGGTAAACTATGCTTCTATCTAATGTCATTACCATCTCTTTGCCTGGTTAAGAGCCTTCCAGCTCGGTGCATGTCAAATTGAATCCATTTCTTTAGTCTCTTCATTCTCTGAATATGGGTCAGTCATAACGTGACTCTCAAACAAATGTGTGTGAACTAATGGGCCATTTGCCTTAGAGCGACCTACACTTGCACAACTCATGTCATAAACAGCCCCGGCTTGGTGGCTTTTTGCTGTTTTTCCCCACTATAAACAGAGTACATACAACATTTACAGCACATTCACTACTAATCTGTCAAAGAACTGAACATGTTCTCACTATGGACACTGCAGCTCCACTCATTTACATGTGCGGTGTTTAGCAGTGGGTCTTTGGCAGAGCAGCTTGCAGTACACTCGTCGCACAATGCTTCTGCAGGAAAATGTCAAACATTTTCAGGCAGAGGTGAAAGGCTCGAGTTGGACTGTAAATTACCCATTGCCCAGCTTGCTGCACAGATGTCAGCCTGCCCTACAATAATGTTTCTCCTGAGAAATGACACAGCATTTCACTGTGCATTTTTTACCAATCTTATTAGATAATGTGGAACAAAAGAGATGGCCCAAAGACACAAACTACAACAAAGCTTTGAAGGTTTGCAGTGACCTACAGGATTGTGTCATTGACTAATTGTAGGTAACTGATGACTGAACCATGTATCAGCTGTTGGACCACGGATAAGCCTAAAAGCTGCAACTAAAAACCCTCAACATAGGATTTTAGATTAATACTGAAGTCATCCTAGAACTGCTCCTGATTATGATCCTATTTCAGGTTAATGGGAAGGATTTCTACCAATCTGGTTTGGATCTGCTGTTTGGATTGGATTAAAATGATCATCATTTACCTGTATATACATTGTATTTGATTTGAACGAAAAAAGAGGAGGGCAACGAGGGGCTTTTTTCTGGTTCACAGAGTATGATGAGTTTGAGGCAGAAGACCCCTTTCCTCCAAATTCACAGATCCTACCAGATCCGCACACTGCTGCAGCTTGTGCATTCATAAACGAACTGTGATGACACCTTTGCATCCCTTGGATCAACTCTGACCACACCATGAATCCCAATGAAACAGCATCTTACAAGTGCCACCAAAAAAAACACAATACTTTCCCATTTTGGCTTGCAGTGAAAAAAAATCTAGGCAACTTCAGTGGATTAAATGCTTCCTGTCCTATGTCACCGGCACAGAAATTGCCAAGTGCTCAATCGCGATCTGATGTGATGTGAGGACAGGGCTGCATCATTGACTAAGTGTTTTTTTTTAATTTATTTATTTATTTTTTTTTTACATGTTAATCATGACCAAGGAAATTATTGTATTACATTACACTCTCCCAAAATATCAATATTTATTGCACAAGATATACAAATCATCCTAGGTCTTTTAGTGAGGACTACACTAGGGATGCAGTTCAGCTCTGCAGACCTGAAACCACTTACAGGATAGGATGTGGAGGCAAAAAATTCTGGTTCAAGCCTTGATGATGACAGCTTTCCCAATCAGTCACTAATATGATGGCATGTTAATATTTCTGGTGGTTCATTTTTCTGCCAGTTTCTTAGCTGGTGTGTATTTGGTTGATTGAGTACAATACGTTCTATTTGTAGCTGCAGCAAAGCAATTTTAAGGTCTGTATCTTCTCTGCTTGGCTGGACGTCACACAACATGCAAATTTAAATGCTAATGTCTTCAAGTTCATGGAGAAAGAACCCCATCACATCCAGCTGCATTCCAAGAATTGAAAAATATGGTTTTAAGGATGAAATGCTCCGACAACGTGAGTCACTTTAAACGAGGACTGTTCATTCTGCTCTCCACTAATTCTGCCCCACTACTGCACGTTGACGCAGTATCCTAACATTGGCGAGACCCACCGATGGCATGCTCTAATGGCACATCTGACACTCAGGCCTTTAGGAAATACTTAAGGGTCCCCTCCCCAAGTGTGCTCCCCTTTCCCCCCTGATGCTTCAGCAGTTTTCCTGGTGCCTGTGTATCCTGCTCTACCCTGTCTGCACTAACGCGTCCAGCTACACTTGTGGCCATCTGCCCATTGGGGAAAAGTCACTTTCAAATGTCAGCATATGATGCTCTGACACAGGCATTAGATAAATTGAAGTAAAAGACCACTAATGAGCGCTGCTGATGCTTCAGTTAGCTTGTTGCCAATCTGAGTCCATTACCTTACTTAAATTTGGCTTCCATACATCTGTTGCTGTAGACCAAAAAAAACAAACAATTTTCAACATGCTATTGTGTATAAGTATAATCTGCTGAAGATAACTAAATCACACCATTTTCATAGTCATTTTCAATGTCAGATCAGATAATGTGAGAAAATATTTTTGTGTGTGTGTGTGTGTGTGTGTGTGTGTGTGTGTGTGTGTGTGTGTGTGTGTGTGTGTGTGTGTGTGTGTGTACCTGTGACAGAGGTAATACAGTACAAAGATAACCACAACTGACAACTGTTGAAATGTTAATGGATAAATGGCTTTGATTTCATTAGGGAAAAAAGATATCACAGTGCTGCTTTTCAGGCAGATTATACTGAAGTTGGATCATAAGAAATCTTTGAAAACAGAGCTGCAAAGCACAAAAACAGTAGAAAAATCTGCAGTTAATAGTGGTAAGACAAAAATTCATTACCTCGATCAATTTGTTGGCGTGCTCACGAAACACCTGTGCATACTCCTTCACTTCTTTCTCATTGCCATTTTTGGCAGCTTCAATCAGGACCAGCAGGGGAACATTGGTCTCCAGGAAGGAGTCAGAGACATGGTCCATCACAGCTTTGCGCAGCTAGAAAAAGAAAAATTATAAAGGAAAAAGGTGCCTTTGAAATAAAATGTACCTAATCGTAGGTGACTTGCAAAGGTTTGCAAACAACTACATTTATATGTACAATGGAGGTGATGATGGGAAAAAACGATTTTGGATATTGCTTTTCACATTAAAATTACAGCAAACTGAATTCACAGGTGAGTGTATATTAGTGGGAAAAATAAAATGTAGCTTGAAAAACAAACCTGTCTGCGAAGGTCTCTGGTCTTCTTTGTCATCCTGTCGATGGCAGTGTTCAGCGCGTCACTTCTGTCCTTCCGTCCCGCCTTTAGGAAAGAAAATGTGGCATTAGTGAGTTGTTTGCTGCAATGAATTCTTATTTGCCATATATTGGATGTCAATTTGACATAAAGGTAAAAAAACAATCAAAAAAGTAGCATGTTTCTCAAGGTGTGTGGACACAAACATGCAAACATTACAGCTTTGTTGGGGGTCACACAAAGAGTTGACACAGTTGTTTTTCCATGGATATTGTCTTGTTTGACATCTGCATCTACATCATCAAAATACCAAACACAACAGTCTTAAATCCCAGGTGTTCAATTGGGATGAGGATATATAGTATACGATTTACATCATTTTCAGATTCATCACACCCTTCAGTGACCCCCCCTACCCCGACAGTGGTGTTTGCTTCCAGTATCGTTGTGCTTCTATCAATCAGGACAGAATGTTTCATCCCATCAATATAACATTACCAAAACCACGCGAGCATCATCACAACAAAAGGTCTTCCTTAACCACGGTAGTGCCTCACTGTTGGTCTTACACTCTCCAGTTGCTCCTTTTTTCTCGAAGTCACATTTATGGGAGCTCGCACGCATTGAAAGACTGAATCATTGAAACAGTAAAGAAAAGAGTCAAATCAAACCTCTCATTCAAAGATGGTACTTCCTCGACAACAATTATGCTACTATGAGAATCTGGGTGAGAAGTTTCATGATGATTACTTTTACATACGATTTTACGTGCAAGCTAAATTTAACTTCAACCCAGCAGCTTCATAAATCGTGGCTGTTTTATAAACTTTCCTCATGTGGTCAACATCCAAAGCTACGAAGTGCCTGTGGGTGAACATTATGAGAATTTATATTTTGCTGCTGTTGAATATGCATAAAAAAAGCCCCATGGGGCAGGTGCAAAGTAAATAACCAGACACACAACTACTAACTCATATGTATGGAGCAAGTTGCACAGAGAGTTAAAGTAATTTGTAATGTTTTAGTCCTGCTCATGTTGTACACATACCCCAGCTGATCCCTTGCTGATCCTTCTATTTACTGCGAGCCACTGTAGTCTACATGGACCAGCTGTCAAAAGTGCCCTACTGCCCACTGACAAACACTGAATTCATTGCGTGTGATCCAAGGAGCATACAACAGGAGTCAACAGTTTACACTACCAATATGTACGCTGAAACCATGTATTGGTGAAATATTTTCAGTGTGTCAGATACTTTTTAGAGCTGCTGCTGGTTTAAATCTGTATTTAGAAACATTTTATTCATGCAGGGATCAAGAAAGGCTATCCCGACGCTGCCCACGTCTTTGTGAAGAGCTCACTTCATGGATGCTTTCATAAACATGGTACAATATCCTACAGTGAAGCAATCTGTTGCACCGGTTAGTCTCCTGAAACACATTGAATATTGTAAAAACTTGTAGAAAATATTGCTCTGACAAGTACACAGTCTAGGAAAATTAAACATGTGACTTGTTTTTGTGGCTTGTCTTAAAGGTTCTAGTGAATAATGAATGATATACAACAACATTTTAGCAAGTCTTTCAAAAAGCTTGTTGTGAGGTTAAAAAAAATATGACTCTCCCATTGTAGAAAAATTTTAAACACAGACACACAATACAGGTTTTTCTCCAAAATGCACTTCGCCACAGAGTACCAAAGCCAAAGCATTTTGATCTGCGAGGGAAAGACAAACGCTTTTAAATAAGAGCTGGTCTCATTATAAGACGCCAAAGGAGAGGTCAGTATTCTCACACCTCTCCATTTTTTTGGAGGTGAGAAAAGCCTCTTCAATGCAAAAACATTTTAGTTAAGAAAGCTCATCTTAATGTCTCCAACTGGACATTGTCCATTTTCCCCTTGATTTCAAAAGGCAGCACTTCAAAGATGGAACAACTACAATTGAGAACAAAAATATATCTTCTTTGCAAGCATATATGCCTTTGTAACATAGAATGTGTGCTGATTAAAGGTTACAATTAATACACATGGTTAGCTGTGTAAATTATGTACAACTCCAGAGTTACAAGGCAGCACTTATAGACAGCAGTCACACAGCCTCAGCCCCTCACAGTAGACAAACCTTAACCGCTGTGCTCAACTGAGAGCAGAGACATGTTCAGTCACATTTTGCAAACTGCTCAAGCATGACTTGGATATCTAAAACTTTCAGGAAGGATGGAGAGATGGCTCGAGAGCCAAAAAGACAAAAATAAGAAATGCCCCGATACTCTAGAATCAGAAAATTCAAGCAAATTTAGATGAATTGAAAAAGACAATCAACAAAAGGCTGTTGGACTCTGGGCTGTTCATGCTCCTTTGAACGCATAAATCAAGTGCAACGTAACCCTATAGATGGCTGTGACATTGACCTTCCCCCATCCCCCACCACCCTTTGCACACTGGGGGGTTGTGCACATAGTTAGGGGCCAGGGAGCACTAATCCACTGTGATTTTGTGGGGACTGGATGCAGTGCTGTGGTGGGGCTTCAATGTTCTCCGCTGCCATCATTTCAATCTTATTTCATTCATTAGAGCAAGTTCTGTTGCATTCCTTTGGGTCTCCATTATGAATGCACTTTCTCTCCAACATATTTTATGACATTTAGGTGATCTCCATATGTCTACTTCAGGAGAGATTTAGGAACAGTATTTCTGCAAAACTACTTCATCGTTTTGAAAATTCAACAAAAAAAAGGCACCAAATAAGAAATGATCCAAATGCTCAAATTTGCCATTTCTCCATCATTCAGGTACGCTTCTCTGTTTGGTTTGCACTGAACAATCGTTGTGTTTCACATTAGTTTTAACATGAGAACTCAAAGTGAAATTAGAAATGAAAGTTTTGGTCATAGACAGACCAGATAACAGCACCCAAATTAACCCACTTTGTAATGTGAAGTAAGCATTGACACAATTAAAGAAACATGTTTGAACAATGAATGGAATGCAGTGGAAATGTTTTTTGTTGTTACAAAGGCACAGACCAGAATTAAAATCTTTAAAACAATTTTGCTAGGGCGTAATTAAATGGTTGCATTTCAACCAAAAAGGTGGGCGGTAGCCAGGCTCTGTAAACCCAAAGTGTATTTAAAAAAATGCCAGAGTCAAATTAAGATGAAAAGTTAAAGTCATCGGTGTCTGTACTCCACATTCTTTCTCCTTTCTTGTCTTTGGCTATTTCTGATCTAGTTTACTCCCTACAACCCTCTGCACCCACAATAAATAATTGAAAAGAATAAAGTCTAAAAATTAAATACAGTACTTTAAATGGTTCAGAATTATAACCTCTTTTCTTTAACCAGAACCACAAATCAAATCCACTCATTCAAAGTCCGAGAAAATACAGTTTGAAACATTGTAGTTACTTTGATCTCAGCTTGTGTTTCACATCATCAAACAAGTCTCCAGCCTTGTCTATTACATTTTAAAAAGTAGCTTAATTCAACTCCACAGCAGCTGGCCATACATCACATGCCCATGCTCAAAAATTAAAGCCCTGCACTCAAAGTACGTAAATTATGAATATAAGCAAGACATCCTATGTTAGTACTGCCATAGTATATTCTTGTCTGTGCAGGGATGAGGCAATGCAGCACACCTCTACTTGTGCTTTTTCTGTCAAGAGCTACAAGTTACAAACTATATTATCCTTTGTTATGGTATTTTGTTTATGTCTCCAATTTACATTCATACATAGTGACTGCAGAGCAACAGGAAGGCGAGGCTGAGATTTACAGCTGTGGTTAATTTCAACAGCAAGCTGCCGCAACACGTTCAAGATATCAATATTCTGATGGTGACGAGCCAGTGGGAGGGAAGGGGGATGCAAGAGGGAGGTGGAAGAAGACTAAGGTGCACAAGCACTGTGCATGAGGCAGAGAGCGAGCGACTGAGCGAGCAAGCGAGCGAGAGGGTGTTTGTGTGTGTGGGAGAGAAAAAGAGAGAGAGAGAAACAGTAGTGATGATCGACGCCAGGCTGCCACCACTCTGTAGCAGTGAGTGGCTGCAACAAAAAGCACAGAATAACATCCCTGACTCCCCGCTCTGCTTTTTTCTCTCTCCCTGCGTCTCAGCTAGCAGACGAGGGCTCCGCTCACAGCTCTGCAGAGGCTATGCTGAGACTGAGCCGGCGTCGGAAGCAGGATCTCTGGCTGCCATCAACAAGTTAGGATCGGAGGACCACAGCCATGAAACAGAAACGCTTGATCTTCAATTAGCCATCTGAGCTGACATCATTGCGGTGGAAGGGAAACAAAAGGGTAAAAAAAAGAAAAAGAAGAAAAAGGGAGGGGGGGGAGTCGGTTCGCTGGAGTCGCTCTGGATGCAACTGATCAACTTAAAAATATATATATAAATATTTATTTCAAGGATTCGTGGGTGAAGGAAAAAAGACTCAACCTCTTTGAGCCTGGATTTTAAGAGACTCAAGCAAAATTACTGGAATTACTATCATCTCGGGACATGGAATTTCATATTTTCTCTCAATTGGGTGGGTTGAAAATTGCTTTTTTTCCAAAGAGGCTGATTCCTTTTGTGCTTACTCAAAAGGGTTTTTTCCCTTTGGATTTTTCTTCCATCTGGTTGCTCCAAGAGTCTGCGGAAAAGGACAGTTGAATGCAGCCTCCGATGTGCACAAAAGAATGGGTAAGTTGGCTCCTTTATATGGCAGGTCTGGACATGAATAGGGAATACAAGTAAAGAGTGAGGGAGGCTGAGGACTAAAAGCTCTTCTGCCTATTCTATTTACTGCAATGGTCTTTCATTTTGCCTTCTTCACTGACACACCGGTCTAGAAAGACAGAGCCGACATTTCAAAAACCATTTTGAGTTTTTTAAAAGATTGTTTTCAAGTCATGAAAGTGTCGAGGACAAAAGAGAATCAAATAACCAAATCTTGTTCAAATTTCAGATTTGATGGCATTTTTGAGGGGCTTAAAAATGCAAGAAAAAATCCACACATAGCAACAACTGACGGATGACAGTAATCAGGCGGACATTAGTATTCAAGTCCAACTGCAGAGCAAAAAAGGGCTAAATATAAACAGTTGAGGAGATGAAACAAAGTCCACCACATGCATGTAGAAGATTCTTTGATGTTTAAGTAAATGACATGTGCACTATGTAAAAGCCTCAGCTGTATCATTGTTTACATACATTGTCAAAGTTGTCAGTGTGAAATCTCCGGTGCGTTGCATGTATAGGAGAAACTGAGAGCATACACACAGCACAAACCCCACCATGAATTAGTAATAAGTGCTCTGCAGAGATTAGCTTTCCCGCCCCACAGTTTATTTTCTTGTCTTTAAACCCACCCAGGTTTCCATTCAAGGTGGCCATTGGTGGGACCTGCACCAGCGGCTCTGTGTGTGATCAGCATGCTGCTAGTGTGCCTGCTGTCTCCTGCATCGTGCACAACCTGCCCTCAAAAATGCCGCTGTGAGGACCTGCAGTTCTACTGCGACACCCAGGGGCTTAAGGCACCCCCAGATGGCGTGGACAAGGGAGCCCTGGGGTTGTCACTACGCCACAATAGCATCACTGAGCTCAGCCCTGATCAATTCTACGGCTTCAGCCAGCTCACCTGGTTACACCTAGACCACAACCAGATCACAACAGTACAGGAGGATGCCTTTCAGGGGCTTTATAAACTGAAGGACCTCAATCTGAGCTCCAATCGTATCACCAAGTTGCCCAACACAACCTTCATTCACCTCATCAATCTTCAGATACTGGACCTGTCTTTCAATCAGATGACTGCATTGGAACCTGAACTGTTCCATGGACTGAGGAAGCTCCAGATACTCCACCTCCGCTCCAATTTACTTCGCACCACACCTGTCCGAGCATTTTGGGACTGCCGTAGCCTGGAATATCTGGGCCTCAGCAGCAACCGTCTGAGGAGCCTGGCCCGGAATGGATTTGCTGGGCTCATTAAGCTTAAAGAGCTCCACTTGGAGCACAATCAGCTGACCAAGATTAACTTGGCCCACTTCCCTCGACTTGTCACCCTCCAGTTTCTATATCTCCAATGGAATAAGATCAGCAACCTAACATGTGGCATGGAATGGACCTGGACCACTTTAGAGAAGCTGGACCTCACAGGAAATGAAATTCGTGTACTGACACCTGACGTGTTTCAAACGCTGCCAAATTTAAAAATATTACTGCTGGATAACAATAAACTGAGCAGTCTGGACCCCTTGGTCATGGATATGTGGCAGTCTCTTGGTACCATTGGGCTGTCTAGTAACCTTTGGGAATGTACCAAACGGATTTGCTCCCTGGCCACTTGGCTGAGCACCTTTAAAGGAAGGTGGGAACACTCAATTCTCTGCCATAGTCCTGAATATGCCCAGGGTGAGGAGATACTTGATGCCGTTTATGGATTCCAGCTTTGCCAGAATTTTTCAGCGCCGGTTGTTCAGCCCATCAGCACAACCACAGACGTTACTACAGCTGCAGAGATCACAAGCTCCTTGTTTGGAATTATGCAGCCGACCCCCACGCAGGACTATGCAGAGGAATTTGGGAGCTCTACCACAGTCACTACCACATCAACTACAACACAAACGCAACGCACTGCTCAAGTAACTACTGCTCCATTGGAAGAGGCAGCTGTAACAGATGACTTCTCAGCTATGGACAACACTGTTATGACTCATAGGGTTATCATTGGAACTATGGCCCTTCTATTTTCATTCTTTTTCATCATTTTTGTTGTGTATATCTCACGGAAGTGCTGCCCTCCCACATTGCGCCGAATACGCCACTGTTCGGCAATTCAGAACCGCAGACAGATGAGGACCCAGCAGCGACAGCCTATGGCAGACCTAGCCACACAGGTACCCTATAATGAGTATGAGCCCAGCCATGAGGAAGGGGCACTCGTGATCATCAACGGTTATGGGCAGTGCAAGTGTCAGCAACTGCCTTACAAAGAGTGTGAAGTATGAACTCTTATTTATTCCTAGAGCATATGGTTTGTCATTTGACCATTTCAGATGATACAGGGTTTGCTTTTTTGCTTTCTTTTCCCAGTTTCTGTAAAAAAAAAAATAAGAATTAAAAAAAGCAGAATTTCTACCAGTGAGATTTGAGAAAATGTGAGAAATGTTGAATGCTACAATGACAGTGGTTGGACAGTTTTGGGATGATGTAGAGATAGTCACAAATTTATTTTTCTATGAATGCAAGGTTGTTCATAACAGGCAGGGGCAATCATTTTAAAAGAAAAAAAATTGTAAACTGTGAGATGTGTCTCCACATTGTCTCTATATTCTGCAGCACAGAGAAACTACTTCGCCAAATGGCCCTCTGCTAACAGAATAGATTAAGTGAAGAAATGTGATTTATGTCGTGTTTCTTTTTAAAAAGTAAATATTTGAAATCATGTTTCTAACTGCACCACAGGCACTGTAAGCCCATTACACAATCACTGGGGGAAATTAATTGGTTCAACTACCATAATGTTTTGTTTTATGGTTTCAATGTTTTTGACAACCATGATGCATTAAAGGGCACCTTGACAAATATCAAATTTTGAAATCTAGCTGTAAAATAACTAAAGTCACTATTGCTATAAAATAAAGAGACAAAAAAAAACAATTCTCTCCTGCTTAGGAAAAACCCTGAAATTCAATTCAGTAAACACCAATGATGATACAGTTATCGAATCAGACACAAGTCAATTAGACAAATCAATACCCTTCCATCAGATCAAGAGGCTCTCAGTGTCCACCTCCTAAATAATATACTTGGGAGGTCCACCCACAAAACTCAAATGTCCTTAGCCAAAACGAGATTTCTTTCTTGAAATGGAAATTTGGGTTTCTTCCAAAATGTTTAATGTGTGAAAATGCAACTATGAGTGTGTGGCTAGAATGGAGGATTTATGTTCACTTATATAAATTGGAAAAAATGACCTCTTTAATCAGACATTAGTTGATAAATGCAGTGCTGTTTTGCAGCTGATGCAAGTTGTTGGATGTTTGAGCTCCCACCCACGACAGCCAACCAGCACATATAAATTCTCAACCTGTGGGATATGCTCAACTTTAACTGTGGTTAATCTTCAATAAACACAGTAGGGCAAAAAAAAAATAAAATAAAAAAAATTAAAAAAAGAGGGAGGCAACCTCACCTCAGACATACAAGCAAGAAAGATTTAGACCTTCAATAAATTCGCAATCTCTC
>JAUESF010000047.1:3934397-3962510 GCA_032274765.1 Malacoctenus tetranemus
GTAAGCAGAGATTGACCGCAACACTGCGATAGAATTGAAGGGTTTCTCAATCCAAGTACATAGAAGTGTGAATCATGTAGTTCTGAGAAGTACTACAGTCTTTCAAGATAACACACTTAATGAAACACCTCACAGTGTCAAAACTGAAGTAAAAAGTTCTTTGATGAGACTTTGTAACTGCACTAACTGGCTTTTTCTGAATCCAACTCAGGAAGAGGAAGAGAGAACTGGAAAGGTTTATGCCAAATTGTGAGTCGGAGATAGGGTCAAAGTACAAAGTAAGCATTAAATAGGACCATTTTACATAGTTTTTGAGGTTGGGACTGATCTTTTTGTTAAGACCTTTTTTAACCTACTGAATTTAAAAAGGTACTTTTAAAAAGAAAACAAGCAAACAAATCCTTCAGTAAAATGATATTGAAAAGAATTAGAGGCAACAGAGGAGTTCTTTACAATTTTCTGCTATAGAAGCAGCAATGAGTCAGAAGATGACGATAGTAGCATGTCTGTTATGCAGTCTCTAAGATCTATTTCAGACAAATGACAGGCCCTGAATATGTAATTATGTAGCAATACAAAGTTGGGTGCAAATGTTTGGGGAAATTACCCATTTAGTTGATTTTTATAGCAAAGCAATAACGCCAATACACACCCGGAGGCTGGCATTATAACACATACATTAAAAACAAGATATCTTTATGTTGTACAAGAACTGTAAGACATATTACGCACTGCCAGATAGTGTTTATTCCACTGCTCTTCAAGTTTCATAATAAGACCTTTGTTACCGAGAAAAAATATTCAGCTTGTGTGGCTAGGAGTATAGCAAAAAGGTTCTTGATGTGGGGAGATCTTAAACATGCTACATATGCAAAAGCATACAAATGTATCCCTGAACTGGAAAAAATAGTGAACTACTGAGCTTGGCTGAAGTTGGGAAAGACTGGAGGGGTGACGTAGCTGGTAGAGTCCTGCTCGTAGCGAGTCACACAAAAGGCTATGTTGCGAGCAAGAAAGAGGAGAAAGAAGCCTCTGGTACCATTGGTGATCACAGGACATGTCTACTCAATGCTGAACCAAGTCAATGAACTGGCTGAGAAAAATGTAAAGAACGATGAAGAACACAGCTGATCTGCTTTTCTGAACAACTCAGCTGCTAAAGTGGAATCACTAAGATTTGGCCTAGTCGGACCAGACAGAGCTAAAAAGAGAGCCTGGGAAGCAGGAAGAACTCACTGCATGCGAGTCTGAGGACAACAGTTGTTTTTGTTTTTACTCAACGAGAACCAACTTCATAAATAATACTGGGAAAAATATAAGTTGTATATGAAAGACTTCTGCAAGTATTCACAAATCTTTCAAATACAATAGTATGCTTCAGGGCTGTGAAAGGATTTGTTTCGGTATTTCTTGTTACTGTTCATCTGAAGTACAACAGTAAGCCACACTCCTCACTTTGATATCAATAGGACAAGAGGGACCACTTGAATGTCTCATTTTAGAGGGTCAAGCCCACAGAGAGAGGCAACTGGTTGCCATGCTGGTGAGGTGCAGCACCAGGTTAAAGTAACACTATGACGTTTGAAGCAGATAAAGAAAGCAAGCAAACTTCCCCTGTGACAAATGAACCTTGCTCTGCTACAGATGCGCTATTGCAACAAAATATTCTGAAAATTCAGCTGTAGGAGTTTGTGGTTTATTAGGCAGCCCGCCCTCTATCACAGCCACCTCCAGCACCCTCCATTCCGTCTCATCCGACCTCCTCTGCTTGCGTGTCATATCTCCATGGCAACAGGCACACGAGAGAGACATGGAGGAGGAAACGGCGAGAGCGAGAGAGGGGGATGGGGGTGGGGGGATTGACTCATTTGCTAATTTTGCCTTGCACTTCAAAGTGGGCATCAGAAAGGATGCATTCTGAAAAAGAGCATTGGAAATGTCCCAAAGATGGACTTTCTGCAAAACTACATGTGGAATTATTGCTGATACAACAGATTTTGGATGACTACATTGAACCAAAATGATTGGTGTTGATTAATCACTTAGCATATCATCTGTCATTAGGGGAGATACATTTACAGTTTGTAGCATCTTAACATAAATTTCCATAGTCTGATAGGCCAGTAATCAGCTCATATTTGAAATGTTCCATGCAGGCTTTCAACACAAGAGTCGGCAAGCGAGTCAAGCTATCTGTGATATAATGAACAAAGTTTTTCTTCTTTCAACCCTTATCATACAACTGTTCTAAAAATAGACACAAATGGGCATAAGCGCTGCGGTTTTATAGACTCCTAGTGATTATACTTTGGAAAGCAGAGCTCACTCCATGAAAAATTCTGCCTGCAGTCCCACAATTTACTATTTAAAAAGGTTGTTTAAGAAAATCTTTAATTTGTCTTGCTCGGAGCTTCTGATTCAATTTGAAAATGCAAAGAAGGGCCCAAGAACAAAAGAGCATACTGACAAGGTATTCACCTTTACCCAAAAGAAAAGATTCAACACTATTTCCCACTTTCCACAAGATTTTCTGAATGGGGAGAATGTCAATACAAAAATGTGATGCATTTCAGGAATCAAATTAGGAAGTCAGGTCAGACAACTTACAAAATGTTCCATTGTGTGTTTTACAGATGCAATGATGGATGTTAGTGAATTGGATGGTTATGCCATAACAATGAGGTCATTCCCACATGGCATGGTGAAGACATTTAACTGTTGACTAATTGCTTAATCTACAACATGACTAAAGCATGACCTGCAGCCCACATAGACAAAACAGTTACTCACACTCGAGTGTTTTGTTTTTCAGAAGCAGTTTTCCAAGTTGTGGGTTCAATCAGGGTACAGCCCAGGTGAAAACCTAACAAATGGCTTTTTTGGGTTTGTCAGATTGTCAGGGAATTGTTATTGTATTCCCATTTGTTGTCTTAACATGAACCGAGAGGTGAATTGTCTGTTGCCCCCTAAGAGAAGAAATGAGAGCTTTGGAAGTGACTGGAAGGAGTCTGAGTATTCAGCAGACAACTGCTGTTATGTGTTCCTGTCAGCTCGGATTCCTGCTGTTCCCGTCGAAATGACTGTCAGGTAATCCAAATGTCTTTTGGAATATAGTCTGCCTTCGTATCAACTACTTTAAAAAATGTAAAATCAGCCCCAAAACTGTATTATATGCCACAAAGTCAAAATATTCATTGTGGGCTAACCCCAGTTAGCATATATACAGTTTTTTCACAATTTTTAGATTTCCAATCAATCAAACATCTACAAAAAAACAGCAAATCCACCACATGCCCAAAAAACTAATGCTACAACAATCTTATTTGGCTTCACTTCAGAAAAATGATCATCATCCATGGTAATTTCAACAATAACGATTTCTGATCCAAGAGTACCATTTTGTTCACTTAGATGGAAACAGTGACCATTCTGCTAGAACGTTCATGCTGCAAAAAAAATAAAATAAAAAAAATACAAGAAATACATAGGCAAAAAAACAACAAAAAGCAAGGCCCTCCCTCAAAGACAGTCTGTGAATACAAACCACATTCAGCTAAAAAGTTCCACAATGCCTGCAGGGAAGCTGTATAACATTAAACGGCATCAGTGAGGGCAATTCTGGCTGATATGTAGCCTGTGCCAACATTATTGATTATGTGCAGGGCAACACTGTTAAGTGGCACCAGATGGCATGTGACAGCTTAGAGTACATCAATTTTTGTGCATCATAAATTATTTTCATTGCTTAGCCACATTCAATCCAAAATCCAGAGCATGACAAAATTGAGTGATCTGAGGCCAGACTAATACCGCCCCTGTAGCAGCAGTCACAGGCACAAATACAAAAACAAACCTGTGTCGCTGCAGTGTAACAGCACAAAGCTACAGGGAACTTCTTAGCGCTAACAGCCCACTATTGTTGACTGGCAGCCAGTCAATCCGAATGAGTGTGTGTCTGGCAGAACCCCACAAGAGGCTGAATTCATATTTGGCTGGAGCACAGGTATGCAAGAGTATCATTGTGATGGGTAGCAAGCATGTGGCGATAAACAGTCATAGACTTCAGGCAATTAAATTTGTTTCTCCAATATTTACACAGAAACAAACACAAGTAACTGCTAATGTCCTAGTGTCTGCAGTTAGCACGTGTAGGAGTATACCAGTGCATGTGTTTGTACAGCCCATTTGTGGAGAATGTTGTACAGGGCAAAATGTTGGCATTGTTGAACAGCTACAGCGTATGCGAGGCTTCCTGCACAGCCAGACTCAGAGTTATCAGCAAACATGGGTGCATGTATGGGGTGAGTCGACCAGGCCCATATGGAGCTCATGCCGAGTGTAAACACCATATACTCGGTCTCCTATTCTGTGACAAATTCTATTTGGACTGTCATTAGTGTTGACAGATATTCCAATAATGTTAATTTCTTTAAGAACCTTTAAAAAAATGACCTCCCAGACTCAATCTAAGTTAGTTACACGACTGCATTTTTGTCCTTTGCCATTCACATACTACCAATTTGAGAAAGCAGATCCAAAAGTAAAATTAGCATCTGATCAGCTTCCTGACAACCAGTCTGTGATATTTACTGCCAGTGTAATTCAGGTGAGTACACCAAACATGGAGGAATTATCTGAAGGAATATAAACCAAGATCCATATGATTTTACAGCTGGTACTACGCATTGCTACTTGCTGAATGAGTTCAAAATGTGTCCATGAATCTGTTGAATGTCTTTTGAGTGTGCCTGTATACATGCGTCACCAGTAAATAAAGTGCCTTGTTAGACAAGCAGGAATCAGTGGATTGCAATGACGCAAGCAAGTAGTTCACCTTCGCATTTATCACCACAGGTAACAGTAAGGTGATTAGCTCCCTCTTTTATCAAGCTATTCTCTTGATGTAGTTTCATGTCAATATTGTGAATTGTGTTTCAGATATATATTTTGCTAGCTGTTTTTTTAAAATATTCTTAGAATTCATTATTGAATAGGTTTTTATGTTTTCAGTTTGAGGTCAAAGGTGAATGCAACACAATCGATGTTAAAAATTATGCTGAAAAACACTCCAGTTTTGATCAAACAAAGGCAATGTCAGCATCCCTGGTGTGTGTTTGTGCAGCTGGAGTATGAGTGTACAGTGTGTTACTTATTGTGTTTGTCAGCTCAGCGATGCAAATCACTAAAACTGCCTCCTGAAATGTTTCGTCCTAGAGGACACTGATAATTCCAGTAAAAATGTTTGGAATGGAAAGGGATAAAAATGTGGTCTCACGATCTTGCAGGCGCCATCTTGCTTTGCAAGGTGATAAGATTCATGGCGCAAAATTGTACACAATCTATCACAGTTCAAACTGTCATTTATAATTTGTATACAGTATATGTTAACACAATAAAGAGTTAGAATATCAGCATGAAGAGCTGATCTGCCTGTATATGCTATAAACAAATTTACTGACATTTCTTCGACAGATTTTTCAACTAGCAATGTTAAACCAATGAATCTGAAGCATCATTCACTTGGCTTAATCTTTGTTTATGTAAACAAGTACTTTAAAGACATAGAATGCATGACTCTGAAAGCTACAACTGTGTAAATGTCCTTCATTTGACATAGAAGCAAATCATGGAATGAGGTGGTGGTGAGTCAGGAGCATACTCAATGTACCCATGAGCCATGTTCCAATTTGTCCACGTAGTGTATCTCGTCCTAATTTTCACCTTAACCCTGTTCCCCTCAAGGCTAGTTGGTCATTTTGTGATTCAGTTGTGTTCATTTATTTGAGCTGGAGAACAATGTAACTAAAATTTGTCAAACACGCATGATCCTTTGAAAAAGTGTACAGTCCGTCTTGCTTTTGAAACTGATCTGCTTATGAGTGAAAACAAGACTTGAAGATTTGGGCATTTGACGAGACATCTGAATCTATGGCTGAATGTAACTTGAAAAAGTAACCATGCTGTGAGTTGTAAACGACTCATTTGACTTACATCAAAATTGTTAAGGGCAAAGGCAAGCTCTCCACCCCCTGCTGGTTGAGTGAGTGCCGAGTCCTCAGTCGTGGTGGCCTGGGCGGCGTTGGAGATGCCAGACACTGCATGCTGCAGCTGCTTGTAGATCAGGTCACGGTTGGCCTTATAGGCTGCCACGTCAGGATGCTGCAGGCAGGCACGGGACGCAGTGTACAACATGGGGATGTTCCTCTGTAGCACTCCACGAGCTGCAGCCATTTGGTCCTTGTGGTGGACGTCCTTTAGCTCCTGGCAGCATGAGGTGACAGGGAAAAGCAGAACAGCATTAAAAAAACAAAAAACTCAAGTCTTGAACTGGGAGATGGAACTTCAAAAGGGGGCGTGGTGATGATGTACTGTTGGATTCAGAATGAGCTTGTCATGCCCTTATGGAGACACTAAGTGTGACAGAGTTTGTTCTGGTTGACCCAGATTTATTTCTGTCCCCTGCGGTAACACAACACAGTCATAATCAGGCCATTATAATGTGCCTTTGCGATTTAATGCTTTACTATTCAGACCTCGGCATTGTATTGCAATTACATCTTCACAGGAGGGAGGAGAGGAGATAGTGATCACTGGCATAGATTTATGGCATGAAAAAAAAAGAAAAACAGCTTGCACACACAAAAATGAAAGCTTTGCCTCCAAATGGAACACTCCCTGGGCTTTTTTCCATTGGAGCTTTTCATTAAGCCCCATTAGTTCCTGCACTCGCTTTGGTTTTAAACATTCTCTTTTCATAAGAAAAAGTGCAATTACAAGTTAGAGTCATTGTCTCTCAAAATAGTCAGTGATCATTTTTATCTGTTTAAAATGGCATTAATTTGAGAAACAAATTGTCTGGTCTGGGTGGATTCTACAGTGAGAGTTGTTATTGAGGTGCTGCTTTTTGTTGATGATGCACTTACATTAGTCGAGCATTTCACAGATGTCTGCAGATCTATGGAAATGCAGCACTTTTGTCAATCATGCCAAGTTTGTATTTTAAGTGCAGTGCTGTGGACCTCACATCATGGTTTTAAATTCCAAACATCTTTTGATATGCTCTTAACAATGAGCACCTCATTGTTATGTATAGTTTGCAGCAATTTTGCATAAATGTAGGTTGTAAAACATTTGAATCAATGTAATGGAAAGCTCCATGCCCAATGTTTTTATTGTGTGTGTGAACTAATCGTTCATTTCACTTTTGACACAACAGAAATACAAATTCAGAAATTTATCGAATAACTTTTGAATTAGAATTTCCTCGTTTTCTAAAAATGGACATTTTCTCATGATGCAGTGAGCAGAAAAGATGATACGTTTGTGATTTTGCAGGACGTCAAGTTGGCCTCAAAGTTAAGTCATTGGTAAGTCATGCACATCCAACATGACTGGCAAATAAAAATTAAATCAAATCTGGAATATGTCCTACTTATAAGTGAAAAATCCAAACATTACATTGGGAAATCACAATGGGAAAGCTTTGGAATCCACCCAGCACTTTTTCAAGCTCGTATGATGAACACAACAGATTGGCCCTGTGAATAATCAGCATTACCTATCATGATTCATTGTTCTCGATCTTTATCACCAAACTCAAAAAAAAACAACATCCAATCAGCTAGCCATATATGTAGTAATCTTTAGGTGTTTTAATCTTCAGAAGATGCAGAGAAAGAAATCATGTGAATTGGTTTCATCTGGAAAATGTATCATGAAACACACCTCACGGTTTACTACCACTACCACTTTAGTAGAGAAAACCAGTGTGCCATTTCTCATCGTATTTCTCATCAAGGAAATGTGTTTTGTCACATTTAGAGTGGAGCCTTTACGGTCCTTTCACCCAGCCTACTTCACTGTAACTAGTAATAAGGAGATTGTTCATGCTTACTGCATCTAATTGCTCGGCTAAAGCATAAGGCGGTCTTGTTTACTCTGGCGCACCGCTTCACCCAACATCAAGACAGAGGATTGGAGAGCTTTGTTTTTTTTGCAGGTACAAGACCACACACAGAAACAGATATGTTTCATGGACCCACCACAAACAATTAAAAACAGTGGATTCCCCCGATTGTGCAATCTGGCCACGACACTCCAGCTGTAAATTACCTGCTGTCTCTTTGCAGCCATCATGTTTAGCTTGTCCACCTCAGGCTTCAAGGCCTTGTACTGGATTCCCAGGTCCTGCTCTGTTCCTGCATTGCGCACTTTGACCAGACTGTCCTCAACCTGAAACACAAGCACAAGAGCACATGAGACTAAAATCTTGCATGAGGCAGGTCGGCAATCTGTTCTCAATTGCCTTACCTATACAAATAAAGGCTAAATAAAAATAAATAAACATTGCTTAAGACTGTGACAGGCATAATTACAGCTCTCACAGCGAGCGATTAAATTTAAACAAAGTGAATGATCCGTTTGCACAACACCAACCTTCAACTCATTAGAAGGATGTTTGCATTAAAGTGTCCAACTGTGAGCGAGGGTTGCACTCCATGATTTCAAAGAGCAGTTTTCAAAATTGCAATCAAACCAAACCAATCAATCAAGCTGTGATTTTAATAAGCTGCCTCTCATCATCTTAAGTTCCTCGAGATGAAAAGATATCAAATTGTAATAAATAAGAAATGAAGACATGTTTCACTGTTTTGATTTATTCACATGGGCTCTTGAGTCTATAAATTAATTCATTAAATAGAGCTACAGCTAGAAGGAAAACACCATTCGAACTCTTTTGTCTCTATACAAATTTTAATATACACCCTAATTACTATGACAATGTGATGGAGAAGAATGATTGGAAATTACAGGTGCGCTTTACTTCAACATCTGTATTAGCTTGAGTCTGATAAAGTGACTAAGGCAATTACTGTCAAGACTATAAAGCCAAATGTAAATGTATTAGGAGTTAAGACCCAATAGTTTGTTTTGTTATTTTAATTTGGAACAAGTGGTTTATCAATTATACCAAGTTCTGCAAGTCTTTTACAACTTCATTTTCAAGTGAAGTAAAAATAGAAATGAATAGAATGGCGTTTTATGCCAACAAATCTCACCAATTTAAGTTGCACCAGGAGTTTGTAGACATCAGACATGTCCGCCAAAACCAGCAGATGAGTGACTGCGGAAAGGAGGGCTCTGGCAGCACGAACCATGTTTCCTCTCTTCACCGAGGAACAGGGGTCCTCCGCAAATTCACCAGAGGCCTGTCGCATTGATTCACCTGGGGGGAACACACACAAAGAAAATCACCTGCATTAATTCAAAGGTTTAACTCATAACTTTTGGATGAAAACAGGCTTGCTTTATTCTTTTTTTTAAGCCAGCAACTGCTCAAAAACAATGTTTGAAAGTACTGCAGGCACTTCATTTCCATTCAAAATGTCCGTGACCAAGAGATAGTCTGCTTTTATCTCCCAATAACTATTATGACTTTTTGTCAAGCTTTGAATAGGAGCCCCAAAAAAGACAGACAAAACCTTGGTTGTGAAACAATAACCCACCAACCAACTTTTGTTGTGTGATGGCCTGCAAAATACATACACCTCTTGTGCAATTATATTACAATTGAGATTTGGCATTGATTATACAATGCTTGTGCTGCCTTCACTGGCTTTCTGAACTTGTAGTTTGCAATCATAAAACCTAGAACATGGTAACATTACATTTAATAAAGCAGAAGAAAACATCTATATCTACCCAAGACTAGTGTCGCAATCACTTAGCTGACAAAATTCTAGATATGGTCACACTGTTCTTTTCTGCTTGTACACTACAAGTTGAATAAGGGCCAAAATGTTTTTGCAGATTATGATGATGTCGCAGAGAAGTTGACCTTTTTGAATATAAAATGTCAGTGCTTTATTTTATCCTTGGAGACATCTTTGTGAAATTTGATCGTAAAGAACACATGAATTCTTCCGTCCCCAAATGTATCTTGTGGAGGTCAAAGGAGCGTTTGACCACTGCATTTCACATCAGTTCATTCTTGAGTTCGACAGGGGTTTTAGACGAAGATTTAGATGAGTTTGTGAGGAGGGGAGCCGTCTGGTGCATTTTCCCCGCCTATGAGGGGTCACCACGTGTCACACAGAGTATTTGTGCTGCCAAACAGACATGCACACGCAGCCCTTGTAAAGAAAAGAGGTCAAAACCGTGACAAAAGGCACACTGTCTGGTTTGTCCAGCACCAGGCTTTGTCCTACACTGGATGGGTCTGCACAGTTGACTGGGCACACAAATAGACTTTGTAGTCTCACATCATGAACAAGACAGTAAATCCGGAGTTCAGTTCAGTGGAGGCACAGCCAAATTCTCAAAAAGGTCTTCTACCCACTCCGACTGCATTAGAGAGCCCAAGGCAACAAAAAGACAAGTACTTATCTTGTCTGCTCTTCTATGATGCAGTGAGGCTCTGTAGAGACTGAAGCAAAAACAAAACCAAAATAAAAGATAATAGATGATAAGCCACATGAATTGTTTTCTCACAGCAATGACGTGCTGAGGAAAGGCGACAACAGAAAACTAATTTTGCAGTTTATGTTCCTGCTCAGTTGTTGCCACCTTGCCAAACACTTTTGTTCTATGACAGTATGTGCATACAAAGAGCAGCTTTACTATTTTGCAGCACTGCGTAAAAAATAAGCCACTTAAGAAGCAGGTAATAACAGTGAACACAAAGGAAAACAGGATGTTTGATTCACTGAAGTCACAGTCACACAACATGTGACATATTAGATAAGAAGTCCTTGTGACACAAGTAGTAAAGCAGGGTGTCTTTCAACCCTAAGGTTTGATTACATTGCACATCTTGCCTTGTGCCCTTGAGCAAGGCAGTGAACTTTAATGTGCATCCAATGATGTCCAAGCAATTTGTATTGATGTGCGAGTGTGCATGAAAGGGTGAAAATCACAGTTTAAACGACTTTGAGACTCCACTTAGTAGTTCAAGTTTTTTTTTTTTTTTTTACAGTACTTAGCCTACTCTCCTCTTAATATTCCTGGTTAAAATTCCAGTCTCTGTAGTTAACATGTTTGACCTTTGGGTTCTCGATATCTCTTCGAGTCCAAAGACATGCAAATTAGGCACATTTTCCAATCCAAATTTGAGTATGCTGAAATAAATATGCATGCAAGTGTGTGTTCGACTTTGTACCCCATCTTTTGACCCATGCTTGACTTATAAAAAGAAAACAATACACCTTTGCTTTAGCCCACATGTTTGGCAGTCCCAATCAATCTTGCGATTTTTTGGGTGTTTTTGTAAGGAGATGAGCATATTTACTTTGCATGCGTGATGCAGCATGGCCGTGCTTCCTGCTATGCTACATATGCATTCATACTGTACAGGCATATATTCCTGGACACTAACAGCTGCTTTGACTAGAGGTTTCTTGCATAAAAGAAGCACTCTTCATCTCATGTTGACTTGTATCATCACATCTCTACAAAAAGACTACACAAATCTGATGAAGCCCTAACTTTAAGGTTTACAAGCTCTATAAAGTTAGGTTTGAAAAATGATGGCGAAGCAAAACTTTCTCACACCATGACTCCACAGCCAGATTACATCCAACAATGACAGTAGGTTATGAGCAGAGCTGTAACAAAATGCTGTGACAAGGCATTGGAGAAAGCCAAAAGGCAACACTGAAAAATCTGATTAACCGGCCACGCGGAGTGAGAGGAGAGTGCTGTGGAGTGTTTCTTTTCAAAGTCAAAGCATCGGTGTACCCTCTCATTCCAAGATAACAAGCGAGCTGTATTTAGATACAAGGTGAAGTAAATTTTTGGCTCAGACCTTTGGAATGTTTTCCAAGTACGTTCTGGCCACAAGCAGTCAATAAGTTTTCCCCACAGACTGAACAAGAGGGGAATGTATGCAGGACAGCTCAGACAGGCTGATTCTCAAACTCATCAGGCACCTTCGGTTCTCCTATTTTCCCCCCTTATACAGTCTCCTTTTTCTGCCTGCCTCTGTACTTTCAGTGAGTCACAGAGCTCAGAATAACCACATGGTTTCACTCCAGCTTAAAGATTTTCAACCCCAGCAGTCATGCCTTCTCTTTCATTAGGAAGGAGAATCTTCAGTTTGAATCTCCCCGTAGATGTGTGCACACACGCACATCACCGGTATCGCTGAAACGACTGATATCCTTCTGAACATAACTCATATTCACTTCAGAAAGCAGGTCTTTCACTGATGGCCTTTTGAAATGAGAGTCAAGTCAACTTCACCAACAAATCCTGGAGCCGAGTAGCTATCTATCATTTATTTTTAGTTGTTTGCTTTTTTCTGTGTTATGATATACTTGAAACTTTATATTTTTATATCCTTGCCGTTGATTATTATTGTCCTCCATCTACAATAAATAAGAAAAGAGATAATTACAGCATAGCTCAGGTAGTCGTAGTTCCCTGATGAAGCTAAAAGTAAGTCTCTTTTTGTTTGCTGTAACTTTTCCTTTCCTGTCTATTTGCCTTTTAAGGGAAATAAAATCACAGGAGTATTGAATCACGAATCTAACTGAACGGCTTTCGAGATCAAATCAGCACCCAATTATCAGGAAACAAAAATCCAATTGTGACAAAAGTGGGGGGAAAAATCCAGTTGCTTCTTCATTCTTTCAGTTTCATTTCAGTCTGTATTTCAACACTGCAGAGCTATCCTGAAAGTTTTCTGTGTGCACAGCCCGATATAAAGACAATCTGTTTAAGTGTTGAATTAAACTGACCTTGAGCCAAAAAAGAAGATGCATAGTTCAGAGTTTGTTCCAAGGAAAGCTTAATTTATACCTACTTTAGCCTTGTTTTAGTCAACACAAAACGACACAGCTGTGAATAAGTGTGACGCAGAAGTGACAAGTGTTAGTAATTCTAAATTCACCTCAACTGCCACCATACAAATACGGTTTGTTTCTCAAGCCATTTTAACAGGAAGCAATTCTCATCAAGAGTTTTTACTTAGCCTTCAAAAAAAAAAAAAATTTTAATCATAATCTAAATGGCTGAAAACAAAAAATTTACAAATTGGAATTACATAGCAATGAAACTTGATCACTTCAGCAATATGCACCTATGTTCAATTTCTATTCTCGTTCCTGAAAAATTGCCATCAAACTAATGCAAGTTCAACAATGTTTGCTAGGGCTTGTACATTAAAACAACCAGTCTGAAGAAACATCACTCACTGAATGTCACACAACACTATTCAGTCAAAAGCGAGGCTCTTAACTGCAAAATTGTGTCTTCCCTGAAAAGCAACATTTTTACAAAGAACAAGGCAAAATTTTCACAACAAGTAAGTGTGGAAGTTAGGTTGGGGCATGTTTACAGAATATGCAACAGGCATATTGTTTTTTGCTTCCATAATCACAATTTTTTTTTATATCCTGTGTGCTGATACTGATGGAGTAATACTGAAATTACAGCATGCATTTTCATGACTCCACAATATCCAGCAAAAAATAAAAGTCATGGAAATGGCATAATTCAGCAAGCAATTTTGGTGAAAATTGGCTTAAGAAATCAACCCCCCTTTGACTGCAATAATCACAAAAAGGCTGCAAATGCCTGAAGGAACCAACTGCTTTTCCCCCCAATTGCACATTGGACAATTGACTAAATTCACCAACGTGCTTTTTATTCATGCAAAAACCTAAAGCATGACAACCTCTCAGATAGTCCCAATTTTACACTGATGGAGAGCAAAAGCAGTTTGTGCAAATGATCGACAACATAGATCTCAAACTCAGTTCGCAGTCGCTGACTGTTATTCCCCCCCGTGAGCAAAATCAATAAGGCCATTTTCTGGGGGCAGATAGTGATCAGCGCTCCTTTAATAAACTTCCATCTATCTAATGCTCACCTGCGGCCCACCAAGTGCATGATGAAATGATTAAAATGTATATCACACAATAAGCCTTTCAAACAGCGGGACAACAAAGACAGAGGAGGGTGGGGGAGGAAGGGGCAAGACAGCGAGAACAAGGACAAGGGCAGACAGAAATGGCTGAGTAAAGACAAAGCCCCAAGCCAGGAAGAGAATGCCTGCCAATATTTGTGATGAATTATCACTGAAGTGTCACCAAAACATAGCATTGATAATACTTTAAAGGTTCACAAAATGAGTTATGAAGAGCAAAAAAAAAAAAAAAAAAAATTGACTAAAGATTCACAAAATTTCTCTCAACACACTTTTCAGTCTTTACTATGCTTTTTTGCACAGTCATCAGTCATTATTATGCCAAGGCTTTTTTCCGCTCATACTAAACAGCTGGTATGTCACAGCTGGGTGGAAAATGCTTTCTGAATCCAGAATGATGGTTGTGTGTGTGTGTGTCTGTGTGTGTCTGTGTGTGTCTGTGTGTGTCTGTGGTGTGGTGGTGTGGTGGTGTGTTGGGGGGGGGGGGGGGGTTACCCTACTCAATGGCCGTATTATCAGTCTAGGCACGCTCCAGTGAGCAGCATGGCATAGCTGACAGCCAGGCCCAGGCACCAGCTAACAACAGTCACTGAATTCCAGCCCAGTGACAGCTTACCACAACTACAGTAACATTCCTGGGCACTGAGCACTGCACAGGCTATCTCGCAACATGTCCCCACTCGTAGCACAGCTCAAGCTGGGGTGGGGGGGCATCTAACTCACTGGGCATCTGGGGAGAGAAGACACTGTGACACAGATGTCACTTCAGACAGTGATAACAGCCACCCTGGAGTTGCAGTTCTTTGGTCTCAGTGGTATCCTCGTGTGTCAAAAGAAAGATATACGCAGCAGAGAGGAGTAAATGAGACTCGCTCATGTGGTTGTTAGATTATGGAACCTGCTATCGCAAGACAAATAGTAATTTCATTGGCTGGTGATGTGATAGTGAATTTCTGTCTCTTGACTTGTGGGAGTCATGAAATTGAATTGGAAATGGAGTGTATGTGAGTGGACTCCCACCAGGTTGAGAGATATAGTCATTTGAATAAATCTGACATTATCAGTGACATCGGCAAACTTTTTTTTCTCCTTTTATCACTTCATACGCTCGGCTGTTCTCATTTCCGTAGTGGCGTCTAAAAGAGGAAGCATTTTGATTAAAAAAGCAGGAACATGAAAAGGTACAGGATGTGTGTCACTTTTGCCACATAATAGGTTGGTACTCTACAAAGCAACATGATAGATAACCTTTCACACTGAATGCCACACAAATCTTCTAGGCCACCAACACAATCCAATATTTTTTTTTAGGAGAAGATGCCAAGTGTAAAGTTTTTTCTAAATAGACAACAAACTTTAGTGACAACCTGGCACTTGTCACATGATGAAGGGGATCCTCTTATAAAATGCCACAATTGATGTCACATGAAACATTTTTTTCCCAGAACACACTTCCAGGTTGTAACCACTAAGTTTCAAAAAAGGTTTGAACTTCCATTTATTAAACGTACATCGTTCCTTATTTTCACTAGTTTGGAAGTAATTAGACAAATTCAGACCATTATATTACAAAAATCCCTTTCAATACTCGGATACAGTTTCTGTGCAGTGAATGACTGCCTGAAGTGTGGAACCCATTGATGTCACAAAATGCTTTTCCCATGAGATGCTTTCTCAAAGCTTTACTGCAGCCGCCCACTGCTGCTGCGGGTCTTTCTGCTTCTCAGTTTTGTCTTTATTAAGTGGAAAGCTTGCTCAATTGGGTTGAAGGCAGGTGACTGAATAAGCCATTTAGGAACAGTCCATTTCTTTGCTTTAAGGAGCTCTTCAGTTGCTTTTGTTGAATGCTTTGGGTCATTATGCATATACACAGTGAAGTGCTGCCCCATCAGTTTTGTAGCACTGGGTTGAATCTGAGCATAGGACAACTAAATAGACTTTTGAATTTGTTCCGACTTTTTTTTATTCATCGCTCAATCAATAAACTCTCGTAAGTCAATATTATTGACAACTACACATGTCATAAGATTGCCTTCACCATGTCTGATAGACATCCTTTTACTGTTCATTGCAACAACTAAACGTCGGTGTCATCTGTTTAAAAAAATTGCTCCCCAGAGCTCAGCAGGATTCTTTGTATTGTTTCCAAGCAAAATCTAATCTTCTCTCTCTGTTCTCAAGTGTCAACCGTGGTTAGCATCTCGAGCTGAAGCCAGTGCATTGGCATTAATAATGCCATCTCCTGAGTTGTAGACTGGACAATGGCACACTTCAAGAATGATCTCAATTTGACTTGAATCCAGCAATCAACCATCTATCTAATATAATCACAATCACTCACTTAGTAAATCTGCTGCAGTATTTCTTGTGCAAATTCTCTAGGAGACAGAAACAAAAGTGTAGAACTGGCCTCTCCTCAAACTTCCCCAGGTTTTCAGATTTGTCGAATTTTTGGTGACCTCCATCAATTCAGCCAACACCTCTTTACTCCCTTTTAAAAGTTTTTATGAGCAGCAACCAAATTAAAAAGTACTTGCAATTAACTCCAGACCCTTCAATCTTTATAATTTGTCATTTCGTTAAAAAAAAGTAACAGGACTCAAACATGGCCAATAAACTGTGTGGCAATTGTCCAATTACTTTTGAGCCTGTGAAATTGGTACAGTTTAGTCAATGCTTTGAAATGTGCAAATTCTGAACCTCGTGGACATTGTTTTTGATATCAATATGAAGCAAATTCTCAAAAATAATTTTTGCTGTTGGGTTTTTTTTGGCTTGCTTGCAAGACTGCAGCATGCAAAAGAGAAACAACAGGAACAGAAACACTTACACAAGAATAAACACTGCAACATTCAAGACAGTGGGGTCACTGATGCTGCCACATACAAGCTGCACAACCACACAGCAGGCTAACAGAGTGAACACACGTGTGTGTGGGGGCTACGATAATTAAATTGGAACCTAATAGAAAGTAAGGCATTGACAGTCTCTCCCGTGAAATGAATATGAACCGTCTGAATGCCTAAATGAAAAGTCTATTAATGGGATCCCTGAAATAAACCCCACAGCAAGAAGAAATCTATCAGGCTCAAAGCACATACTCATATCAAGGTCTTCGAGTAGGGCACATGATATGTACATAGCTTATGATTTATTTATCATCCATCCTATCTTAAGAAGCACTCTGTACAAGCTCGAAATCACAGTGTTGCAATATGCATTTTCAATATACCTTGCTTGCGGACATCTTCCACAGCAGCGGTCAATTCATCCTTAAGGAACTGGCTCTCCTTGGCAATCTTTTCTCCTTTCTCTAGGAAGTTCTGGGTCGCATTTTCAACTGATGCAGCCAATACATGAGCCTTCTTGGAGCGCCCCTTTTTCTTGTTGGATGGACCTTTGTTGCTGGAGTTAACCAAAGTGGTGACCTATGGCAAGGATGCACATTATCAACAACAGAAACATGAATGCAGTAATGTCAGATACTCTTCACGAACAAATCCCAAGAGACATGTTAGCTTTATATTGAATTTAAATATGCTAAAAATGTCCTTTACTGTGATTACTTTTCATGACAGAACAATTTAAGAACATTTGGTGCTACAACACTGTCAAATGTCACAATTCTACAAGCAGAACTTTGTAATTTGAAAATGGCATTGCACAAATTTTAGGTGGCACTGCTACAATGAAACCACAGACACAGGTGGGACGCAATTGATATGTACCATGAATGAGTAACCATTAGTGGAAAAGTGCTGTGTCAAATGATTGCAATGATGGTACTACCTGAGTGACCAGGGGCTCCAGCAGCCTCTCCACAGCCAGAGTTCGAATCTCCAGGCTTTTTGGGTCCCATTTGAAGTTGATGTTAGCTGTGTTTATTGTTGTCATGGTGTCGAGTTCTCTAGGGGTAAAATCACAGAGATAAAATTCAAAACACTAACAGGCAACCAAATCAGACTCAAAAATAAAGGAAATCCCAATCCCAAATACAGATCTGTTAAGTACCATTTTTAAGGCTGTTTATTGGCATGGTTAGCTTGCTTTGGAAAAAAAAACAAAAAACATAAGGTATATGCTTTCATTACAACATGCAGACCAGTCTCAAACTGTCTACCGAACAATCAAAATAGGAACATTCTTGTTAGAGCAAGCAATGTTCCATTTCTCACAGAATTCAGCAACACTGTGGGCCTATTTCGATTTCTCTTTTCAGGCGGTGACTGCAACTCAATTGATTAGCTATCAAAAATGGAGGGGCAGGGATAATCAGTGAGCCCTGAGGGCCTTTGGGGCTTCAACTGAAAAGTTGGTCAGCTGTATGATGAGAAAAATGTCCCAACTAGCTATTAGCCTACATTGACAACAAAGAGGAAATAATATTAAAAGCACTGAAAAAGCACATGAATGATGACAACCTGACATTACACTGATCCATTATCTAATGTGTGATCTACTTTCAATTTGAACTTCAAGAAACCCGAGGCCTGCTTATTGACAGATAGCACTTCTTGTGACATATTGGACCTTTTAACATTTAATCAAAAAATTGCCAGCCTGTGTTGGTGGATGCAGGTCATCTGCCAAGGTTATAACTTGCTTTTCTGATACCATCTCCACTCCTCACAGAGCACTTTAAGGCAAAACAAGTACACAAGACTGAACAAAAAGATCAAAATAACTTCATATAAAGCTGCAGGAAAAAGAGTGTCAAGCATTTGGGACTTGTGTTGTTTCCTGTAAATCCACATGCCTTAATTGGGACGATTTCCATTGAAACTACCTACAACCAATAAACACTCTTAACAATGCCTGGGGATTATTCAAGGTAACTGGAGCAGACAGGGGGGGTGAAACTCGGTTCATTACCCCTCTCTGGGTGTGGCAGTAGAATTTCCTGAGTCGGATGTCTGCATATGTGCAAATGAAGCCAAAACAATCTGCCAGTGTGAGCCCACGGAGGACCCGCTCAAGTGACTAAAAGATACAAACACTTTAAATTATTAACGAACGACACAACTTTCAGGAAACACCTGCCTTTTCTTTAGGCTGCCATAAAATGCCTCAACCCACCAAAAAATGCAATAATGACTTCGGAACAAGTTAAAATGGTAATTGCATAAGAAGGAGCGGGTAGGGTGGGTCCTCACCTGGTCGGCTAACATTAGCAGCTAACGCGCAGGTTAAGTAGCTAAACTTATACCCGATGAAGCTCACAACATAAACAGACACCTTGAGTTAAATAACGTCAATTGCAAGTTGTATCAGCGAAATAGCACGGCTTTAAGGGCTTTTGAGCGGCCTGAAAACTAACTACACTGGTTTTCAACAGGTATTTGGTCATATCAAGGGATCACAGGTGACGCTTGAGGGCAACTAAGCAGCTTGCTAACGCTAATGCTAACCGACAAACACTAAACATTAACGTCTGCTCGCTCAGTCTGCTTCAAATACTGCGGGAAACTGTTAAACGTCGAAATAAGGCGATGCCCAAAGCAGAACGTTGAAGACTGACGGTGAAGCTGTGAACTGAAAGTTTGGGTGAAGTTGTCGCGTACCGACAACAATCCGCTAGACAAACAGGAGTTTAAAAGTTCAAAATGGAGGAATGAGTATTACGGGATTCCTTCCTGCAAAAGTTTCCTCGGCTTCTCCTCACCTCTCAGACTCGGGATAGTTGCGCTCTTCACCGCCGAGCTAAGTTAGTTCCTTTCGATGAGAAATGTCGGAAAAGTGAAAATAGGTGTGGCTCTGGAGGATATGCGGCGGTTAACAACAACCTGAGAGGTTTCGGTAAAGTCCGTTCCCGATGCGACACAGACTCTTGCCCAACAATGGAGAGGCGGAGGGAAGGGGGGAGGCAGGCCGGGGCGGTGACCGAGTTCCTGAACTTCCTGGCAGCGGAGCGGGGCAGGGCGACCACAGGACACAGCAGGCCCGTCAAACGGGGAGGTGTTCTGGGCGTGCTACTCCTTCTGTGCCTCCATATATGGATTAATTACTGCTTACCAGAATGCCGGTTAGACTATTTCACCACAGAGAAACCTTTCGAGAAGAAAAAAGTGATAGACGAGAGTGGAAAAAATAACGGTGGGGGTTGGAAAAGAGAACTGAGTGACCAAGTGTTGCAGGAAGAAAAACTGAATTTTGCTGAAATGGTTTCTATTATTAACTTGCTTGGAAGAGGTAAAGTTGCACCTTTCTCTATTTTACTTTTTTGCCCTTGCAAATACTGAATTCATTCACTCGAAGTGTTTGTTAATGATATTGAGATCCCAATAAATTAGCGTCAAATCCAGGTGGGATCACCCAGATTGAGCTCTTACAAAAATAACCAGGATGGAAAAACCAAAGACCCACAATTGCCAATTGACATGCAGCGTGAAGTCTGCATTACTAGTTAATGAGCTCAGTACTTGCCTCAGTTTTGCACTGAAATACAAATACAGCCTAGTTACACAGCCTAGATCTCAGGTGCCTCCTTCTCAGGGTGATTCAGTCGATTTCCCCACAACAAAAAGATCTCCCTGTTATCAGCTAACATTTGGGGGGAAAATAAGAAAGTTAAGCCCCAACAAATCCAAAACAAAATGTGCTTTGAAGCGTTTGTTGGGTGTCGAGCATGAGAGCAGGAGATGAAGAAAATGCTGCTGACTTGTTTCCTCTCCGTCCACAGAAGTGAGACATGAAGGCAGACTTCATTAACATCTCCACTCCGTTCTATGAACATCGGTTGGAGCTGATCTGTTTAGCCCTTTTCAACAACCCCAGAGAGGCAACTCGGATTAAATCAGAATGTGTTAGAATTTCAAGTTGTAGTTGAAATCAGCCCTGAAATGATAAACCCTGGTACCTGTACTTCCTTGTTAAAACTTTCCCACTGGCATATTAACACTCATAAACCAGAATAAGTAGAAAAGCACTGTGACCTTGGTAGCATATGTAGCATGCTGACCTTCACTTGAGTAACACAACATTTATCAATGCAAAAGGAATTCAAGGTTTTTCCAGAAAGCAAAGTGCTGCTCTTTTCGAAAGTTTATTCTTAAAAGAAGCTTTATACTTTGTGTGAATCCTTTAAAGTCACATGTAATTTTTATAACATTAGATGTAGTTACAATTACATGACAATTGCACATATTACATAGCTTTTCCCATTGATACCAGTTTTTGTCACTATATTCCCATTAAGTTTCAAAATGCGTTTCCCTGTTTCTGATTTCTGACTGAATTAAGAGCAAGTTTCAGAATTTCTCCAAAATTATTTTATCTTTATCTTAAGATTTATATAAAGCAGGGTTCAGCTGCTGTTTGTTTGTTTTTGTCAATGGGTTCAAATGTTAACAAATTCAAGTAACTCCCTGGAGAAAGAGCTCAAAAGTCAGCCTGGTAGCATCAAGTTTCCAGACACAACAAGCACACAGTTTTTTTTCTGGCTTTCTCATATTTTATTAATGTATAACAAACATTTCGCTACAACAAAACTGACATTTCGGATAGGGATTTTGACTCAGATAAACAGAAAAAGGCTTGTATATGCTATAAATTTTTCAATTTCAAGGTCAAGACTAAACTATCAAGTCTTGATTAGTATGCGGCAGTCACACGTTTATGGCTTGTTGCTGCTGCGACTGATAACACTGAGACATTTGATAAACTGTTTCCAGTGCCAAGCTTTTTTTGGTTCAGAGGTAATGAAGTGTGAAAGACATAGATTATCTAAAGAGGCTAGGTGCGACCACTCCTGCGGCACTTTTCCAATTTAGAAACACACACACAAATTTATATCCTTCCGGGTCCATTATATTGACATTTGATTGTTACCTGGAGACTTCCTTTGATCTTAAACACACATATAACTCATCCATATGTAACTTTGAACTTTTGACAAGTAAACATTGTGCGATATTGACAAGCTGCTGGTGAAAAATCATCATGGTTTGTGGAACATCTCTGTTTCTGTTTTCCAACCAAATTACCTGATATTTTGACAGATTTTTGGACCCCAATGTTTCCACACCTCACAGAATGACCACTGTTACAGCTCACAGCTGCTTACAACCAACTGAAACAACGCAGAAATTGTCACAATTACATGTGATACTCGACAGTACTATCCAAGTCATGACTAGTCTTCTGTTTGTCTCCTTGTCTCCTTGTTTTTTGTTTTTTTTTTTTGGTCATTTTGGTCATTTTGGTAAAAGTTACAAAAACAGTGGCTTAGCTACGTTCAGGTACTGAGAAAATAGCTGGAAAATGATGTTATTTCTCGCACAAAAGTTATCTCTTCCTACTCTACCTAATGAACCAGAATGCCTTAAGCTTACTTAATTTTAACTTTCGTGTGATCGAAAAGATAACCCCAGTTATGTGTGTGAGCAAATTCACTCTCTTCCCTTTAAAAGTAAGGCTCAAAAAGTCAAAAAATATTTGGGTACTCTCAAAACTGGATGAAAATAAACTATTGTTCAAAAAACAAGAAAACAAAAAACCAAAATTAACAATATGCTTTTCTACACAGGGTGGCAGCAACATTTCTATTATGCTTCTTGTATTGTCCTTATACTGTAACATTATTGTGGGCTTCTTGTCAATTACTGCCAGGTGATTTCATAGCCGTTCAATAAAGTGCGTGGCTTCAGTTTAATGAAACATAAAAGTGAGCTTTTTTCAGAACACCCCCTGGCTGAAGGATGCATAGAAACAAAAAACGAAACACATCAGAAAACTTACTTTCTACTTATTGGAAAACACCGTAGGGAGAGCAGTTCTCCCTGAAGAGAGAAGTGCTTGGCTCGAAAGTGCCTATTGTCTCCTGAGGGAGGACATGACCTCATTAGGAGAATGTGTTAGAAGATTAAGGTCCACACAGTGTGAGTAATACCTGGACCACACTTACACGGGCAGCGGTTGTATTGTACTCACAGCTCTTAGTTCTTGGATGTATGAAGTTAGTGACAGTTGGTAATGTGGTGATTAAGCTGTGTGTACACTCGGTAAACCTCAAATGCCCAAAAAATGCTTCTATGCAGACAAACCAAAATTAAAGCCCTGTGAGTAGATATGTCATAATCCCAATTGCTCTGAGAGGAAGAATTTATTGGAACAAAACAGAGGACTGTCATCAGCAATTCAAGGCAGTGGGCACCAAGAACACTGCAAACAATGGTGTTTTGTTCTGCAGGCAAGTGCAACTAACACACTTCTATTTGTTGGCTTGAGTAGGTGTTAATTAAGAAGCTCCACCAGTGCCGCGTGAATTACAGTCCTGAAGAGAATGAGTCTACAAATGTACTCACAATATTCCTAATGAAGACCTCAGAATATAATTATCTTCTAGAAAGACATTCCTGATTTTTCTTTTTTTTTACACACTGATCATTTGTGGAGCAATTGTTTCCTCCATACAGTTTTGACCATGCAGAACCTTGAGGGTCAGGCAATAAATTGGCACATTGAATTCTCAGAGACATAGCAAAGCACTGTTTTGTTTGCAGTATTAATTTCAGTCAAGAACAGAGGGAAGTGCCACATACATAGTGCAGCGGAGATTTGTTTATCCAATTAATGCTCTGTGGAGAAGATGGATTAGATGTGGTGTAATTGTGTGCTTGAATGATGAATGTTTGTCCAAGTAACAGCTTGCAAGGAGGACAAGTTTGGGCGTCCTTGAACTTCATCTTTTGTACCTGTTGGGCCCGACAAATGATAAGAGCACAGCATGCCATAAATAATTCCTTCTCATTATGGGGAAGTGCACATGTTTGTCACATACTGAATGTATAATTGAGCGCATGCAAATCTCTGGTGTCTGGCACGCAAAAAATAGATGGAAAATATATATATTCTTCTCATTTGCTATTAGTATGTTACATGTGTGTCCTTTTTTAGAATGCAGAATCATACATATATGTGGTACTTATTCTCTGTGCTTCCTATATTACTATAGATTAGTTTGACATTTCTATTCTAAGCACACAGCATCTTATTGAATGGCGGTCCTGGCACTGCTCCACACTGATAAGGAAAACACTCGTGATTGCACCCACAGGTGATATTGTGCTATCTTGAATTGTTTTGAGGACATGGAAGTTACTGTATGCTGCAGCTTCCTGTCAAAGGAGCAACTCATACTTTGACGTTGAATGATTTGGAAGCTCCCTCACGGCAGGAGGATTTTGTTCCCTGACATAAGGAACACAGCGACTCTCTGCCTGCCCACATTCACCTGACTCATCGTGACAGCTGTCCATGGAGCTATGATGTCATCTGCAGGCTTTCCCTGCCTCAGTGAGACCTTGTACCTCCCTGATTAGAAATGAGTGTGCTGCGATGGAGGCGTCACTTTTCCACGGCAACACTCAAAGGGGAGGAGAGCAAAGTCAACAGGCTAACGCCACCGATAACCTTCGACAACAGTCATTCTCTGTAACTTTGCCGTGGAGGTGAAAAGAAACATACATTATCGAGGTGGATTAACAAAAAAGCCCTCGAGAGGAGGTATCAAACATGTTTACACTTAGGTGTTGGCGAGCTGTAATGAAAGCAGCAAGCAGTTTGGCAGTCTGAATGGACAAATCGGAAGGTCACAGTTGCAATGACTCAATTCCTGCGAAACCATTCCCAGCATGGTGAGCTCCTTTTTGTGGTTTGGGCTGTGGTATCAGACTGTCGCCTTCAGGTACGTCTCTTGTCTCTCTCTGTAAAACCTTTCTTTGACTTCTGAAGGGAAAGGAAGTAAGTGAATGTCACTTTTGAAGCTCCTGGATGCATTTTTTTCTTTTTCTAGCATTGCTTTTGAAACTCATCTGTTTAGTGTCCACCTTATTTTCGTTGCTCTGCAGGAGACAAAGGGAGGAAGTTGGGTCAGAAATTAAAATATAACTAAAAACAAGATGCAGTGATTTGCAAATCCCATAAAATCAAACCTTCTGATTTCAGTTCAACGTGAACAACATAACAAATAGTAAAAGTGGGACATTTTACAATTTCTTTAAAGTTTTTGCTCATTTTGAGTTTGAAGGAAGCAACACGCTTCAATAATTTTGGGACGGAGCCATGTTTACTATTATGTAGCTTCCTTATTTCATGCAACAACAGTTCGCAAATGGCTGGGAAGTGATACAACATTTGGTGTACTAAATGTTTTCTATTGTTGAAAGGTGTGGGCTGCACGCAGGCTGGACTCACCGACTATAAAGCCCTGCTGTTGGGAAGGATTCAGTAAGTGGTTTGCATTGTTACTGTGCTACACAAGGTCTTTCATGAAAGAAGCATCTGAGCGAGAGCAAATGTTCTAAAATCTCAAAATACTTGGCCCAAGTCCATCTTAAATTAGCTTTGGCATTGGAGTGTGTTCACATATGGCTGCTTCTTTGTGTGATACAGCTCTAACTTGCATTTGTTGTTGGCACTGTGAACCATGTTTACGGTCAAATATTGCTCGAAGTGTTCATGCTGTGGTTTCGTACTACAAAATCATGTCTGTTCTTCATGCCTGAAGGCTTGATGATCATGAGCATCCAATATCGACCTTCTGTGATGGGAATTTTTCTTTGCATTTTTATCTCAAGAAATATTCTTGAGAATATTAAAATAAATAGTTCAACAATAGTTTAGACTGGTTACCACCACCTATCTTTGCCTCTAAGATGTGATTTTATACCTGTTGTTTTACTGGTGTTTGCAAGTTCATCTTATTTGTTACAAATAGGCCTTGGATAGTTTTCCCCCCTCCAACCATTTGTTGTTTTGGTCAAATTTTTCTTTTTAGGTTTATTTTTGCAAGAAAGTTTTACCAATCTATGAACTTCCTCTCTACCACTCCATCCAACCAAAGGTCAGAGGGCACTGGAGCTGATCATGTTAAAATTGGGAGAAGGCATGTTGCACCACTGGCAGGGTGCCAGCCTATCATATTGCAAACAGAGGCACACAATCATTCAGTGTAGCACAGTATAGATCTACATTTACACACCAGTGGGCACCTTACAGTCATGGTATTATGGGATAAAACCATAATACTAGGAAGTCCACCAGAGGGAGAACATGCAAACCTCCCAACAGGACACTGCTTTGCCTGGCTTCAAACCGTGAATCGTTGTGCTGTGAGGTAAGAGTGGAAACGACGTTGCCATGCATGTTGATGTGAAGAGAATGTGCCTGAACGAGATGTGCAAATCATTGGATCTTGTTTTTATTTACATTCTACCCCTTACCTTTTCAGAATTAGGGTTGTAGAATAAAGAGCACGCTTAAGGGAATGATGCTGCTGTTTCTAGAAGACAGCGTGGCTGACAGTATGAAAAGAGAGTTCTCTTATCTGCTGTCCTAGCAGTTTGTGTAGTGTGTGTATGTGTGTGTTTCCATGTGCGATAGTATCTCCTTTGCCAGATATGTTCCGTAGATAAGGAGATGATAGTGTGTTTGCAATCATTTTTTACATAAACAGTGATTACTGACTGAAATGCAATTACCAGGAGCAGACCACCAAGCACAAAAACACTTGTCATTCACAGTACACAGTACTATTCCAGATACCTCGTTTTATTCCAAAATCCTCTCGGGACCGGCTGCCCTAATTTCCAGCTTTCCAAGGGGGGATTCAGGCTAAAAAGAAGGTGAAGAATGTGGAGGAGGCCACGAAATGAAACATAATGCATCGCAAATCTGTAATGAGTCACACATCCAGACGTTCTCCAGAGTGTTTGAACCGAGCGTATCCGTGAGCTTCAAAGTATTTTATGCACACTTTGTTTTGTGAACACGTTTAATTCTTTACCAGAGCGGGGACGACTGAGGACAGCAATATAGCCGGCAGAATGCTATTAATTTATCTTTTCTAAGGCTCCCTGATGAAATCTGTGTGCCACAGTTTTTCTGTTTTTTAATCTGTAACGTTTAGGTGTGCATATAGGTGGAACTCTTTGGAGTTTTCTCTCTGTGTCAAGTAAATTTATGCAAGTTTCTTATGCGCAGGCACATCTTTGAAAGTATGAATAAAAGCCTGAAGAAAAACAGAATGCATAGAAAGTGTTGCAACTGAGATTGTTTTAAGGTTTCAAAACTACACATAATAGGTCCAGAATAGTTAACTTTCTTCAATCAGCATACACAAAAGGAAGGGTATGTCCTTGCTTTATTGTGCAAAAACAGCTGAAGCAGACTTAGTTGGAAAAAAGAGCCAAAAATCCAGCTCAAAATCTTTATTTGTGACTCATTAAATTGCAGCCAGTCATACTATTGAAGCCTGAAGTGTGGCTGTTTTGTAAGTAAACTTGTCAATGTCTGTATAGAAGGCTATTTTGTTCAATATGTTTGACATTCTCATTATTAACCCACTTATTGAGGTTTATTTTTTCAAAGAAAATTGTTGGAGTGTTGTAAATTTGACGAGAGGAAAGCCATTCGTGGCGGGATAGGCAATAATAGAAAAAAAGCACTCAGTTAATTTTCAGAGGAATTCTCTGACACTGTTTGGTTAGTCTCCTCCTGGATATATACGTATAGTAAGAATGACCCAGGGAGCCTGGTGGCAAATTGGAAATTGAATCCCACATGTGATAGACACAACTTCCAACAGGGGGAAATGACCTTTCAATATTAATGATGCGGGGAGCCATGACATCATCAGGACCTGATTGCGTCCATGTGAGCGGTAGGAAATGAGCACATGTGGCGGTATGAGACTAACAGCTCACCCACAGGGCCATTCACTGCGTATTTACTTTAATAAAAATCTATCAAACCGCCTACCGCGCGCCGAGCTTTAGTCACCCATTGCTGAATGCAACAGCAGGATTGTAGTAATTCAGTCAGCCCTTCCTCCCACTTCTGATGATCAGTCAGCTGATGTCATGTTCGAATGGAAGGTTTTTTTTCCCACCCCTCCCTGAGCTCAAGCAGCGCTGATAACCCCAAAACATTTGTTTGTTTATTTGCCATCTTGAAAAAGCACCTCCCAATCACCTTCCCAGAACCATCTTTGGAAAGGGAAAGGAAGAAAAAAAAAAGGAATAAGACGTTGATGTCTCGGTGTACTCGGCCGTGTCTTGTTTTTGCTTCTCTTTAAAGTACGGGTCATTGAAAGCAGAAAAATCTCACACATCAAAGAAAATGCATCGAGAAGAAGCGATGCCACGTCAGTCTGACGTTGATTCTTTCCGATACAAAGACTCCCGGTA
>JAUESF010000047.1:3965025-4016817 GCA_032274765.1 Malacoctenus tetranemus
GTGTGTGTGTGTGTGTGTGTGTGTGTGTGTGTGTGTGTGTGTGTGTGTGTGTGTGTGTGTGTGTGTGTGTGTTTAAGCGCAGTGGTGTTAAACATCTCGATGCTACTGAGCCAAGACAAATCTCAAAGAAGGTTTCCTATTTTACCCACTCGGGGTCACATTATTTAAGTGAAAGTTTAAAAAAACGATGTGGCTGAGAATAAAAACTGAACAGCAGATGGCAGCAATGTCAATAAGCAAGACAGTGACAGAAGTGAAAGCTAGCTTTGAAATTGGCTATAATATATATTTTTTAGGAGTGCTTTGAATGTGGACATTTTTACGATGCACTCAGATTCCTTTGAACCTGCAAATTGGTTCCCAGGGTGCCAGAATACTGGAAGTTCCTGAAGTTTCCTGAAGAGGAGCGGTTGAGTGAATTTCAAACTATTTAGTTTTAGTTGCAAACACATTTTGTGCTTTCAGAATAGAGCTTGTTGTTAAAACTGGCTCAGGTCACCCTTGACCATTTTGTTAAACTGCTTGAAGTTTGCTCTGTTGGAAGACCATTAATTTTCTCTCATATGCAGATCCTCCATTTTTTGTCTTATTTCCTTCTGTGGTCCCTGCTTCCACCTGCAATCTGTGCTCTCTCTCCTGTAGTCTGTGCCCTCTCTCCTGTATTCTGTGCCCTCTGTCCTGTATTTTGTGCCCTCTCTCCTGTATTCTGTGCCCTCTCTCCTGTATTCTGTGCCCTCTCTCCTGTATTCTGTGCTCTCGCTCTCCTGTAGTCTGTGCCCTCTCTCTTGTAATCTGCGCACTCTCTCCTGTATTCTGTGCCCTCTCTCCTGTATTCTGTGCTCTCTTCTCTCTGCGTACCTGCCGGATCTTTGACCAGAGCATGTGTATCAGTTTGCTGTCTGATATCATGATGTGCTTGTGTTTGCTCTCTGTTTCTGTCCTGTCTTTTGCTCTTTTACTGTCCTCTAACCTCCACCAGTAAAATCAGTAACTGGTAGACTGAGTCGGATCCAGTTGGAAGATCCTCCCCCTGTTAAAAAGGTTTTTCTTTCCACTGCTGCCAACACTGCTGGTTTTTTCCATTATATTTCTGATGCAGTGCCAGGAGATGGCTGTGTTGTAATTGGCACTATATCAGTAAAATTGAATTAAATCGAATTTCACTGAGACTGAAAGAAAACAATTTGTGGTAGTTGATATTAACAGGTTTTTATGATTATTTTGATGCTGCAGTCCAAATGAAATCAATTGGGCTGTAACTTGGCTGCATGTGGGCCCTGAGCTGAAAGGAGTTTGACATTTGATTCAGTGGCTTTTCATTGAGAAATACCCCTAATTGTACTCCAATGCACAGGATCAACCTTGAGCAAAACAAGAGTTGAGTCAGGATACAAAGATCATACCTTGTCACTTCACTCTCGGTGTGAGTGAACTTCAATGCACTCTGCAGAGACACATCATCAGTAAGATAAAGTACATGGTGGCGAAAACTAATCCCAGGGTTAAACTACAGCTGACTGTTGCACTGACATGTCTTTGAAGACAAAGGCTAGACAAAGTGATAATAAAAGACTCTGTCACATTGCTATTTCATCCGGGAAGGAACTATAGTTGCTCCATTTAACATGCCAAGGTTATCTAGTGACAGGAGACAAGCTCAGGAAAAAAAAATACAACAAGCCCGTGACAAATACAATACAGCTTATCCCCCAAAAATGTGTCATCTCTTAAGTACAATGAAGCCATTAAGCATGAAGCATGAAGAGATGAAAATAACAAGCGCAGCGAGGAGAGTGACCCAGCTGTGTTTTTACGGAATCGGAGGGAGAAGAATAAAATGAAAATACAAAGTGAGGAATGGACCCAGTAAAAAGGAGTGACTGATAAAAGCAGGATGAATATATGAAAAACTCATGGCCGGCCTCTTTGTTGCAGCCCCCCTCCTCCTCCTCCCCCCCCCCCCTCCATTGCATGTATGTCAAGGAGCTGTGCTCGACCCTTCTCTCATAAGCAGGACTGCGGTCTACACCTTCAAACAATTTCTTGGTGATTTCTCAACTTCATTTCCCTGATTGTAGTAAATGTTTCATATGCTATCGAAGGGGGGTATGCCCACGAGGAGGCTGTCCTCATGAAATATTTATCCCGACAGATGTCTAGGTCTACTTCCCCTGCCATGTAACGCTCACTTTAGCCAACAGAGAATTGATTACAAAGCCATCTATACTCAATTTTCTTCCTTTTTTATGCTGCTATGCACCAAATTGAACAGTAAAACGCTGATTCTGACGAAGAGATGGCCGACATAACCAAAACTCTCACATATCAAAGGTAGGAGTTCCTCAGAGTGCCGCAGAATCCCAATTTCACACTGGAGTTTCACATGTAGGCAGGAAAAACTAGACATCAAGCAACGAAACATTTATTTTTTTCAGGATTTGATGGAGCTTGTATCATAAGCTCAGAATATTTGACCTACTAAAATTCTCCAAATAAATGGTAAAGAAGCCTCGTCTCCCCACGCTCCATAAGCACGATCACAACTTTCCACCCCCGCAGTTGTGTGGATGGAGTGGATAAAAAAGAGGGATGGCTGAATGGACAGTTTATTGTGGCAGACTAATGGTAGGAAATGAATTTCTGCCAAGACGTTCTGATCACTATTTATATTCAGGGCAAGAAAAAAACAACCTTGAATTGCTTTAAAGGTACATTCATCCTCCAAGTTGGAATCACTGGAAGTGAACCTACACACTCTGATTGGTTCACCATCAATAATGAGACTGGCACACTCACAGAAACAATCAGACCAAATTGACAAAGATTTTTTTAGGACTGGGAGAGTTCCTGACACAGAAAGAACGTGCAAACCTAGCTGTGAATTCGTGATTTTTCTGACTGAAGAAAGTTAATGTTAGAACATGAAAATCTGGATGCAAATTACATGATGCACAGAGGAGATGTTCAATCGTGTTGCAGTGACAGTTCAACCAGAAAGAAACATATAAATTATACAAAAAGGTTGTTTCCTATTATGCGACTCCATTATGGTGGTTTACTCATCAGAACTACAATCAGAAAGCTTCCGGTTGGAGTTTGGGCTTGACGGTGCTTTTGTGGAGTTTGAAGGTTCTCCGAGGACTGAGGTCATCATTCACCGTCTGAAATCGCTTGAGCCACTTGACTCTAAAAGGTCCATAAGAGTGAGTGTGGTTATTTTATGTTTATGTTTGTCTCTTTTCGTCTCCACTTTTGACGAATGACTAACAGACGACCTGTTCTCATCTCTTCCTCGACCTAACGTCAGCTGGGCTTCGCTACACTACTCTGTGACCCTAATTTGGACAAAGTGGTCCAAAAGGACACAAATGCAGGTCACACTTGTCACCACGGGTGCCACTAAATTCAACAATACAGAAATCATTGAGATGCTGCTTTATACTGACGAGTACTTTCTGTTCTGCTTTTGGGTTGTATTCTCTCACACCCCATATGGCACATACAGTATGCATAAAGATACTGACATTTTATATCAGTCGTGTTTAAAAGAGACACCAGCTCCCACAGCAACACCTGCATCATACGTGTATGTGTGAATGGTTTAATAGCTGGTGAGTCACCACATTTCTTCAGAGTGAATGCCCTTCAATCGTTTCCAAATGTCACTCTATATAGAACGATGGAGGACTTCTTAAGCTCCTAATAACAAAAGCTTCTCAAGTTATTTAATAATTTCAATAATTTCGTCCTTCCCCTGAGTTTAAACTTTTAATCCTGAAAAGAGGTATGAAATCGTTCTAAAAACTGAAACTGTAGCATCAGTTTTCGCGGTCTAACAGGAAGCAGGGGTTATTGAATTCAAAGTTTCATTGTTACCCCTTTGCACAGTGAACTGTGGGTCTACTTCACCCTCCGACTTGCTGCACTCTTCTTTCCTGCAGGGATTAAAAACGACAGTCCTCCTTCTTGACTGCATGACGGGGATTTCTAAGAGATGCCTTCAGATTTCAATGTGGATCTTTAACAACATGACCTTTAGCTTTTGTTATTTTGTTGATGGGTCTCTAATAGATACAAGGTTGAGATATTACCATAATCAAATGATTTGGCACATTCATTGCATTGTGAATTGCTGTGCAATTCTTTTCTTCTCTTACTGTTGTCTGTGCTGAGGTGAATGCCACACTGAGTTTAAAGGTATTACACAGTGTGACCTTAAAGCACAATAAGGCTTTGTTCTGCACCACTTACTATTGTTATTCTGCTGTTTTGAAAGGGAAAGTTATAAATGCATTTTTCATCTTTCTCCTGACAATGTTTGACTGCTTTGTCAAATTCCTCTAAAATTCAAAGGGACGGCCTCCATACAGCTCTGAATTTATCGTTAATGCACCGAATTCATGTCACACAATTCGACAGATATGCTGCTCCAGAGTTATGAACAATACATTTTATCCTCTATTATGTGAGTTACGTTCGCTGATCAAAGACTTTCTGAGACTAATGGAGACGACTGTTCTGAGAAAATGAACCTCGTCTAATGTTGCCATCTTTCTCTGGCTTTTCCAGGACAACTCGACACAGGGAAATTTACACAGTAATCCATAAAGGTATGGACAGTGTGGAAATTACAAAAGTTTGATGAATTGAAGTCTCTTTAATCTCACACAAATTGTTGCATTTAAACCTTTTTTTCCCCCACTCAGAAATAACGGACCAATCGAGACAGAGGAGAGCAGAAACCGGCCAAGAGAGAGCTTTATGTTTTTTGATAGTTTATCCTGATTTTCTCTCTGCTTGCTTTTGTGAGATGGCACGAACACAACGTCAACACGCTTTCAAATCAAGAAATCAATTTTTATACGCAAAATGAATATCCAGCCCTTTCAATGTAACACTTGGATGTTAGTCATTGATTTTTGCTTTTAGCTCATTTTCATCTTGAAAATTTGGTTCTGTTTGGTCATTGGGAGAATGCGCTCAGTTCCTAAGGCACAAATTTAATCCTATATTCCTGGAACCAAATTGACAAGAGCAATTTTTTCCATAGCCCGACGGTTGTTTGAATTATGATGTGGTGGCAGAAAGGTCTCGGGAAAAGGTTTCAGTTCCAGCCTCATTCTTTCAGTGCAGAGTCGGCATCTTCTCTCAGGGTTTGTGTTTTGGTTTTTCAACATAATTTGATTTGCTCCCTCAGTCCAAAGGCCTGTCATGTTCAATCCATACCGGGAGGAATTTCCAAGGTGCAGCGACTTGCATGACATATTACTTGGACATCATGTTACTAATCAGAGCTTGTTGTACAACACACACATCGATGGAAGATGATTGCTATCAATCAATGCTACCAGGTAGATGACTCTACCCTGAGATTCGGCTCTCTGTTGGAATCTACCTCGGAGCCGGGCTGAAAATGCAGTTTACTGCTGTAATGCCGCCGGAGTCAGTATCACGGGCGTTTGAGTGCCTCGTAGATAGCATTAGGTCAGAGTCTTGCTGATTGGAATTGATTTCGCCTTTTCGGTTTTCCACTTTTGTGCGTTTCTGTTGATTAAAATGTATAAAGGACTGGAGTAAACGAGAGAGAGGCATTGGGCTAAGAGCACCTTCTCTGTTGTCTGCAAGCTCATCATGTATTAATTATGATGCAGTGCTATTAACTCGGCCTGTGTTTTTGGAAACACGGCATGATTAATAATGCATGTTGTAATGACTGAGTAAACTGAGGTAATAAGTAACCAGGCTTTCAATAAACCTATGAAGTTTTCTCCCGCTGTATATAAAACTAGATGGGCTCCGCAGGGCAACATGCAGCTGCTCTGAACCTCGCTGCAAACTTCAGGATAACTATTGTGGGTATTTTCCTGATTTTGTTGTTGGTCAGTTGCTGTGTAGGTTTGTTTTTTCCACAATATTGATTTGAAATAAGGAAGATGACAAGTTTCAAAGAAATATTGCATTTTGACAATTGTGACAAATTACCAAAAAACCAAAATGTTCAAAGTTGCAATCATAGCCTCCAACTTTAATTTCAAAGGTCACAAGACTCGGCGCTCGTGCCTTTTAAGACCAACTCGCTTAAGTACAAGTTGTACATGTTGTATTTTGCCTGAATCCTAAACTGATCTTTTCATTTGTCAGTTTATTTTATACATGCTGAGTCTCCCATGTAAAACCATGAGCGGGCCAAATCAATTAGAGCTGCAAGACAACAGAGATGAGGAGCTGAAGAAATATCTTTGACACTGGCTCGCTCATTGCTAGGCTTACAGTATGTTCTTCCTCTGACCTTCTTCTCTGCACGGCACTGAAATGCAAATTTGTTAAAGGCAGAGTGGACAGGAATGTTGAGCAGCAGAGGCCCAGAGTTCAAATGCAGCTATGATAGCCAGAGGTGTGAGTGGGAGAAAGTAATACTGTTGTCAGTGCCTGTGCTAATAGTGTGAAAACAACGTGTACCTGCTGCTGGATTCAGGGAATGTGTTACATTGGAGCACGCGGGAGAAACCAGCGTAACAAGAGGTGATAGGTAAGTGATTAATGAAAACATTTCCGATCATTGAAGGGTAGGAAAAAAAGGAAAAAGGGAATATTTTTAAACCTGAAAAGCACCTACGTTGTGCAAGACTTACGTAAATGTAAAAAATGCATCACTATGCTTCGATCAACACAGCCTGATGTGTTGTGAAACCTGCCGGGCGCCTGGCATGCATGTGGTATCAGAAATCCAGGGGAAGGAAGTGCTGCTTTTTGTGTTTGTGCTCAGCGTTTTTTTCATCATTATCCCTGCGTGTGTCACTGTGTGTGTTCAATAAGAGAAGATCTGTGCGCACGTATGACATAAAACTGTTTTTCTGGCTGACTGATGAAAACTGCAATTATACAGCAAATCGCATTATCTCATGCAGTGATTAACCATTCTGAAAATAATTACAGACTGCTGAAACTTTTCACCGCGGAAAATGAAATTCCACATTAGCGTACCTTTCATCTGCACTGTGTCAGAGGCAGATCGAACTCGGCCTCAAATGAGTAAGAATTAAGTGGCTGACAGACGACTGGTCAGAGTACATTACTGATCTGTGCTTTCTCTTACGTGTCCCTTCGATTTACCTCCCAACGCTGTCAGGGGTGAGGCGTGAAAACTGTTGGAACAAATATGTCATCAAAAATCATTTGGATGCTTCGTCATCCATCACGGGCCGACGCAAGGCTATTGTGAGAGGCTGCTGAATGTGTTTACCGAGGCCCATTTGCAGTGAGTTAATGTCAATTGTATATCATGTGTTCCACCTGGAGGTCGTAAATGCATAGGCAATGGGCTGTGATCGTTCTGCAACTAGCAGAGAACATCATAGCCGTTCCTACTCTCGCCTTTTACAGTAATGAACCGGGCTGTTGTAAATAAATGACAGGCCTTGGGTATTTTAAGCCATTTGGACACAAAAAACGCCAAAAAAAAGAGATTAGAAAATGCTGAACATACAACATGTGACTTCCTCTCTTCCCATTTTCTCAGCTGGAACAAACAACTCGTGCGTTTGATTGTAATGTGCTGGGCTAACAAAGCTCAACCCGGGGATTTATTTTCTTTTCCATTATCTGCCTCTTGATGAAAACAAGGTAAATTATTGGGTGATTATGGTGGATGGCGGAAGCACAGAGTCAATCAGTTCCCAAATGAAAACTGGATGGAACACGTATAAATTGAATATGGAGGATGTGTCTCCAGGGCGGCGGCTGGACGCTCTGGTCAGAATCTCAGCACAGGGCTTTTTCTTTTTCGGATGAGTCTAATTCTCGCCGTCTCGGACGCCTCCAGTGAATGGCGCTGACCGATCCAGCCGAGGTGTATAAACAGCAGGAAGGTTAACGCTGTACCGAGACCCCGCCAACCAAAATAGCTGGGGAGAATTTTCATTAAAAAGCAACGGAAAACTAACGAGTTTGCACGGAGGCCCGGCCGTAATCGTGGCGCAAATTCAGCCCTGCGAAGCTTTTATCACAATGCTCCACTGACTTTGATAAATTTCACTTTGCTTCGGCCCACTGATGCACCAGCGCACGTACCCAGTGCCCACACAAACACACACACACAGGGGTGCACAATCGTGCAAACACACAAGAGACAAGAGCGAGTGAAAAATAACCTGAAAAGCATTCAGGGAGGTGAAGAAGAATGAGGCACCTTTGCTCACCAAATCATTGTCACGTTAGAAAGAGAAAAAAGCGACACCTATTCTGTGGAATTCTTCCTGTCACCCAGGGAGCCACGCTCCCCCGTGAACACCACTGTCTCCCCTGGATTCGAGGCTTCTCACATCAGGTGGGGATCCTGACGACTTCTGTGGCTCTACACGGCGATGTGATCAGTTTCCACTATTAGCGTGTTCTTGGGTGAAATCCTCCTCTCTCACCCATTCTTCTGAACCCTCCTGAAGAGCTGGCATGCCATAACTCACACAGGCACCCATGCTTTGCAGCCAAGCCCCGGAGCTTCCTTGGAGGAGATTAAAGAAGAAAATTCTGAACGCATGAGGAAACATTTGCTACTCTGAACACTGTTCTTCACTGTCAGAACGAGAACACATACGCAGTAAGGTGCAAACAACGGTGCACAAAAATGCAAAGAGTGCAAAGTTACATGTTCAGTTGACTGTTTTCTGCAGCGGTGATAGCTGTGGCTGCAAACCGTTTTTTTTCCCCACCCCTTCATAATAATCACACCCAACTAAATCTATAATCCATCTACTCCTCCTGTATGAATACACTACTTCCTATCAGCTGCCATCGTGCAGACACGGGTCTGCTAAATTAAATCTAGCCTGTTGAGAATAAAGCTATTTTTACCAGCACCATGAGACCGGGAGTCAATCCGAGCTGGAGCTGCCTATAAAGAGGAGAGGCAATCTTGGTTCTGAATGGGTCTGAACGCTCAATCAGCAATACACGGCGCTCCGAAGGAAATAAGGCGACCACTTCAATCCTGACATTGATTTCTTTCTCTTTCCTCCCCTCGCATTGTCTTCATAATCACAGCCGGTCACATAACTCTGCATTATTCTCACGTAGAGGGTGTCTATGATTGTTTTGGCGAGATGAAACACTGGTGCTGCCCGTGCACTTGCACGTCTCTCATGAAAATGCACAACCCGGCCCAAGCCCCCCCCCCCTCGACTCAGTCTCAGCCCTTCAATGGCTCTAATGACCGGCCACAGTTTTTAGCACAGTAACTGCAAACCAATGTAATATTGCAACAAACCACAAGAGGGGGAGGCACCACCTGTTTTATTCCCAATAGCGGAACATCAAAGCGGGGCTGGAGGATGACAGGCTTAATTTAAAATGCGCTGCAAGAATGGCTCGCGTGCTGTGTCATCCTGTTTGAGGGAGAATTTGCAGCACGGATCAGAAAGGGATGTCCTGGACAAATTACATGCAGGAACACCTGAGAACAGAGACACAAATCAACTCAGGCTTGAACCAGCCTGCTTTTTCCCCCCCTCTTTTTTTTATAACTGCTATAAACCCCAGAGGCTGCCTGTGATATGCTCCACTGACTGCAATCTATTATATAAATATGCTCAATTTTTACATGCATGCCTACTATCTGCCCCGATCTCTATTTTGCAGCAGTAATTTAGATTTGTATCATAAGCTGAGGAGTGGAGGGGTGGACGTTGACGTGCAGTGTTATCACTTGACCAGTAGGTGGAAATACATGCATATTAAGTGACTGAGTCAGTGCCAAACAGCTTTTACTGCAGTGGCAACATCAGAGAGATCCTTTTAGGTTTCTGAGCCAGCAGATGTTTTTGTTGTTGTTGTTTCACCCCCTCCCAGAAGTTAAACAGTTGTGATTTCTGGAAATTTATCCTACTCAAAAGGATACTGCAAGTACACCAATGTACTAATAATGCAAATACTTCACCACAATGCCCTTGAAATACTTTAATTATGCTGACACCAGTTCAGTGGTCACAGTTTCACACACTGCAGCAGGAGTGTGTTATTAAAATAAACCGTCTTGCGACATTTGAAAAAAAAAAAACAAAAAACAAAAAAACAACAATCTCATTTGGACTTTGCCAGCAGATTGCGCTTGTTCAGTTGCCATGGGGACACAAATATGTATCTTGTTGCCTTTGTTAACTGGTTGCTTCTCAGAGAGTCTGAATCAAATTGACTATACAAATAAAGCATGTTTGGGATAAACATATCAATTTCGTGAGTGGAGAGTTTTTGCAGTGAACAGTGCAGCACGTTGTTCAGGGCACAAACAACACGAGCAATCTGCACAGGCACAACGAGATGGAGGAGGAACGCCGCCTGGTTAAGACAGTGACGCTTCGTGTGTTTTTGGTGCAGGAGATGATGCAGCACGTTACTCTGGTTCACCCAATTTGCCAACGGAAACGATTATCTTGTGCATCCTTCCCTTTGATTGTTTTTTTTCCCCGATATTACAGCGGATTGAGTCTCGCACGGTGAGTTAGCGGCGAGCCCTTTTGCCTCACAGCGAGAAGACCCAGGATTCACTCAGTCTTTTATTGTGCAGTATTTGCATGTTCTTCCTGCACAGGCTTCGACTGGCTCCATCCTGCAACTCCAAGACGAGAAAGCGGAAATTTGTGAATCTAAAATTCCTGTAGTGGTGAGAATGTGTCTGGAGTTTACTCTGTCTAAGGTTGGTTAGCATCGCACTTCCCTGCAACCTGTCAGTCCCATGGACATGGACAACCACGCACCAACTAAACCTGTGATCTTGTGAAAACAAGCAATCTGAGCAAACCAAGAAGGAAGAAAAAATGTTTAGCTGCAAAAAGATGTTAAATCATTGTCTTGCATTTAGGACTTTTTTCCTTTGTGTCACTTTGGATTTTGCAGGTAAAATGAAACCATGGTGGTGATGACTTGTGACTTTTCACAGCACTATTATGCTATTTAGGATGATTCTAGCTGAATGGGAGTCCTGAGCGAAATTCTCTTTGCAGTCCCCTCAATTAAAACTAAAATAAAATCATTTCAAGCATGAATCAAGCTGGAAGAAATAATTGGCCGCAGCCAGATTCTGGCACCTGTTGACAAAAATAAAATACCTCGAGAGTGAGATGAATAAGCAAATCAAAAGTGACAAAAGTGATAAATGTCTCTTGAACATTAAGATGACAGGAACAAGGAGCGGCTGTTCTTGTGTTTCTGATGAAAATGGTAAACAGGTGAATCGTCATGTGATGAAGGAAACAAACCCTCCCGGAAAAAAAGGACACTTTCAAAAAAATGGTTAAAGTAGCTCTGTAGATATTGGCCACAGTCCCACATTAATGAAATCTGCCTGCCTGAACTTTAATACTGTATACGTTGAGCTGTGAATAAGTTATTCATCCAGGTAATTGCAAAATGCAGCTGGAGGCGTTAATAGGACATTCAATGACCAATAATATCCACTGCTGGGAATAACTGAGGTTTTACATCTAAATCCTTCTTCTTCTTTCGCTCCTCCTCATTCTTTTCCTTCTTCACTTTCCTTTTCTTCTACTCCCTTTTCTTCCTTTCCTTCTCTGACTACTCATCATCATCAATCTTGTTCCTCTATACACGCAGCTAGTCACGTTATCCACCAATCATAGTTGTAATATTGCCAGATGTTGATATTTGAATCAGAAATTCCAGTGTTTTACATTAAGCCTCATATTTGTACGTTTTTTTTATGAGTTTGCCCTGACTCGAACTTCGGCAATAAAACATCAGACCACAAACATACACGAGGTGGGAAACTTCTCTGAGCTGTTGAGGACAGCAGATTGGTCCCTAAAAGACCTTGAACGTGTTATTTCCTGCTTGTGTGTTACGCAGCAACATTTCGGGTCTATTACGACTACGATTTGTCACACTTTAGGTGACTGAAAGTCACCGAGAACAAAGACGCTCACATATACCCGGCCAACTGACCTCCTCTGGTGTAAAAAAAAGAAAAAAAGAAAAAGCATTATTGATCGCTCCTCTATATGCTCACTGCGTGTCCACATCTCCATGGTGAAATCATTGAACTCCACAGAGGATTATGTTTGAGTGGTTGTGAGTCGCTTTCCACTGAGTTACTTTGTGCCACATTAAGATACAGCTGGAAGAGACACTGTGTGGAGATATTCTGTGTTTGACATGTTAGTCTCTGAATATAAAAGCTTTTGATACACTGAGAAGGTTTATTAGGTTCTTTGGATTCAAGAGTGGTGTATGGTAGCGACGAACTTCACTACAGTATATTTAAAAACTAATCAAACGAATCCCCTTGACCACTCGCTCCATCTGCATCAGCACCTATTCAAATTATTCATTAAATTTTACAGCTCGTGGGGAAAAAAAACCCACCCAGGCCCTGGTTGATTGGAACGACTGCGTTGGAGCCAGTGTATTACTCATAAATATAGCAATAAAGTATAGATCAACAAAGGGGTGGGAGGGTGGTTAGAGGGGGGCATGCCACGGAGTTATTTGCAGACCTGCAGGGATGTGTGCTGCATACTGATATGCTGAAACCCTTCAGACACTGTATGAATCCTCAGACACCACCTCGAAGTGAGAGCTCACATTGTGGAGAAGGCGAGCACTAATTCAAAAACCCCACCGGGGCCCCGCAGGACACCGTACAGCATACAGATTGTGCGTTTGTCGCAATTTGGAGGTGAAAATAAGCTGTTTGACTATTGTTTATGTTTGGGGAAGCTGACTGATGCGCACGTACCTTCCATACATAATCATCAAAAGGACTCCTCAGGATACACCGCATGGAGGCGGTTTTATACTTACAAAGAGCACTTTGATGACTGTCAGCGAGAAAGCATTCGTGCCCTCCCTGAAGCCTGAAGAATAAACTAATTATGCCATTAAAAAACTCAAAAATGACATGAAAAGTATCGTAAAGGGAATGTTTACCCTGAACAGTGCGTTTCAGCGCCCTGCATGGCAGCGAGGTGGGTGGACTTTTGTTCTTTCATTGTGCCATCATGGAAAAAAAAAAAGAGGCGGTGTTACAAGCTCTTTGCTCTCACAGCAAAAACACTCCTGGTTCAATCTGAGGCTCAGGGGTCTCTCTCTGTGTGCGGTCTGCATGATCTCCCTGTGTGTGCATCAGTTTCCTCTGAGTGCTGCAGCTTCCTCCCACAGAATTAGAAACATACACAGTGAACTGGTGCAGCTTGTAAATGTGAGAATAGTTCTGGTGATTCAAAGGGCTGAAAAATAAACAGCAGCAAAAAGATATTAGCTGAAATGCCTCTTTTCCATTGGTAGTTTCCATACTTGCCTCCAGTCAGTTGTGGTTATTCTCCATTACAATCACATCCAACATTTATGTTGGCCATCAAAGCAACTCTCATGACGTCATTTATATGCAACACAAAACACTACAGTTGAGATACTTCAATGGCATACCTGCTGCCTGCTGTTACTTTGTTTATTTTTGTTATTTTTAAATAATTTATTGCTATACAATGAAGTTTACGGTGACTTTTTAAGCTTGTGTCTGTCCAATATGCAGTAACAAGCTCTGTTCTTTTAGATTAACTGGGAGGTGCAGCTCAGAGATCTGTGGTGCTTCCTGCACCACTGTGTTTACGCTACTGTCCATTTCAGTCTTTGTTGTTGAGTTCCTGCGGAGAAAGATAGTGGGAAGGTTGTTTGCCTGAAGATCCGAGATAGATGAAGTGAAGGAACACCGGGTAACAGAATCCCTTCAGCCGTCCACTACAAGGGAGTAACTGGCTCTGTGTTCCACTGATTCTTTTGTGGCATGACTTCCTGTTGAGTACATCTGAGGTCCCTCCTGCAACAGACTGAAGCACAGAGACAGCAACTTGGTGTTCTCTCAGTTTTCATGTGGTACCTCGTCCACAGGGACAAGAAAAATGTGAGGCTGCTTCTGCAGGATTTTGGTGGTTTGACTCTGTCCCGACTCGTCTGCTGATGTCTCTCTCATGTTTCAGCTCGACTCAGCTCACTTGGACCCCCGGTTGGGCGGGTGCTTCAAAAGCAGTCGGTACTTTTACCATTTGGAAAAGCCTGAAATCCAAACGGAGTGGAGTTGACGAGGCACCAGTGTGAGAAATACAAAATGTCCCCCATCCGAAAACCTGGCAACACAGATTCCTCTGTGTGATAGTGCCAGGGTGATGAATGGAATAAACAAACCCATACAAATGAATCCAGTCCTATTGATGAATCACTTTATGTGATGTATTTGTCGGCTTGTTTTGGCGATAACAAGACGATCGTTCTTCTACGTTTCTCCTCTCAAATATAGGTTGCCTCGAAAAAGACGATTTTAGGTCTTTGAATATGTTAGATGAGTTTGTGTGCGTTGTGTTAATAACCACACCGTCATTTGAGATGGCAGGACAGAATAAATGTGTGGTTTTGAGAGGAAATACAAGACACCGTGTTCACAGTTCACAGTTTGAGCTTTGTGGTCCTGTGTTTGCAACCATAAAAAGCATTTTTGAGTAATTGTCTTAATTCTCTTGATTCATGTCTTTGCCCACAGGAGCCGCAGAGGGTTTGAGGGTTTGTGTTAGCTGTCTCCCTGACACATTCCTGCTTTACATCAGTGCATGCTGTCTTACAGTAGCATCCTTTCTTTAGGAATCATTCAGATAAGATGGTAAATGACCACCGCTGGCCATCCTCCTAATATCACTTTATTTGCCCTTTAACCAGAATGGCTCCATTTATAAAACCCAGTGCACACGATCAAGTTCTCCTCCCACACAACAGCACTTCTTTGTTATTTTCTATATACATGAAATCTACTTATTTAAATCAAGTTACTTAGCGATGTTCACTGTGGCTTTCACTGCAGTGTCAACGGCCATAAATAACCATTATGTATGAATCAATTTAGGGGTTTGATGCTTATTCAAGGAGAAAAAAAACGTTATTTCCAGAGCGAGTTATTGGTTGTTGTTTTTTTGTTTTCTTTTCATTGCTAGTGTTTTGTTGTTCTGTGTGTCGAAGCGGTGGGAGAAGAGGAGCACTGGGATTGCTGTTGGTGGCCTGGTGGTGTCTTCCAAGTTCAGCATGTGACGTGAGGAACAGTGTGTGCTGCCAAATCAGAGGTGGCAACTGCAGCAAAGTAATGCTTCTGGAGAGTTGGGCACACATGTCTCAGGCTCCATTCATGCATTCACGCTCGTGAAAGAGACGACTGATATTGACTGTCCATCCCATGAAAACTAAGGTGGTCAGCCATCTGGTCAGTGCCATAAAAAAAGACATCTACTCTTCAAGCAACGCGTAATCTAAATCCTATTTTCAAGTACACATCAGTTGGTCTCAAACCTTTGTGCCTGTGAAACTGGTTAGTTATTACTCAGTGTTCTTCGTGGTTCGCTCATTATTTTGGGGAGCAGCCGAATAAAGCTAATATTTTTCTGTGTAATATGAAGACCTTCACCACAGACTCTCCAGTTTAGCGAATGTTTTTACAGACTCCCTTCAATCACGGGTTACACAGGTCCACTCAGTCTGCCAGAGCGTCCCCTCACTGCTCGCTGTGTCTGGAGCAGTTTTTTACTGAAAGCCCTTCAATCACTCCAGCCTGATAAATACACCAAAAAAAAAATCGAAGGAAAAAAAAAGCAAAAGAATGAAAAAAACTAATCAAGATGGAGGTGTGACCGAAAAAGGATGGTTTGCAGAAGAAAAGTGGAAGGAGTTCCAAGCGTGGGGAGCGTTGTTCACATTTTCAGGCTTTAAGACGGGATCGTTTGATTGCGGTGCTCAGCAGCTGCAGAACATTTACCTGGACGTCAAATTATACCGCGATCATGTACATTAGAGGTTTCTCTCACCTCGGGGAAATTCTCTCTCTAAAGGTCAAATTTAAAGGAAAATTATCATCTTTTTTTTGCTCTGAGATAGGTTGGAAATGTGTTAAACATAGCAAGAAAAACACGTCATAAACCACTCACATATAAACCGGCACACATGTAGGTTGCACAAAGAAGAAAGAGCAGAATCGATGGAGTCCAGTGTGCAAAAGTATGTCTGGTTTAACATGAGAACTGTGTGAGTAGTAGTAACCGTTGTGGTACATGTGCAGTTGCTGGTACTGCCTGAACTTCACACCCAAAGGAAGCATTGGAAAACAAACTCTCAGAACTACCTCAAGTTGTTGTTCGTGCGTGTGTTACAAATCAATCTTTACCAGTTTACCTTTGTGCAACACAGTGTTTGGGGACTGAGAGGGTGCGTTCAGGGACCTTAAGTGCTTTTGCAATCCCCGTTTTCAGGATATTGTCAATCAGGAAGTTGAAACACTATATTGTTTGGTGATGACCACCCAGCTACAAGCCACAGCCTATAAACCTCCCTCATTTGTACCTCTTGCTGTCTTAATGTGACTTAACATATGATGAGTCGCGTTCACCTGTTTACATGCACGTCCTGCATCGGGAACAGATCAGGGGTCAGAGTCCTTCCCAAGAATGCATGAAAGTCACGGGGATCAAACCAGCAGCTTTGAAACGAGAGGACGACCCACTGCACCACTGAGCCACAGTGAGTCGGACACACAACGGGAATATTGTGGCTTCTTGGTATACATTTTTTTCTTCGTGTTATTTGCCTTTCAAAAGTGTTTATTGGACTTTTCGATGTGCAGTGCTTAGAACACGATGTTCTGCTAGATATCAAGTGATAACAGGGGCAAAATTGTTCGATGAAGCTTATAAGAAGTTACATAACCAGGGTCAATACTCTGTTTGTGTATTCACAGTCGTAGGAATTCTTTTCAGGAATTTCTCTCTTAGGCTTTCTGTTGCCTTTGGAGGGGAAAAAAAGGGTTTTCTAGAGTATGAGAAAACGCTAACAGCTATTTAGCATAAACTACTTTTAAACAAGTATCATTACATTAGGAAAATTGTACTCTAGTACTGCTGATGGAAAAAAAACCTGCTCTATTTCCTACAGAGATGAAAAAATAAGTGTTTTTTTTTTAATCAATGTGGAGTAATGAAAGGAATGAAAGATCGATGGGAGAATCGCTGCGGATGATCGATGCTTTCTGCTTGATCTTCAAAAGAAGTAAACGCAGAGTGTAACCACAGGGAGGGAGAAATGTGAACGATAATACATCGAGGTCCATGAAGAAACACGCACACCGACGGTCCAGACATATGAAGGTGGACCAAATAATCTTATGATCGAGTATTGCAGTTTTTTTCAAAGATGTTTTTACGGACACAATGATTTGACCTCTCATGGATTCGTTTAAAGTTTGATATTTTGAAAAGAGACTAATTTCAGAAAAAAGAAGAAAAAAACCTGCCGCCTGCTTCGCTGTGTTTTGTGCTTCTTTGTGTCTTCACTCTCTGGGCCTCTCTCAAGGTTAGCAATCATCCTAATGACAGTCTAATTTGGTTACTTCAATAGAAGTAAGAAGCGAGTTCAATATCACAAAACAACACAATGACACACAGACTTTTGTTCTGAGAATGCAACACAAAGCTGACAGCGGAGAGAAAGACTGCGACTCTCCCCGCTTTCGGAGTGAGAGATGGGAGGTCGGCACCGAAATAGCTGCGACGGAGCTGATGGACTCCAAAGTTGAAGTCAAAGAAAAACACAAAGTCATCTGATAAAAAAAAAGTTTTGAAAAACAAAAACAAGGGAAAAATATAAATCACCTGATACGTCACTGATATGACTCACAAACGAGTCAGACTCAGGAGGCTTGTTGATGATATGATTGCAGACTTGATTGTGTAAAACAAATGGCCGTCAGATCATGTGAAAGCTGAAGGACATTTACAGAAATAATTACAGAAAAAAAATAAAGCTGAAAAAAGAGGGTGTACCTCTTCAGCAGGCCAGTAGCTGTTTTTAGTGGTTTCCACTTTTTTTTTTCTTCAAGAGATCCAAGGTGAGTTTGTCGCCAGGCAACAGAACGGAAAATTATAGCATTGAGAAGGGTTTTTTCCAGAGCAGGGTTCATTCTGAAATGTTTGTATTTTGTCTCTTTGCTGTGAAACCAAAGCTTCAATAAGAAGCCCCGGACACGAGTGCAGGGTGAGAGCAGGGTTGAGTACAAGTATGTGAATGTACATATTCAACACTCAAAGTCATTTGAAAAAATGAAAGGACCAAAACTTTTTTCCTTTCTCTCCTCTCAGTGAGATTACAAGCTTTTTGCGGGTCGCTGAAAACACTGTTATTGCTGTTTCACTGCCATGAAACGGCTTTTGTGCCTCTGAAGAATGCCACACGTGGGGAAGCTGAATGGACTTTATTTTTTTTTCTTCGCAGCACTTTCCGTCTCTTACCTCACGAGTGCGAGGAGACGTCAGAAGTATTTCCATAAAGAGGAAATATCTATGACATTTTTATCTGAAAAATGAAAAAAAAGGATCCTCATTCTTACAGAAATCACCACTTGACAAACATATGGCACTTTACTTCTCTTCATTTCTTGAAATCAATGTTTTTGGAACTGTGACAGATCCAACAAGAACTGCCAAACTGCGGATAAATCCATCCTTGTGAATGATACACACCGACACTCTGTGTGTCGACTATTGGAATTTTAGTATCAACACCTTCATATAGTAGTCACGCAACAGTTTCTCTTGTTCTATGAAAATCAAAGGTCGATCTTGTGGGGAAAATAAGGAGCGCCTGCTTGTATCAGATGAATGGAGGTGCCAGACAAAATGTCAGCAACACCAGATTGTGGTAGAATGTGAGAAGGTGACGTCGTTCGGCTCGCTCATGCTCAGGCGTGAGACTCTTTGCTTCGCAAAGTGAAGCAGGAAAATGCGTGCCTGGTTTAAGAGGGGAAACGGCTCCGCTGACTGTGTGGATTCATCCCACGCCGAAACCCCGGAGGAGTCGCAGAAGGAGATCATATGATCGTCCAAAGATCCTCCACAAGCTCTGTGTCATCCGGCAGCCGGCAGAGGACAAAACAAAGCTCGGCAGAGTTCGTTTCAGAGACGTGCCCGTCGACCCGCTTTTGTTTTTTCCGCCTCAGACGAGCACGGAGTAAGACCAGAGCCGCCCAACGGTTGGACAACGACGCCAGCAACAGGATGGAATGTTTTCCTGACGTCTGACCTATCGGCTCCTCGAATCGGCACAAGTGTCCTGCTGGCAGCGAGTCCTAATCTGATCACAACTCTAATCGAAGTAAAGGATGCACGAGAATGACAGGCAGCGTGGACAGTGTCTCTATGTGTTCTGACAGAGAGCAACAAGAGATACCACAGTTTGTTTTTGTTGAAATATTTTACATTTTCATGGTAGTTTTTTCTGTTATTAGAGTTTATTCCACAAAGAAGCTAAACAGATTATCGTACACAACAGCAAAACACACAGAGAGGCCTCACTTCCGCTCCTTTTCTACAAGTGGAACAGAAAAAAACACAACTCTATAGTGGGAGTAATCAGCGTGTGACTGGGACCCTCCGCCCCACCACCACCACCACCACCACCCCTCCGCAGCTCGCTGTGTGAGCTTGTGTCACTGAGCCTCATTTGGCTCGCCGTGGCCTTCTCCTGTGTTCATCACATGCCTTTTGGCCTGGAACACATTTACTATTGTCTTTGGTGCTGCTCCTCCACAGTTTGACAGCGATCCTGTGGTGCAAAGTTTCCAGTGTGAAATATGTGTGAAAATAAGTGGTTCTACTACAGGAGGGTGTGTGTGTGTGTGAGGGGGGGGGGGCATCCACTTTTTTGACCCAGAGAGCATGAGATCAATTTGTGAACCCTTTGATTGAACACGCTCCTTGTCAAAGCACATCTGGGATACTTTGCAACAAAGTCTCATTTCAGTATTTTCAGTATCATTTATTATGAGGTTCATACAAACACTTCAGGTTAACGGGATCGTTTTAATACTTTATCTTTTAAATACTTTAACTTTTAAATCCACTCAAGGGCAATTCATAATAATAATTTAAAAAAAAGAAGCGAATAATGCTCCCAAACGTCTTCACTGTCTTGAAGAATGTTAATAAAACTGATTATTGATACTGATACACATAAAATACAAATGATATGGCATTAATCTATAACCTAAATAAAAGATAGCATTATTTATTGCCAGTTGTTTTTCTTCATAGCTGCTGTGAAGCAATCAAGAACTTTTTTGATGAACTGCAGAAACCACTGATATGCATTTTCACACACACACACAAGCTGAGATCAAACAATGTGAACTCTCAGTTCCTTGAGGCATTTGTGCTGTGTGAACAGTGAAACAATGACAAACAGCATCACTGTTGGTATTCAGGTACCTACATCAGTCCTCTGAGCTCCACGCACAACAAAATAGAATATGAAAGCTTTCTAGCAGCCTTTTCTCTGAGTGATTACTGCACGTTGCAGACTTCACATAGAGTCCCATTCACCATTGTTGCACAGCATGACTCTGGCATGCAATAAAAAGCTTCGCTGCAATGTTTACGTGGATAATATTGTTGAATTTTCCTGAATGCTGTGCATTCTGTCATTCTGTGGTGACAATAAAAGTGCTTTTTTTAAAGATACAATACGTGAATATAAACAAAAAAAAGTCTTTTCAGGAATCAGATGTTTCTTTCATGAGGGTTCTTGTGGTACATGATAGAACTCAACAGATTACTGCTGAAGCCTAAAAATAACTGGTACAAATACTTCTCAGATGTAGCGCTGCACCATCATTGCCGGTGAAGCGATTACACTGTGCTGCCTAGCGTCCATCTTCAGTGGTCACGGCTAAAAGCCGGCATGAAGAAGAATTGGTACGCACACCAGGGAGAGTCGGTAAAAACACTTTTGATAATCTGCGCAATTTTCTTCTCCGTGCAACTTCTTCGCCCAATTGTGAGCGCGTCGTTACTGCGTGTTGAAGCGGAGGGCCAACTTAAGGTGACGAGCAAAAGCTGAATTGAAGCGACCATGAAAAGCAAAAATTTTAATGCTGGGTGGGTTTCAGTTTCATGAATTGATAATACATTTCCTTCAGAAGGAGGAGAAAAAAAATCCAAGGACAAAACGTTAAGATAAAGAACGAAATGAGCATTGTTGTGAAAGACCTTGGACAAATCTAAAGATTTCTGTAAGTCTGCAATATTTTGCATCCTACACAGGAGCAGATGCAGGAGTTTTTATTCTTAAGTTTCTCTATAGCTGACAAACATCATGACCCTGTGGGAGCAAAATGCTATTAGCTCTCACACTGTACAGGTAAACCTGCTCAAAGATCGGTCTGGCAAAGATGGCCACTGCCCACCACTGAAGAGATTCTGTCAAGTGATGCAAAAAACAGAACAAAACAAAAAACTAAACATATAAGAAAATCTTTCTGAATCGTTGGTGGGAGGAAGAAACTCAGGAGGGCACCTGGAGTGAGATTCATCAGCGTTTTAATTGTACTGATAGAGGGTGGCCTCTAGTGGCCATTGGAATGATGACGGGAACCATGGGGAAAGTTTGATGACCAAAGACCAGGACTGACTGATCATTTTGGATGAATCCCTCCTGTCATGATGACTGCCGCCAAATATGTTCTGTTCACAAGTTTAGCAACAGTGGCACATGAAAAGAATTAGCATTAGCCTGTCGTGGTAGCTCAGCAGTACGTGACTAATGTGTGGTGGGACGTGACGTCTGCTTGCTTTCTGTCTGGCATCGGCAGACAGGATTTCACAATTTTTTCAAGGGCAGGAAGCACAAACTTGGCTCTGCTGCTCATCCCAACAATTACTGCTGTCAACATTTTATGGCACCTTTCAAAGGGGGAAAACAACATGCTTTTTCCAGTGGTATGAAATGGAAAGAAAGAAAGAAAGATGCCCTGTTTCAACAAAAAATCTACCAAACACTCTGACTGATGTCTTTTATCTTGAAATCAGAAACACTTCAGAGCTGAATTACAAGACAATGAATGGAACTTGTGTTACTTCTCATGACTCTAACAGTAGATTTTCCCCCTCAAAATTTTATGTAGCAAGGAAGAGAGACGTGGCGTTCACTTTTAGTTCTCAAGTTTTTGGTCATCGTCCACCATTTTGACCTCGTTTTGCACCTCCTCCATTCGCTGAAACTGACAAACACTATCATCACCCAGCACACACACACACAGACCCCAGGATGGACCTTTTCTTTTTTTGGGTTGCTTTTATACGTTATTCAAGCGTGTTTTGCTTGGTCACATAACCCAAAATTAGTTCGCCATATCAAATTTCTTTTTTTCATTAAAAACGATTTTATGAAAAACAAACATTTAGCTGAAGCCGAGAGCTTTTGTTGATCGAATCGCCCTGTAAAATCATATGACAGCTCAGGCATGTGATGCTGTTAACTGTGAAGCAGACAGGGCCGGCTATTGTTCCACTCCAGCAGCTTCATGTTTTCTCTCTGGAGTCCAGCTGCGTTGTGACAACAACAGATACTCGGAGACTTGGTTAGGTCGAGCAGGCAGATGTATATCCGAAAGCCACAAACGTCTTTATCTGCGCGACAAATTACGACATGTTGGGTGTCTGGGATCTGCTCCGACTCAGACATGCAATCATTATACACTAATTATATTGAAGCACCAACTGTGGCACTGTCTCTCTGGCATTTCAATTTACAATTACAAGCCTTGGGCATGCAAGTACACTACATTAACGATGTTCTCAGAAAAGTTAGTTAGGCGCTGTGTTTGGTTTTACTACCCGCTTCCATGCCGCGTTATGAAGTCGCTTGCTTCGGTTCCTTATCAATAGACTATTCTTGAAGATGAAGCACAGCGTGTTCCAAGTGTCTCTTGGTGTGAGAGAAATTAACTTGTTACGAGAATTTGTCCTTTGAGTTTGAGAGGAAAACAAGGAGCAAAGAAGAAGTGTCGCTCGTTGTCTAATCAGAACATACATGCTGGCTGCTTTACAGCTTGATGCCTTCATTTTTGTCTCGGTTCATTGTGTCCTTTGGTTTCTTTTTTTACATCTCGTGTGTTGTCTTTATCTTTAATTTATCTGTTGTGTGAAAGCCTTGCTGTGTGTCTTTGTCAGTGTTTTTTTCCTGGTTGCTCTAATTTTCAGTGCTTTCCTGTCATCCTTTTTGCCCTCCTCTCTGCCTCCGAGTCTGACTTTGTCACGCCTCCTCCTCCCATCCTGTATCTTTTGGCTCCACCCTCCCTGCTCTTCACCTGCTGCTTTCCCTCCTTTGTCTCCACCTGTGTTTAATCTACTCCCCCCCCCCCGCCCTCTGTAAGCTGTCTTTGAATTTTCATAGTCATTTTTTCACCCCCGAGTTCCCATGTCCAGTTTCATTACTTTCATCATCTCACACTGTTGGAGTCTTTTGTTTCTTCTGGACAGCTGTTTGCATTTCCATTGCTTTTTCTCTGTAACGACCACACTTAGTTCTTCTCTGCTGCATTTGGGTCCACCGTCCACCCTTCCTCACCAAACTCATCACGACAGTTGTGACAATTTTGCTCATTTCTTGGTTTCTCTCCTTAATGCACATTATGTTCCCTCTATAAGTTTATAGAAGGTCGTATGCTTGCGACAAACACACAGTAAATGCTTCTATCGCGCCACATAACAAAAGGTTTGTTCACAATTCGATGCCCACATACCGTTATTACCCATAAAAAAATCTCGCTTCAATGGAAACTTTATTTCCCACATACCACAGACACATTTCCCTATTTTGAGCAGTGGGCTGTTAATTCTCTCTGAAAGCAGCGAGTGAAGGTCCTTCTAGAAAATCAGCACAAACTCCTCCTGTAAAAGAAGTTAATGTCACATGCAATTATGCTCTTCACTGTGATGAGATCTCATCAGGACTGATGGGAGAGATGCGACAGGGAAGAATGTTCCAACTTTCTAAAGGACACCGGAGCTTCGTCTGGACTTGATTACACCTGCAGAGAAAAATACATATTTTTCTCCTTGTGTGGAAAAAAAACCCGACTTCATAATTGCTCTGGTTTTGAACACAAGGACGGAGTGTCCAGGGCCACCGTGATATGTGCTCGTCCTGCCGCCGCGTTCGCACAGATTTTGTTGTGAATGCTCAACAGGCTTGACGATTCTTTACTGCTCCTTTTGTCATTCTAAAGCACATCAGTAACGGCCGGATGACGAGGCCTTTCAACTCTTGGTTGACTTCCATTAATTAATCTTGTAATTACTGAGCTAATTAGGAGGTTTTATATAAATGTGTGGAGCGTAAATAACCACTGCCAACATATTGTACTGAGCAAACAATTGATCAACACAGCAGATAAAGAGAGCTTTCCTGAGAGTGTTGCCAACTCCTCAGTTAGTAAAGTCACTATTGGCTGTGCTAAAAGTAGCTAGAAGTTGTTGAACTATGTCTATTCTACATAACTGACAATTTGGCAGGGTGGGATCCGCAGCGTCTTTGCGCGATTCGTTTGCAGCGGCATCGCCGAATGATGCGGATCTTCTGTCTTTTCTGACAGCAGCGGGGAGCGCACACCCTAATCCTGTTTGTCCAGATGGTGTAGCCATACTCAGTTTCACGCCTGGGGATGTATGGGGTTTATTGGGCTGGCGATCCAGATCAGGTTGTGACACTCGGCAGAATGATAAGTCGCTTGATTTGTTGTTTGTTGCTTTTGGCCAAAAAATGTCAGAGAGAGAGAGAGTTGTCAGAGTCACCAGATTTAGGGAAAAGTTCGCTAAGTTGGCACCACTGCCCGCTGAACACCTGTTGATCTCATACATGGAGGTGGTGTTGGGTGGTCCAGCTTTCTGTGATCCTCACACACAAACGCAGCTCGACTGCTGTCTGGTCGAAGGCTCTCTCCACTTTAATTGGAGGACAAACAAGACTTTTCATATGCGATATCTTTGAGATCTCTGGTAAATACTTCCAGACCATCTCGCACAAGCTCCTTCAGATAGACTTTGAACAAAAAGAAACCCTGCAGTCACATTTGTCTCAAATAAACTCGCATCTTTTTTTCACAGAACAAGTTTTCTTCTATGAACTCTGTAATGTCAAAACATTGCATTTGTCACATGCATGGCATGTGGATTCCTTCACTGTTGACACCAAAGGAACATCAAAGCACGTTGTTATTGACAGGAGCAGCTGCTTTGTTTTTATTGGCAGTAAAAATTCAGCTGATATTCACACTCCGTCTGCTGACAACTTCGAGAGTTTCACTGTTTCTGACCGTGTTGTGTTGCGTCTGTTTGTGCACCTCCTCATGGCACCCTATCGTGGTCATGATGCAACCTGTCTCAGCTTTTATGGGCCGCCTCAGGCCGTGTGCAGGTTATCTCATTAACGAGGGCCAACCTAATGTATGCACTTACAGTGAAACAGGACCTCGTGAACAGAGGTGAATTCTCCTGTATCTGAAACTGCTGCTAGAACGATTTCACTCCACCAGTGCTAGCCAAAATTCAATTTGGTTCATGTTTATTAACAATATAATTGGGGTTGGAACTTGAACTTTCTCATTTTCGTAATGGTGACGGAAAACTGAGTGCTGATTATTTTGACACGCGCCATGCGTCGCCACAGGGTGAGAGAGACAACACGGATGAAAGACACGAGACCTTGGCACCTTGGTCGATGGATAGAAAGCTGCCAACATGGCACCAGAGCTAAAGACAACGTTGGTCCGAGTACAAGCAAGCAACGCTACCAATCCACACACCCGACAGGTTTCAGAGCCCAGGTGAGAAAGTCCAGATCTAATCAATTAACCCACTTGTTAGCATGAGAGGCTGCAGGGTAATTAATTGTGAATAATTAATTGAAAGCTTCCGAAATGATTTGATTGAATTTTTCAATCAAGTCTCACACTAATTATCATTTAATTTGTGACTGACATGAGACTCATCACAACGGTCTACGGCCTTGGGGTGACCCACATGTGAAGGACGTCACCTCACACACACACACACACACACACACACACACACGCACACACACACGCACACACACACGCACACACACACACGCACACGCACACGCACACACACACAAACACACACACGGTTTACAGAACTAAATGTGCATTTTGTCAGTCAATCAAAGCCAAAGAAGAGAGCCCAGTTGTTTTTTGTGTTGTTTTGTTACCTCAGGACAAAGAAATGCGTCATAATTTCCATCATTTCAGCTTTTTTTTCCCCATTCTTGGCTTTGTTGTTTGCTGTTTCTTGAGTCAAACAGGAAAGTACACAAAGTTGTATAAACTTCCGCATGACCACCCAGACTGTGCTCATAGTTGCAAAACACCAGATATTTATCTGAATTATAACCACATAATAAAGGGGTGTTGTGTAAAATTTATTTTTGAACATTTTTCCATAAGCTCTTATAAATACCCGATCATACGGTTTATAAACTCATCAAGTTGTGCCGTCTGTGACTTTTGGGTTCGAGTGTGTTATTCCTCGGAGCTGTGAACATCCACATTACTAACTCCCTGTTGGAGGACAAAGCCAAGGCTGCTCTCAGAGACCCTCACGCTGCTTCTCTCTTTGGCCGATATGATCGGAAGCTTTTTATTAGCGTATAATGGAGTCTAGAGGAGCGGCAGGTGTGGAGCAAATAGATTCCTGAAGACCTTGGCTTTTCTTCGCATTTTGCCAGGAAATAAGACTGTGTTGTCGTGGTCGACTAAGAGAAAGCCAGGGACTGGAAACTCGGACTGGTCCCTCCAAACTGTCTTCTTACCTGCTGTTGTTGATGATGTTTGTTTCATAAAGAGCAGAGCGGATTATTTGAGACAACAGAGGACAGCTCCATCTGTCACGAGCGCCTGCTGTTCGTAGCTTCTTCCTCCATTAGCCATCAGGACTATCGGCTCATTGGAGAGTCTTGACTTTTCACCACAGAAAAGGCACGTTATTAAGAGCATGCAAATTGGCTGGGCCTAATAGAATTTCCCTCAATGTCACAGTGGGCCAGTGAACCATCTCTGCAGTGTGGTTTGCTCCTCCTCGAGGTGTGAAGTGGAGGTTGATAGATTTATCCCGCAGAGGGATGGACTCGCTGAATGAGCCCGCGTGGGGGCCCCACAGTGTCTGAACACAACAATGAAACCCTGTAATTAACTTTTGCTTTTCTGCGTGTCGATGCAACCAGCCCTGCTTTGTAGCCAAGAAATACAGACCCTGGTGGATGGACTTGGACAAAAAACTGGATTCCTTTGTGTTGCGTCGCTTTCAGTGTGGTTCTCAGGCACCCGTGGGCAGTCGTGGCTCCGTTGGGCTTGGGAAATTATCTGCACTTCCAAGGCTGGCGGTTCTCCTCCACCTCTGTCTGTTGACATGTCCTTGGAAAAGACAGTAAACCCAAGGTTGTGCAAGTGCCCTGTAGCTTCTTTGGTTGTAGTTGTGTCACTGCCTTGCAAGAAAGAGGAGACTTCTGAGAACAGGAGATTACAACTCTCTCTGGATCTTTCGTGGAGCGCTCCTGTTCCAAAAGTGTTCGGAGACCAGTCAGCCTCCGCTCGGACCTGCCAATCATTCTTTGAAGGTGGATGTAGTGTTGGATAAGTTGTGACGATAAAAGCAGGGAGCGAATCTCTGCACTCATACTGCAGCCACACAAACCGGGGTCACTTCACCTGAAGTGAATAAAAAGTGAGATTATTTTGTTTCTGGTTGTTTTTCAACTCTAGTTTCAATCCATCTTCTTTTTCATAATTCACCTGCTTCAGTGGTATTTCCCTCCTACGTCAGTGGAATTACAACAACATCGTTCCTTTTGCTGATTCACTGATGCTCTGAAACTCCCTCTAAGCATCCCTTCGTTTTGTCAAGCTGTAGTTAGGCCATATTTATTCCCCACGTCATCCAGGTTTGACTTTTCCTCTGCTCTCATGCTCTTTTCCGGGCATGCGCTTTTTTTACATTCACACAGGTGCCCACCCTCACACTCAGGACTTGACCGGGGCAGCCGGCGTCCTCCGCTGTCGGCCAGGGGAGCAGATGGGAGGCGAGACCCGACTAACCCCGTCGTGCATCAGTAGTCATGGTGGCAGTTGCTGAGCGAAAGAAACGAGAGCTGCTCAGGTTTTAGGATTTGTAGCATCCACCAAGTAAAACCCACTGGGGGCTGGAAAACTTTAGCCCACAGCAGTTTGTATTAATCCTCGGAGTACTTGCTAAGAAAGTCAAGACCCTCTTTGTCCTCTGTTTTGTTCCCTCTGCAGTAGAAAACAATGATATTGGTGTCTTTTTTTTATACTTCAGCTTTAAATAACCGGCTCATGCCTTCTGCCAACGGTCTCATGATGTGTGCACGGATGTAAAACATTGCATTTCCCTGGAAAAAAATTGTAAACACTTCAGAATAAAAATAACCTCGTGTTGACCGTTTATCCATCATGGGAAGACTTTGACGAGGTGCCTGAAGAGCTGAAATTTTATGGCAATGATGACAAGCCAAAACTATTCAACCAGAGTCATAAATCTTAAGAGCTCGAAAGTCGTGTCGGCCGATGTACTATCTCGTAGGGGAAGGGGAAGAGATGCTTTTTCTTTAAAACTGCAAAGCACAACTTAAGTTGCAACATTGTGCCACAAGATTTCAGTGCAAAAATGCCCACGATAAAAAAAGAGCACTGAATCTGAAAATGGTCGCCATGTAAAAACAAACCGACACTGGCTCGTCAAAGCAAAACAAGGATTGAATCAAGAGTAAAGCCAACTTGTCTGCCCATTCAAATTCTAAATGCAGTTTCTGTTGCATGTTTGACTGCGCTGCAGGGCATCAGAAAGGAATGTGATTCCCCAACTGCTTTGTGTGAGTATATTTTTTGCGGTTGAAAGATTTTCACAAAAACTTGAACAAATCGCTGAAATAAAAGTCCTTCAAGCGGCTCGAACTGATGAAATTATTTCGCTCGCTTTGAGACAAAAACGCACAGAGATTTTGCTCTGGAATTGATGGATCCGAATAATAAGTAGAGTGGTCCTGGTGTGTCCATTACTTTGCATTGGCACACTAACAAGGAGGCTTGTAACAGATGGTGTTCCCCCTCACTCAGCTCTGATCCAGACATCTTGCAGCCAGTCTGAGAAAACATAGAAGACACTGAGCCAGGCTAAATCCACTAAACAACTGTGTCAATTTCTCCAAGCTGGCAGAACAGACTATCTGCCAAGCATCTCCAGAAACAATGTGCAGTGGTGCAGTTCCAACCAGTGACAACGGTCACAGCGAAAACTAACTTGTCGTCATTTTTACTGTTGTTGCACATGCATGATGGCCCGACCAATTAGCAAACAACTCAGCCATTAGTTACCCTATTTACTTTCATAAACTGAAATGCCGTCACAAAGCCACTTTGTTTACAAAACGATGTAATCGGTACGAAATGAACGCGAAACGGGTTATTACGGTTGAATCCAATGTGAGGGCAGAAATGCATTTCCAGGCTGCATCATGAGTTAAATTATCACTTCACTGTCTCACTGCAATCATGGCACATTTTCCAAAGAACACAAGCTTTTTACTGAGTGAATCTGTCAGCATAAACTGAGGGTTTAATTTGGTCTGAGTGGATATTTACAGATTTTGCCTTTGGCAGCTTGAAAAGCCCCTTTATGGAACAATTTGGTGCCATTTTCCCTTCGCTATCATTGCCGCTTGCTGCAAAGTCACTCTGAACCCCTTCACACAACGCTTTCCGAGCCGGCGCTGGTCCTGATGCTGAATTAGAAAAACATGGCTGCTGCTGCTCTGACTTCAACTTTTTCTCTCTTTAATTCACCAAAGTCAGCTTTTTTTCCCACAAAGGCGGATCATCAAAGCCAGAATCAGAGGTTTAATAAGGTTTTTGCCTCCAAGCAGGAACTCTTTCTTTTTTTTTTTTTGAAGGTGAAACTGAGTTTATCAAAACTCACAGTAAGAACTTTTGATGATCACTGCGGTCCACTTATGACACAGCGCATCACTGTGTTGCACCGGACAGAATTCATTCTTTGGGGTGTTTCAGATTAGGTGCATCAGTCAATAGATGACTCGCAACTGTACATGCTCGTCATTAATGTTTCATCAGTATGAGTTCAAGTGCAAGTATGACAGGATGATGAAAGAAAAAATATGTGGAAAGATCCAAAGATGAAGCAACATTTCCAACGTCTGCGAGAGGAATTAAATAATGGAACTGGAAAAATATGGATTTATTTGTCTTCGTGGTCAAATCTTTGGAAGGTTTCAACGTGATCCATCTCTCCAACATGTACTGCCTGCGCTCTCACACATTGACAACAATGTGAATTTATCAGTGAGAAGAGATGGATGAGTCCAAAGTAACAGAGGAGGAAGTTTGCAGATGACAGAGTATCAAACAAACTCGTATGTCAGTACAAAAAAGACACATTTCAGCACTCCGTCTGAGGAGTTCATTAAGGCAGGTTCACAGTGTGGTTCGGAAGGAAACAATCACTGAGATCACAAAGGAATTCGCTGCCCCAGGCCCTTCTGAATTTATCATGTTGCACATTGGAGGGTCCGCAGGGAATCAACAAATAGCACCTGAAGACAGCATGAGGAAAGTTTCAATCTCAGACACAATGCCGGTGACCTGTGGAGAGATCCCAGCAGAGTCCTCTCGGCTGAGCAGCTTGAAGCGCCGGATCAGCGCGCGGCTCCTCGAGCTGCCGGAGGAGATGTCAGAACAAAGCCTCGAAGAAAATCACATCTTTGACGCCAGGCTTAAGCGATGCCCTGGAAGGCAAGATAGGGGGGGAAAAAAACCCGTAATGCCATGTGGTCAGAATCAGATTAGTCTATCAAAGCTGAGACTAATTGGGAGTTGGGGAATGAAAAATAAATTACAAAAGGCTATCTGAGAAGGACTGCTTTAATGAAATTCTCTTTAAGTCACAGATTTTATGTTTAAAAAACAGAAACAAATGAAGCACTGGGTACTGTCAGAAAGTACATCACATCACCATATCACAAATGTTGTGAAGTCAAACATGAGCTCCTTCAGGTCACAAGGAGGCAGATCTGCCAGTCTTGTCACAACAGAGTTTAAATCCAATATTTTATAAGGATGCGACAATGTTGATGTCGCCACAGCAGGCATCGTTCAAACTTAATCAACTTGTGGCAGAACATTGGGAAATGATGGCGCCTGGCGTGTTTCCATTTGTTGTCAGGACGAGTTGTGGGTCCACATTGCCTCCTTTTCATTTGCTTGTTGTATCGCAGCACACAGCAAATGACATTTGAAGGGAGGGAACTACAGCCCGCCGAGGCTCACAGCACGCTGGTTAAAAACCACAGCGGACGCGCACAGAAACTCCTCAGATCATAGTTTGCCCTCAGAGATAAAACATGTCCCGGAGGACACCGGCGCTCCCGTAATCAGCCTTCACCGGGACTTGTCCGTTGCATTTCGCGTCCGCGCCGCATGTGACAGGACTGGAACCCGCGCCTGCACCAACTTCCACTGGATACGCGCGTCTGGAGCTCGGGAAAGAGAGCGAGGCGAGAGCGCGCACAAGTTTGTGTCGCCTAAGTTTGGAGCGCCGACGCCGGCTGGAGAAGTGTCAGCGCGCGCCGGGGGGAAAAACACCCACTGGAGCCCAACATGAACGACACGGCGACGTTCTGCAAAAACAACCAGACACTCAACTTGACCGATCAGCCATGCCCGAACTCATCCTCCCCGCCGTACAGTCACGTCGACATCACCACCTTCATGCACATCCTCCCCACCATTTACGGCATCCTGTGCTCGGTCGGAGTTGTCGCCAACGGACTGGTTATTTACGCGGTGGCGGCGTGCAAGAAGAAGATGGTCTCGGACATCTACGTGCTCAACCTGGCGATAGCCGACATGCTGTTCCTGCTGGTGATGCCCTTCAACATCCACCAGCTGGTCAGGGACAGGCAGTGGGTGTTCGGCAACTTCATGTGCAAAGCGGTGGTGGTGGTGGATGTCAGCAACCAGTTCACTACAGTGGGAATTGTAACCGTGCTGTGCATTGATCGGTAAGTATGACATTCATTGGTTTCACGAATGCAGTTGATAAAAAAATCTTTGTTTTTCCAAGAAGATAAAACTAAATACAGTTTGCAACTCATACAACGAGATGAATTGGTTGGAATAAACTATGTACAGCAGTAAACATCCCAAACAACATTAAAACCAAGAGTCAGACAACTTTTTTCATGCCTGTTGCTCAGAACTTTAAAAAAAGACCCTTGTATTCATTGTTTCATTCACAATCAATAAGTCATGCATACAGGCGTTTGCGCAAATATCACCCAGCTTCCTGAATGCAAGTGGAAGTCTCATCATTATAAAAGAGCCAACCACTGCAAGGTCCATGTGGAAATGCACCGTTGGAGTGGTTGTAATCACCCATGAAACAGCCCATGAAGACACAATGTTCCCGACACCAGTGATGTATATGACATGTTTATGGCCCGAGCACAGTCAGAACAATTAGTTAAAATGAGTCTTTCAGCCCAGTGTTGAATGGCTCATTATCTCAGCTGGAGGTGAAATCTGCATTTAGCTCACTTTCAGAGCCATAATGTCACCTCTCTGGACACACACACACACAGACACACTTCTATTGGCTCATCACGCCAACAATTGTGCTCTTCTGAGCAGCTCAATCTGTGAACAAAAAAAACCCCGAACAAATGAATGAATGAATAAATGAATAATTGTCCTTGATATGAAAAAGCGGACACTTTAATCATCACCGCAGTGATGTGTTGCTTTTCTTTTGCAGCGTTGTCTCCACTTTATCTCGGAACATAATCACTGTAATCACCCCCCCCTCCCCCTAAAGAAAACATTAAAAAGGGTTCACAGAAGCTTGTTGAACTGAAGCTTGGGCACTTTAAGGCTGCAGCCATTAGGAAGAACAAAAACAAAACCAACCTCTTAAAAAAAAATGGCAGTTGATTTTTCACACGAATGGATAAAACTCTGAAGCTGGATGATTCTGTTGTTCACCTCCTCTCAGAGTTGACTGTCTGGGTTGATGTGTTGATTAAACCAAACTAGGAATAAAAGAGCTCTCCACTTAATCGTGACAATATTAACCGTCACTCCTGCGTCCTATACGATTAGAATCACTGCGTTGCTGTTTGCCCGTGTTTAAGGCGGAGTCACTGTGATCTGGTTGATTTGTAATATCAACACTGCCACGGTATGCAGATTAAAATGTGAATATCTCCTCGTTAGCCGCTTTCAGATGGATGCAGTGTTTTCTAATCAGCTATTAGTCACATCCCTCTCTGACAATACTGCGTTTCACTTGCTATTCCCCCGTTAGAACCAACAAAGACCTCGTTGTAAATAGCAAATGAAAAGTTATTTCTACACGCGCCCTTTATCCCAGGGTGCTGTGTAATCTCTATTTCATGGGCGTTTTGTGGATACCAACACGACTCTCCCCAGTTTCCAGTTTCTAGCAAGGAGAAAACGTCTGACAAAAGTGCACTTCACGTGGTAAATAGGAATGTTTCAGGAGGAGCAAAGAGAGAAACATCTACTGGTTAGCAGTAAGAATGGTGACTGAACCACAGCATCAAGCTTTGGAGCACTGAGCGCTGACCGTCTGGTGGCATCAGTGTTTGAGTGAATCTGCGCCTGGATCAGGCTGCACTGAATCCCTCCATCAGACTGCCATCAAAGACACCAGCTCTCGTTGAAGAGCCGCATGCTGATCTATGTATAGATGAGATAACTGCAATTTTAGCAGGATGTCCTGGGGGAAAATTGCAGGAATGCTGGCGTGTCCAGAGAAGTCACAGGCAAATGTAGTCCCACAGTGTGAGTCCTGGAGAAAATGATTGGAAACGTACAACCAGCCTGGCCAAAGGGACACTTTGGGTGGGTAATAACAAAGCTCCTCAATCACACACAGTGAAACCCACATGGTAATGTGTTCAACATCCACAGCGAAGCCGTCCCGTCTGAAATTATACTCATTTGTAATCACTCTGAGTGCGGAATATATCGAGGTTCCATATTGGATTTGTTCCTGGTTTCATTACTCTGGATGCAGATTGAGTCTCAGACTTTGAAGGATGAAGCTGAACCCTGGAAGCAATCCGTTGTTATTTACGTGCACAGATTTGTTGTCAGTTCTCCTTCATGTGCAGTTGAGCTCTCCATCCTTTCTCTCAGGTACATCGCGATCGTCCATCCGAGCTCGGAGAAGCGCACCGTGCAGTGGACGATTATCATCAACCTGCTGGTGTGGCTGGGCAGCTTCCTCCTCACCGTCCCCGTCATGATGTACGCCAAGGTGGTCCGCAAGCAGCACATGGAGATGTGCATGATGTACCTGGACGGGCCCGAGGACATGTACTGGTACACCCTCTACCAGTCCATCCTGGGCTTCATCATCCCCCTCATCATCATCAGCACCTTCTACTCGCTCACGCTCTACCACGTCTTCAGCTCCATCCGCCGCGTCAAGCGCAAGCAGTCGGTGTGGGCCAAGAGGGCCACCAAGATGGTGCTGATGGTCATCGCGCTGTTCCTCATCTGCTGGTCGCCCTACCACGTCATCCAGGTGATCAACCTGAGCAACAACACGCCCACCATCCCCTTCATCTACGCCTACAACATCAGCATCTGCCTCAGCTACTCGCACAGCTGCATCAACCCGCTCATGCTGCTCATCTTTGCCCAGAACTACCGCGAGCGCCTGTGCCGCAGGAACGTCCTGCTCAGCTCCCAGCACTCGTCCAAGCTCACCGTGGTCAAAACAGATGGCTCCAGTATGATGAACGACCCCAACTATCGCTGTACTGCCATCTAATGAGAACGAGGACTTTTTATAGCCGCTCCACACACGTTAAGGTGTCGCTGCTCGCCCACGAAAAACAAGCAGCTCCACGACGTTTCACCTGTCACATCACATTTCCAACTTTTTTTTTCCCCTCCCGTACAAGCAAACTAAGGATTGAAACTGCGGAGCTGGAAGCCTGAGCGGAGACCTCCGCTAAGTGAAATGCAGGAAATTTGGCTCAGTCTGTAGTCAGTAGTGGGAGCTTTCATTAACCTTTATCAAGCGCAGGAAACATCCAGTCCCCCCGCTGTTCACTGACAACAGTGCAGCGCAGCCCGTGGGATCCGTCACTGGCAGACTTTTGGTGCATGTTAGTGTGTGAAATGTTGTCGGGTCTTTCACGAAGTGCGAGTGGGAGTACCAGCCAACGTCCTGAGGGCTCGTGATGAAATTGCAAAATCCTCTGCGAGTCGCCCGTGCGAGCGAGTCTGTGGTGACTTCCTGCTTCGCAGCCGTGCTGTTTTCAGTCAGAGCAGATGTGGAGCGCCGTGAGACGTTCATGAGGAACGCTCGCCAATCAGGAACTCTTTAGCAGGGCTCATGACTTGTGTCTAATGGCTTTAGTGATGGTGAATCCATAATTTATTAGCACTTCATGCAGCAGTTCTGAATAGTACATCTTTTATACATCTTGAACAAAATTGTTTCACGTCAGTTCTGCATCTGATTTACTTGTAACTTTTCATGTTTTTTTCCCCTTTTATTTAAATTTTATTTTCCTACAAGTCAGCAGTTATTGCCAAAAACAAGCTGTTTATTGTAAATCATCACAACAGAGCTTCAGACTGTCTGTGGACATCACACAAGTGTGTTTTGTGATTGGTGTTTATCTGTGTGGTGTTTATCTATAAAACAATCACTGATGACATTTGAAGTTTTACACGAAGGCACTTGGTGATGTAAACGTTTATTGTGTCGATGGAGAGAGTCTGAAAAACACTTTGGTGGTGCTTTTATGGGAGTCAAGTCAGTGGTGATGCTGAATTGGTTTTATAGGTTGTGTGTGACTCTTGAATCTGGGAACATATGCGTTGCATTCCAGTTGCTCCAGAACTTGGAAATTCCCAACGTTGAATAACATCTGACTCAGATAAAAAATAATGTGGTGTTGTATTTTGTCGCAAGATTACAAGTTGGGGAAATATTAGGCAGCTGTTTCTGCACGAGCATTTCCACATATCAAATGGAGAAAAGTAGTACCCTGTGGTTTGGTCTTTTACAACTTCAACTCGGAATTCCGTGTTCAAAGGACAACTGGAACGCACTGAAACCTCCAACTTGTACAAAGTACTGTATCATTAGTGTTTGTGAATAACTGCAGAGGCAAGTGAAGAATACTATGATTCAACAGGAAGCACGTTGATGCAAAATTTGATTGTGTCACATTGCAAATGAAGTGTTTCTGATGAACACGAGTTCATAAAGTGTTCGCTTTGTTGTCCATCAGAACCGTGTTTGTTTCACACTGGAATCGCTGGAAAACACAGCGTGAAACACTCACGACAGCTTTTCACGTAACCTTCCACCAAAGTACAAACACTTCACTTTCACGTCTCCATTTTATTTCTGTATCTAGTTCCCGAAACCTCGACAGCAAACATAATTAGATGGAAACTAGACAGCTTATCACTACCTCGTTGCCGGGTAGAACAGAAAATAATGCACATGTAAAGACGCAGCCAGGCTTGGTCTCTGGAGAACAGTTGATGCTGTAATTTTCCACTCTGACTGAGGTGTTGATGTTTTTCCTGTTTTGTGATGTTCTCCAGCTGTCCAGTCGGATGTGCAGTCGATTTCTCTTTCAGATTGTGGTGTTGATTTGATGTGTTTTTGTGATAAACAGCGTTCTCATGAAGGACTCCAAGAACAAAGATTGTGATACTGCAAAGACAAAACACTGCCACGCCCTCGCTTCAGTGTCACTGGAAGCTTGACTGTTAAAAATAGACAACAAAAAAAGAAAAGATATGAAAGAGAAGTTGAATAGGACAGATACTTTGCGATTGCCTCGTTTACTAGGGAAGAAGTCCGCGTTTGCTTGCTGGTTCACGAATCATCATTCGCCCACTTACACTGACTTAAAGGGAGAGTCAGAGGTGATAAAAAGTAATTGTGTGTGATAAAATGATCACCATCTTCTGCACACCTTCCAACCAGGCAGTGAACAGAACAAAGTCCTCAACAGCCATCCAGTGTTTAACACCTCGGTCTTTAGTTGATGAGTTCTGATGCAACAGTAGTTCCAGTCATTAGTCTTCTGAAATAAACCGTTCCTCACATCAAGCTGATGTACAACTCCAGTCAAGTGGTCACTAGAATACACCCTTGGTGGTTTGAAAGTACAAAGTGTATAGATTGTACTCAAACGTATTGTGCTGCACATTTTCCTGCACTTCATATTCTTTGTGCATTTTCCACCTTTCGCAAAGCTGGTGCCCTTGTTGCTTAGTGACTGCCCATTGACGGTAAAGTAATTAGTGTCTATGTACACGCCCCCCCATTGACAAAACGCATATAGCTCCACACTTGATAATGTGGAAATGAATGCACCAGCTGAGCGAGCGAGCTCCTCTTAACCAATACCTGATTACTGCTAATGATGTTAGTGGCGCCTTTTGGAACAAAATAAGTCACTTGAGAGGGAACGTGCACGCGCGTCGACTCTACAGAGGAATTCATTAGCTCCTGACCTCGACTGTTCAGTAACCATCGGCTTGACTTGTGTTTGGACTCCTCGGTAAGAGCTCACACTCTCAGTGAACTGCTGTGTGAAACTATAAAGTTTCCACAGGAGCACTGAATATGATGCGTTGTTTCTTTCACACAAATCACTTTTGGAGACGTTCACCACGAGGAGCGTCGCTCTGTGGTGTCTGGGTCTGTTCTGCTGGCTCTTGTCCATGCTGTGATCTCTGACCAGGGTTATAATAATAGTTAAAATAGTCATAATCAGCATGTCAAAATCATAGTTCAGTCCTGTTTGCTATCGACTATCTGCGATCTTGCACATCTGTGTTTTGCTTTCAGTTAGGAACCCAGAAATTAGCATCCATGGATTTATTACCTCCTGTCTGGAAGCTTGTAACCCTTTAAAACTATTACCGACCCCCAAATCTAATTATTCTAGTCCCCAGCTGAGGGTGAATGCTGCTCTTAGACTGCACACAAACTGAACAGACTCACAACTTGGACTTTACCCTCCCTGCCCTGGTTACTCTTGGGTTTGACGATTGATCGCGAGATATCAATCATTGCGTTCCAGACGAGAGTCGAACAGGAACTCTGAGTGCATCACTGAATGTTTTTTTTTTTTCCTGATGACCCCAAACGCAGCCTTGGGTCTTGTTAATGGTGCCATGATGTGGCTTTAAAACCAAAGGGAGAGCAGACCTCTGCTTCAAGAGCCTCACTGTGAAGGAAAAGCCTGCAAGAAAAAACATCAGGCCACCTTCAGGACTGAAAATCTCCCTGTTAGACCTGATCAGGTGCTTCAGTGTTTTACTTTCACATCCACATTGCCTGTATTGCCACCGAGCATGACACTGATCTCTTGTGTGTATTTGGTCAAACTCCTCACATAGTTTCTGCTGACATCATGTTTAAATCATGTGTGTTCACAGCACAATCAGATTACAACACAATCAGACTACCACACAGTGACATGGGAGGCTGAGCAGGGGCCTCACATTATATTTATGCCCCAGGGCCTTATGTTTGGTTAATCCAGCCCTGATTTGACAAGGTCTTTTCAGTGTTGTTGTTTTCTTCCTGTGATGTCATGCTAACAGTGTAAACCGTCCAATGAAGTCCTTCAAAGCTTACATGGTTGCTGTTGCCTAAAGTGGGACTTACATGTCACAGCTTCCAAGTACACATTGGGTGAGTTATATCTGTATGTCAGACTCTGCCCGTGGGATCTCAGAGGTGTATTGTACAGGATACTTGTGTATTTTTAAAGTGTCTCTCAAGAGTTGTCGGTGGGAAAACTGCAATTTCACAGCCTGTAATTTCCGTGGTGTCACTCAACCTGTTGTCTGAAGATTCCTGTCTGCTTTCTTTTTTTTTTTTAACACACCAGTGCTCTGGTTTCATACTTTACCAACCTCACAGACTCTCTCCATGAGCTGAGAGTTTCTGATTAACGATTGATAAGGCTCCGACTCTTCACATTCGGACTGACGGATCATTTTCACGACATCGTTTAATAAAAACACACATGACTTTCCCCGTTCACGTGGTTCCTCGCGCGCCCTGGTGTCATGAAGGACCCCAGCAGGGCTTAAGTAATGCCAGACGAAACGGTGGAAAGCTCCTGAAGGATGAAGTGCCGTCATTTATTGCATTGTGCGAGCGTGTTTGCCTCGGGTTGGTCAGACATTGTGGGAAGTGCGAGTCTGCGTGATCTTTGGGAGGCGAGAGTCGGAGCGCTGCCAGCATTAACAGTCACAAACCATCTGGATCGGCACGCATCTCTTCCTTTATTCCCACATTAACAGCTGTTAAACCTTATCACATTACGTCTGACGTTCGTGATTCATCGATGGGCTTCTCTAAATTCTAGCGATTCAACTCCTTATTATGCGAAAGTTATGGACGATCTAAATTGTTATAGGAAAACAGTAGATTTGTAGTTTCTATTTATGTCAGCCTATTGGGCAAAATTGCCTTGAGTACATTCTTTCAGACAAGATGAGACTGACAGGAAACATGTGATGTTATCACCCCTCCGAGGGGAAAACCAAACATGAATGCTGCACAACATGTCGTCAGGACCAAACCACAGCTGAACAATGACACGTGTATGTTGGAAGAGGAGTGAGAAAAGAAGCAACAGTTTATAGGGGCTGGTCATAATTAATTAATGGGCTTTAGAGGTCCTGGTTGGCTCGTATTCAAAACTTCAAACAGGCGACGGCTCGCTGCGTCTCCCTGTTTCTGCTCTGTCAAACTGTCAGCCGGCCGCAGCCACACAGACATGAAAGCGTTATCAATCCTCCCCATCCAGCGGCCGGGAAGAAAGCGATTAAAAGTATTTCTTCAAATGTCAAACCCGTCCTGCCGGAGCATAATTAGTTATCGAACTGTCAGGCTAATTAAACAGGCAGGTTCAGCCGAGGACAATCAAACGTCACTCCAGTCAATCATAACTGAAAGAAACGGCCAGAAGGAGAGAGTTATTTTTCAAGTCAAGCCAAATCTTTTGGATCTCCTGCCGTCAGTCAGGTCACAAACATATCTGCAGATATGAGCGAGTGGCCTCTGAGAGGGAGAGTGGATAGACCCATTCACTGCAGGTAATTGTGTACGCTCCCGAGGAAAATGTACTTTTTCACCATGAATGGAAACCACTTGTACTCCAAATAAAAGTGGAAAAGGCTCCTGATCTTTTTCTCGAGTGTGAAAATTTGCTCCTGTCAACCTTTTTTAAATGTGAATTTCAGCTCCTGGTGCGTCGGAAGAGAGATGCTCCGGCTCGCGTGTTGACGGTTCATTATGGCGAGGGAAAGGAGATATCATCTTGCGCTCTTCTTCACGTCGACTCGTACAAGCAGCACCTGCTCTGCGCCGAAAACACATTCCAGGCCTGATTCAATAAATGGCTGGACAGCAGTCCTTTTATGATCCAAGCAAACGCATAAATCACATGACTCTCTCTCCTCACCTCTCCTCGCCACTGACTTCTCTTTCCTATCTCAGCGAAGCAGATCCCTGTGAGTCCCACCGGAGACAACATAAATCAAATTATGGATTCTTTACACTCGTGTCCCAGGCCTGGAGAGCAAGACGCCAAACTTTGTTTTTTTTTTCCCTTCTTCCCTCTCCCTCGTCTCCTGCTCGCCTCACAGGAGCTATCCTCATGAAATCATAAAAGATGCACATCTGACAAATTTTCTGCTCCGCTACTGAAACATTAAACAGGATGAGTGCGCACCGAGAGGGTGGGCTGCTTTCACAGTTCTTGGGAGTTATTGGAGTTACAGCCGGTGAACCTGCACGGACTATAAAAGCATCACTTGTTAACGCCGAAATGCTGCCGTAGCAACGCGCTGTCGCCGTGACGCGGAGGGGAAAATACCGGGGAGGTCCCGTAAAATTTGTCGAGTATAAATAAGTGGTGGGGACAGGTTTGCTCATCGGCCGTCCACAGCAAAACCAAACCCAAACATTAATCTGCTCCTCTGCATGTATGGTAACTCAGAGATGGTGTGTTCACACACACACACACTGACTTGTAGGGGTTTTTATGGGGCCTTTCCATGGTGACAACGCATTTAACGTCTGACATTCACAAGTGTGTATCCCTCACCTGACAATCACCTTCACCTGAACATTATGATTTAGTTCTGAAACCACAGCTCAACCCATGAAAACAATTTAAACCAGACTAGAGTCACGACTTTGGGCCCCATTCCTGTCCCAAGTCTCTAACCCCAAACACATTCGGACACAAACAAGCTCAGAGGTGAGATTTTACTTGCTTTTTCTCCTGATTTCAGTGCTGCTTCTGCTGAATGTCTCAATGACTATGGCTGGTGTTACAGATAATAGGCTCATCAGTGTTTACTTTCGTGGGTATGACATTATCAGGCAGACCATAAACAAGATCGAGTTAGCAATCTAATTTCTATCATCGAGGCCCCTTTGAGGCAGCCTGTACCCTGCAAGTGGAACATGCTCCCACTTTTTCGGCTCCAAAACGACTATAAAAAACAAACACATTTTCCCTCCGGTAAAGAGAAAAAACTATGAGTCAGAACGATCAATATAATAATAGATCTTCCATAAAAAGCTAAAGCATCTTGTGTCCTTCTTTTCAAAATAAAACAAACTAAACTGTTGCACTTTGATGACATGCTCTCGACAGCAGCTGGAGGTTATTTTGAGTTTGCCCCACATGAACCGCCCTCTTTCTGTAAATAAGCTGCAGCGTATAATGTATAATCCCCATTTGAAATTAGCCCCTCAAAATGCATAATTTATATTCTCGCCTGTGCAACTTTTGCAAAACGCCACCGAGATCAGCCGCTCCGAAAAATGTTTCTGAGCTTCCTCTTTATTTTTTTTTCCCTCCGCCCTCCTTTGACACCATTTCATGCACGAGTTTGGGCGAAGCCTCAGGAATGTCACAATGGTCTCCACTGTGCAGAGCGCCGCACGACAGAGTTAATGTAAAGTTACGAGCAAGTATCTTTGACCCACATCTTCAGTGGGAATCAATGACTCGAGGCAGAGATGGAAAAGGGAAACCTGAGCGCACTGGTACATTGACGAACACCGAGTTAGTTTTGCTCTTTTCGTCACGTTTGTTGACATGCAGCAAAAAAAGCCTTTGAAGAATCAACCTCACAAACACAAAAGCTGCTATTGTGGCTCGAGTCCTTCATCTGTAAAAATCAATGCTGGGATGTTAGTTTATGACAGAAATCTGTCCATTGATATCGAAAAATTCTAAATCAAATTTGTCTTTTCAACACTTTAGTTGGAGTGTTGTTTATTTTTCATTCGAGTAGAATTTGCCTGGAAACACCTGCAACTTCCTGGTTTATAGCAACTTCTCCTCTACATGCCGGTCATGTTATCACAGTTTTATGAGGTGCGGCTGTACAAACAGCCCAAGCAGGTGCCCCAACATCACCAAGTCAGGAAGCCAGATGTTTGTGATGATGGTGGATCACAAAAACAAACTGTTTCAGCTCTGATGACTGGAAAAACAATATTAGTGACATGAGGATGAGACTTATGGGACAAACACCACGGCTCCATCAGTCCGTGGACAGACACGAGGTTTAATTAATAACCCTGTTCTACATGATATATTCTTGCTTTTCTTAGCAAACTTTCTTTCCAGAAGATTAGAAATCTGTATAATAAAGTTAGATAAGGCATTTTAATAAGGTTTTGTCATTGAAAAACAAAACTAAATACAAATGTAATGTCAAAAACAGAATGAAATATTCAAATGATTTCTCCATCTTCACACTCAGCCACTGAAATCTAGTGAATCTCAGTCTACAGAAATAGACTTTCATCTGAAAAGACAGGAAGTCGAGCCCTTTAAAAGAAGTTCCTGGTGAGACCATAACATTGTGAATTTAAAGGTAACTGGGTGAATTTCATGCTCATCATGTTTGTAGCTCTGCTTTGAATTCGATTTCAAAGTGTAGTGGTTCCAACCTGAGGTTCAGATACATCGAACAGACTGAGAAAAGTGCCTGATGCTTTTACTCTGAAAGCTCCTGCCTTTGCATCAGGCGCTCAGGGTTTCCTACATGCACCTGTTCACTGTTTGTCATGAACCGGAGCTTGTTGTGACTGTGGGTGCAGAGTGAAATGTTGTTTGGAGGTGCAGCGGCAGATGGAGAATACGCAGTGTGATGCTGTTTGACTGTCACCGCTCAAGTGCAAATTACATGCGAGGGCACTCAGACCAAAAACTGCATGAGTTTCCAAAAACACTCTGACTATTTTACAAGCAACTTCGATGCACTGTGAGAGACGTGGACGCTAAAGCATCGACTGAAGGAAATCATTCAGCGCAGCTTGCAGGTAAAAAATAATGAGTACTTTTTATGCACGCAGCAAACTGCTGGCTTGTATGCTGAGCAGCAGTCATGTTGGAAAAAGCTCTTTACATCAAGTGTCATCATGGAGCCCTCATGCTGTTCCTCATCCTGAAAGAAAAATTGTTGCTGCCTGTCTTCAGTGTGTAAACATCAAAACTCCATGTGATGGTCATCACCTTCACTTCAATGCAGTTGTTTTTTTATTTATTTGTGGTTCTGTTTCCCCCAAACCCCATAATCACTTATTTGTGCTGGACTTGTCGAGGTTTATCTTCCTCCCCCTGCAAGGCTAAAAGCTGAAGCCTCAGCAGCTGCGCTCAGATCCTCGGTTTAATCGCCGCATTACGCTCAAAGTCATCTGCCAACATAAAGAGGCCGACAGTCAACACCTTTCTGCTGCGATCGCTCAAATTCGAGGATAAAAACCCACAGAGCGAACTACAACCAACGGCGGGATCACTCAGGGCGGTCCAGCTGAGGCTGCGAGACGCTGTCCAGTCAGAAGGGAAGTAATGGTGCCCTTCTGGTAGGAGGGAACGAGTCAAGGTCGGCCAAGCGCAACACTCCTCTGAAAGGGAGGAGTGGACCATTGTAGTTGCCGTTCACCGGGAACGCATCGTCCAGCGTCGTGTTGATTCATCTCAAAGTGGGCGGAAACGCTCCCAGAGATCAGAGAGAGAGCGAACCGAGAACAAGGACAGCGTGTTGGTGCACGAGGGTCAGTCCGATCTCCGCAAGCGCCATCTTGCACCAACCTTTCCCACATTTCACATCGCCGCAGACCACGGTTACGCCTCTACAAGCCATTTGATTGATCTGCCTACTATTAGACCAGAAAATGACCTTTCAGAGGCAGCAGTAATTACAACAAAAGCAAACAGGATGTCAGGCGAAAGGAGTGTAAAGAGAGCACAGATTCAGGGAAGGTTGAAGGTTGTTTGATGATTCACACTTTGCTGTTTTATCCAGGAGATAATTGTTCAGGACTTGGGAAGAAGCCTTGAGTGTGGAGGATGAACTACAAGGACAGTTTCTCAACCCAAACCTCGGCATTTCCTTCATTCCAATCAGAGAGCTATGCGAGTCATCGCAAGTAAACAGCCATTTCACAACATCGTTAGATAAATATGACCCGGGCCAAAACTCATTGGCGCACAAATCAATATGACATCCGTTCAAAACCACAGGAACTTTCTGTGAGTACATTTTGCAGGAGTTGATAATAAATTCAGCGTTCTGGGTTTTGACTCTGAACCGGGTTAAATAATTGGTAAATGAATGAATAAATCTTTGCATGCATTCTGAATTGGAGCACAGAAATGAAAGGAACCACACCTGACATGACTTCACCCCCGGGATGCTAAGCAGCCTCTATTTGCATTGTAATCAGTGAAAAGAGAGTGACTGCCGAGAGGCTTTTTTTTGTCAGCATAGTGTATTTGTAGTGACTTCTTTTAAAAGCAGAGGGCAAAGTCTGAGGCTGCAGGTGAATAGTAAGTTGTGGAGTTAATTAGGAAATTTACCACTTGCTCAAAGCACTTTATTTTGCTGGTCTTAGCTTTCTTTTGTGGCCTTTTCATTAGGTGACATTACCTACTAGCTCCTTTTACTGCGGTTCATCTCAAATGAATAAGACTCCTTTTGCTTTAGTTGACAAGTTGAAAGGTGTCAGCGACTCTTATTCACCATTGGCAAGCGACAACAAATGAAACATGCAGAAAGATGGTGACCTCGCAAGCTCGGCTTTGCAGTTTGGTCTAATCCACAAAACAGGCCAGTCTCCAGGAGTTTAGGGAGAGAAGTACATTCACGACCCGAACACCAACCTCTGCAGTGATCACTTTATGAAAGGCAAACAAGTTTGGGGTCGAAATAAAGTGAAGGGGAAAACAAGCAGAGACCACAGACAGAAAGCAGGCTGGACAGACTGGGGTGTTTAGGCACACATGAAGCAGAGAGCCTGACGAGCCGATCTGGCTTAACGAGTGGCTGAGACACATGGAGGGTGGAGCAACAAGAGGCTGGAGCTCAGCAGGAGAGATGCACACGAGCATATCAGTGAGAATATTTACACATGAAGACAGACCATAGACCAGAAGACAGACCAACACCAAGGCTAAGAAACAACATAAAGGAGCAAAGAAACAAACCAGGGAGAGAGAAAAGAGAGTGAAAAACAACAGAAAAACTAACTCAGAAAGTAAAGCTAAGAACACAGAAACTCACAAGGAACTAAGAGAAGACATAGAACTAAAACAAAATGGATGTGACAAAAGGAGCCAAAAATAATGCATTCAAACTAGAGTAAAATGCCTGAACCAAGTGGAACAGATGTGGAAAAATTGGCAGAAATGCACAATAAAAAAGATGGATAATTAGGTGAAGCTAAATAGCATGAAGTAAATAATATCAAGAGCCCTTAAATCACAAATCAACACAAGCTATAAAATTAACTATAAAACTTTAAAATACCTCAGTTTTTTCTCGTCTGATATCAAAACAAATCCTTTCAGTCACTATTGTTTCATTAGTTTACTGCTTCATTTGTTGTTTATTCCTGTTCTTTGTTCAATGTCCATCACTTAAGTGAAACTTGGTTGTTTTTCAATGTTCTTTAGAAGGAAATTGATTGATTGATTAGAGTGGTCTGCAGACGTTATTGGACAAAAAGCCTGAAAACAACAAAAACCATGTACTTAGAGGACACAACTCCACAGAAGGGGCAGTTTTAGATCACCAAATGAGCAGATCACCACCGGAATTTAATCAGCTGTTCCTGGTTCCACCCCAAACCCTCCCTGAAAAATTCACCTAAATCCATTTGGCTCTTTTTGAGTTATGCTGCTAATAATCTTGCCAGGTGGGAGGTTGTCTCGGCTCGAAGCCCAAATGCACACCCCCGTGGAGCTGCTCTGTGAAATCTCATTTCAAAGTGTGTGGAAGAGAAGTTTTGGTGTCACCACAGAGCCCGGAGGGGGAGAGGGTCTGGTTTATCTCCATCATTGTGCCTAAAATCCAAGATTACATGCATTCGGTCACTAATCAGATTTCCCCGCTGTGTCTCTGCCACAATGATGCTGCTCTGGGTCTGTAAAAAGCCTCCTGGAAATGTGTGTATTCACTGTTTGCTTTCATCAGGGCTCACACTCAGCTATTTCTCTCCAACCACCTTCAGGATTTGACGACACACATTCCTGCTCTCTCTCAGAGCATCCCAGGCTCTTGTCTTGTGATGTTGTTTGAAATCCCCCCCCCCCCTTCTCGAATGGTCTCAAATACACTCAGTGGGGTTGCGGTCTTGTGACTGCTGACGGAGAGACATGCCAGCAAACGCACACTATTTTCTCGGACTTCCAGTTGCTGTGATGCTTGTTTAGGCTCATTGTGTTGCCGGGAATTAAATCATCGATGACACCGGGCGTCGTCTCCTGTGGTAGTCTTCCACTAGACATAAACTGTCCTCTCCTTTTGATGAAGATGATCCCTGGAAAGTCGTCAATACTGAATATGTTCATAAACAAGCCCACGCCTCCCCTGTGGGTTGTTGTTTTCTTCCCGTGATGGTGTTGGACAGTGCATGAAAAGCACCTTTGTATTAACCTGCTGTTTCCTCAAACACTGACATCTTTTTGGGTTCAAACTGATTCAAAAGCCTCCTTTCAGAAAGTAAATGTCAGTATTTTATAGTTTTAAGCACGCTTCCTCCATAAAATCTGTGACATTTGGACTAATTTATTCCACTCAGATGTGGTCATGCCAGTTCTCCCAAAAAATCAACTGGTTATAAATGACACCAGCAAATACTATTTAATAAATATCATACAAGTTGGCATCAGAATGCTTTCTGACTCTCAGGAGATCCATGTGATCACACTAACAAACAGCAGCAGTAGAAGAAAAAAACCCTCAGAAGACTGAAGCTCTTTCCAATGTTGTCCTCCGCTGTTCAGCTCAACGTCCTCACCCTGTACCGCTGCATATATCTGTCAGATTGGATCACTTTACTAATCCTCAGAGGCCAAACCAGCTTTGTCATGCATAGTGGAGAACCACTGAAAAGAGGACTTACAGCTCAGACCAGCGACAGCACACAGCAGGAAGGACAGACTGCAGATATTCTTTTAACTCTCTTCAAGAAACAGTCGAATTCAATCGATTTCAGAGAAGAAGGTGTTCACATCTATTATGCTGTCATTTTAAGATGCTCTTATTTTAGGAGAATGCCTTCTTCTGATACACATTAATAAGTCTGACAGCAAACAATGTACAACAGGCCTACATAGGGCTCCTTCTACACTTTAAGGTTGCTCAAAACATGGTTTTACGTCTTGAACATCCTTAATTAAAAAGCTGTTGTATGAAATGAATTAACTTTGCATTTTGAACAACTTCAAGGGTTAAAATGTTCATTTTCACTGGCAAACTTCAAGAGAAAAAGACCCACAAGCAATTACAGCATCAAGCGAGACACAGCTGTGGGCACAAGCAGGGGCGGGGCTAATCAACAAGAGGGAGGGACACAGGCAAACGCACACAAAGGAGTGTGGGGACAGTGTGAGACAGGTGTGATGTGAGAAGATCAAACATGGAGTGAATGGAAAAGCACTGAGGCAAGAGGGGGAGGAGGGGGGAGTTCTCACTTTCTCTTCACAACAACAAACTCAAGTGCCGAAAATAAAACAGGAAGCACAACCGAATTGACAAGACACCTGATCAATGGGAGCAGGGAACACAGGGAACAATAGGAACAAAAACCAGCCGCTGGGAAGACACAGATAACAAAAATCAAATACATAACGAGGCTCAGCACAGGGGCCCAGACGACTTCAGGTCTGTTGAATGATGAACACTGTTTATTCTTTGATCATTTAAAAACTTCCGAAACAAATTCATGTCTCATTGCATATCCATCTTATAATCATTTTGTGTTTACTGAGCTGCAGTGGTGATCAAACACCTCCTCTGTAAATAAACAACCAGGGGCAAAAACTCAATCTCCTCATACAATGTAAGCAAGGTCAGCAAATGAGACGACTCGAAAACAGAAGTATCGGGAAAAACAACAGTTGAGGAGTCGACATTAAGTCACAACTCACAGCAGGTGGATCATCGGTTCGCTCAGAGGTGGGCCGTTCTGGTCCTGGAGGGCCGCAGCCCTGCATGCTTTCACTGTGTGCTCGCTGAAACACACCAGATGGGACTGAGCTGTTTGTTGTCAGGCTCTCCTGCTGAGCTTCATGATGACACCAACTAGATTCAGGTGTGTTGGAGCAGGAACACATGGAAAACATGCAGAGCTGCGGCCCTCCAGGCAAAGGATTGCCCCGTTCCAATAGATAATGTATCAGACCCTTTATGCCATTTTTCAGAAGAACAATCAGAGCGGTGTTGAAGACTTTGGGAAACTCTTGATTTAACAGCAGGTTTTTTTTCGACTCCCCCAACAAACAGCAGGGACCGCCGTGGCTCATGTACGGACCGGTCCTCGCTCAGTGGTCTCACCCAGCTGCAGGCGGTGGTCATCATCCCTCTGCATTACACTAATTATACACACAGAGGACTAATTATGCAAATTAGGTGGTTTGCTTCATTCAATAACTTGCTGCTTTTAGGACAACCAATAGTTAGTGTCTTTACTGGGGAGTTGGCTCAACAGCCCGTCATACCAACAACAACAAGCGAATTACAGTCACCGAGCATGTCATTGGACTGAATGAGTACACATGGTTGCCCAGGGAAAGCCCACACTGACACAGGGGGAGAAGTGGGGGGGGGGCATGCAAAATTCCCACTGAGATCTCTCAGTCCGAATTTGGACCACACTGGACGTGCAGTGAGTACAAATCACTATATCACCATCACCTCATTACGGAGCCCTCTATTTCTAATAAACTTCAAAGGCGATCAGTGTAACGTCGAGCCACAGAAAAACAGACTTTCACTCCCCGATCCGCAAATAAATCACGTTAATGGTGAAATCTGAGAGGCCGATAAATCATTCACCAACTGACATCAAAGTGAAAAAGTAAAGACAGCGTATACTGTACACCTAATACGCGAGGCGATTACTGGCCTCTATTTATGATATAGTGGAACAAAGCTCACAGTCAAGTGGAAACATTAAAGTGATAAAAAGCTTTTTTTATGGTGTCCAGAAAAAAAAAAGGGGCCTCGGGAGAAAACGTGTGATCTGCTCAAACAGTTTTGTGGGATTAAGGAAGGCAGCTGAGAAAGCTGGTGTAACGCGCCTAATCGTGCGCATCAGTGATCCACACTGGAAGCTGTTTGTACCGGGCTCTGGAACATAAAAGCATATGTGCTATGGTCTGACATGATGGTCGGCCCGCACTGACGAACACCCTCCTCCAGGCCTCGTCTCCAGAGGACTCGCAGTCACAAAGGAAAGTCTGTACATTCAGCTCAATTCCACTCAGGGGGGGGGGGGGTCATAAAAATAAACATCAAAGGTCTTTGCTTGAATTGCAGTCTAGTGTCATTTCTTCTTCTTGACCTTTGGACTGATAAATTGTACTCGGGCCTCATGAATGCTATAAAAAAAACAAGCAAACAAAAAAAAAAACATGCTCGCTTCCTGTTGGTTTGGAAGCAAACAGCGCCGAGTCTGTCAAAGTCAACAGCGAAGTGTTGTGCTGTGTTTTCAGCCAAGGTCAAATAAACAAGGCGACTCCATGCATCAGCGTTATAAATAAAGATGTGGAATGGCGGCTTCGTGTTCATCTCTATAGGAGGCTGCTCGTGAACTGCGTTCGGAAACTTCCAGGAGCTGTTTGAACGTGCTCCGTGTGACCTTGAGACCTGTTGGTTTTTCCTGTTCCTGTTTGGTTTGAGTGAAAGAAAACCAAGATAAAGAGACTCAAGCAGAACTCGAACAGACTGAAGTTTGACTCAAAGTTTGACTTGCTTTGGAGGATTAGATCATTTATTTAGGGTGACTGGTGTTTCTAAAGTGATCTTCCAACGATCACATGCGACCTCAGTTTTTGTGAGGTTTTCAAACCAGCAGTTCACAAAACTCACAAAACTTTATTTGTATCTGATACAAACAAGCAGCAACAGTCCCGGCGATGTTGTATTTGTTGCTGGGTGTGGGCCTCTTTGTCCTTTCATGACCTCTAATCTGGTGAAGAAAGATGTGTATAAATTACAAAATAAAACAAGTTTTGTTGGTTCTATTATTGGATGCAGTTTGCATGAACCAGAAGTGGTGCTTGCATGAAAAACCTTGACAGGAACGATGAGTTCAGCCATGGCGTGGTTTGGGAAGAAACGTTGGTATGTGTCTAGAGAGGGGGTCGACAGCTGATGTATTGGGGTGAATCAGTTCATTGTTTTTCTAAGATAGGATGTCTCTGCCGCCTCCTCCAGCTTCATCCGCCTCCAGAGCGAACTGAACTTTCGTCCGGAGGAGCTGCAATAAAGCAAACACCAACATCTGGACCCTTAAACTGTCGAGTCATCTCCCGGTGTGTTGAGTTCAAAACACGACGGATTCACGGACCACAGAAGGAAAACTAAAATAGTGTCAAATTGAACGTGTATTCTCCGTGCGCGGTGGCCTGCGTGCTAACAGCAACACTCTGTTCGAGTAAAGTGCAGATTTTACCGGAAAATGTTCCAGCAGCCGGCAACATTTTTGCCACAGATAATCTGTGACTGACGTCAGTCCAGGACGCCGTCCTGCTCCTGGTGCTGCTCCACCGGAGTTATCACAGACTTGTACAAAGTGAGTCTGTGTTCGATGCTCTTCGACACGTGTTCCTTTGTCTGTTGTTGATTCACTGCAGAGCCATAAATATTCGAAATCTGAACAAATTCGTGCCAAAACCAAATAAAGCGTGGCTAACCGTCTGTGCTTGGTGACCAATCAAAATAAAAACTTCTCCTCGTCAGATCACTTCAGGCTGAGATGTTCTGCTGCGGTGCTCTTTTTTTCCCTCGCCTTCACGATCACAAAGGGAAAGAAAAACTTCGCTGAGGTGATATTGAGGCTCTGAAACTTGACTGAATGATCAAAAGTGAAGCGGAGTCTATTGAAGGACGTTCCCACTGACATTGTCTGTCCTCCCAGCTGACAGCTTCAAACATTTCCCTTAAATAAGGCCATGGATGGGAGCGTCTGTGCTCCCGCATCGGTGTGACGGAGTTCACTTTCGGCTGCATGGCTCCTCGCTCTCCCTGTCACAGACGTCACATTTAACAGGCACTTCTCCCCCGTTTCCCCCCATGGTCAAGTCCCCCTCTCTCTTTGGTCTGCTCCATCTCTTTATGTCTGTTATGTTGAAAGTGGGTTTTTTTGGTCTCTTTTGTTCTGTTCCACAAGAAAATGCCTTCATGGACACACACACACACACACACACACACACACACACACACACACACACACACACACACACACACACACACAC
>JAUESF010000047.1:4032817-4075218 GCA_032274765.1 Malacoctenus tetranemus
AAACAAACAAACAAACAAACAAAACAAACAAATAGTCTGTAAATGACCTCAGCCTGGAAACAATAACATGCCAGATGCTTTTTGTACTACATATCAAGATCTAGTCAAAGTTAAAGCAGCATTCATGTTATATTGAGACTGTTGCTAATATCAAAGATAACAGCATGTATTTACTACTCTATGCAAGAACCCATCCAAACAAAAGACACAACATTGAATTAAAGATAAAAGTGATACTGTTATATTTTTAATTTCTGTTTGATTTTGCTCATCAACTGGCACTTCCCACATAAAGGGATAATATATTCACATTTTGGCTATGCAGAAATGCTATTTGTTATTGTTGTCTTTTCTATAAAAAAAGAAGAGAGAGAATGTAGCCAGACAAAACCTTGGCAGTTCGCTCGTGGCCAGCTGATATTTGGTCTCCATTCGGACTGCTAACAACATCAAAAACGAGAGGCTGTATCACAGTTGACTGATGGTTTGGAGGTAAAACAGGTGCCTGGATGAAGTCAAAAACACGGGTATATACGTCTTCTTTAAGTCAGGGAATAAAGGGTGAACAGAGGACATCCTAAGCAACAGATGTCCTTATGCAAAAGACAAAATATAAGACAAATGTGGTAACATAAGTCAAGTAAAAAAGGCCCCGAACCAGCAATCCCATGTGCCTGAGGGATGCTCAGAGATAAAACAACAATCTCTATCATTAAACTCTTTTTTTCCCTGTAAAGCACTGATCCTCACCACACCAGGCTGTTCCATGAAGTACAGTACAGAACATCCTTCAGTGAATCCACAGATAATACAATCACTACAGGGCAACTTTCAAGGAACTGGAACCATTCCTCTGCATGAAGTTAGTCCTATCTAAATTTCAACGGACACGGATGGAAAAACATTGATATGCTTTTAACCAGTGGCAGAAAGCATACATTTTCAGCCAGGCCCTGAGGTACTGTGGGGCGGGGGTGCAGAAACTCCATTTAAAGACCAGGAATGAGATAAATGTATCACTGGAACTTAATGGCACTTTTTACATTGAAGAAATCAGAACGTAGGGCTCCTGAAATGACATGAAGCTGCAGACATGACCAGCCAGTGTTCAGTCTTTCTCAGTGGTCATAAAAGGTCACAATGGGAACAGATGACACGTGGAGGAATCCATGTGTTTTATTGGCCAACCCACCATCCTTCAGAGCCAAACATGGGGTTAAGAGCAATGAAAACCGCCTGGGTTTTGCTTTTTTTCAGGAGGAGGTGGTAAAAACCTGGCAGAGTAGCCGAGACAGCGCGATGCTTGACCTAAAAAAAACAAAAAACAGGCTCATTGTCACTTTTCCTGTGTTTTGCAGCCGTCTCTTATTTTCATCCATGGCTTCCAATCTCATCGTTGACAGGAGTCCTTGTGCAACTACGTGCCATAAATATATATTCGTCCAAAGAACAAAAGTCAGTGGAAACAGGAAAAAAAACAAACTGAAATAGGCAGGACTGTCCTCGGTATATTTGGGTTAAAAATCCCAGCTGAGTGGTAAACAAAGCTTTGACTGTTTGGTTTCGCATGGAGTCTTTTCGTTCTCCCCCCTTCAAGTGTCACAGATAAACAGGGAAGTAAACTCTTTGTGTCTGCATATATGCAAGTGCGAGAGTGTGTATGTGCTGCTCAGCTCAGTGGCAAAGGAGACAAGATTTGTTGGCTCACAGCCCCTCAGCTGGATGGGACTGTTTGTGTGCTGTGTCGACCAGGTGGGGCCTGTGGGGGTGGGGGGCTGCCCCACTTCACTCCTCTTGTCACCAGTTGGCTTTGACAGCTTTCACGTCGCTCACCAGGTTTTGAGCAAGGCAGATCCCAAAAATCTGAAAAGTCAAACGGAACATCTGTTTGTTCAAAGGAGGCAAATTGCAGGAGAAACGTTCAAAAACAGCCTGCTGCAGGGGTTTGCGCGACGCTGTGTGTTGCAAACACTCGCCACCAGATGGCAGTGACGACACAAACTCAACACACACTTGGAGGTAAACACCTTGTTTTAAATACAGCAGGTTTCCCTGCGTGAACGTTTACAGGGAAACATCATCTCATTTGAGGTTATTTACCTGTAAAAGTGCAATTCCAACAAAGATTCCAGCAACAATGATCAGGTTGTCTTGAAGCCACTTCTCAAACTGCCCCACACAGCCCTTGGTGTAGATGAATTTTTGTCGTTCCAGCTCCTGAAAGAACACAGAGCAGAAAACTACTAAAAAGGTGGAAAGATAAAACCCGTTTTCAAATTTTAATTACAGGGAAAAACTGTTTCAGTGAGGGATAGAGAAACCCTAAACCAGACGAGTGAACTCTGACCCCTGACTAAAGCTGGACTAAACAAAAACAGATAGCTTTCTGCCCGCTGACTCGTCCAGCGGGGAGGAGGGCATGACGGCTGAGCGAGGGCTGAGTCACACCGCTCAGTTTCGTGTCAGCGTGTGGACGTTATGGGGAATATCAAGGCCGAGTCTTCAGCTCCACTGAGGATCCGGCCTGGACTGAACAAACAGGCAAAATCTGTTTCCTGTTACCGGACAGATGGCCGTTTGTGTTGTCAGATTGGGCCGATGATGTACAGGGTCTTTTCAGAGCAAGAAAGAAAAAAGGTGTAATTTACGGCTGCAATGACACTAAAAAAAGGGTCTGAGAATGGGTGCCTTCTATACAATGCTCTCTTTGTTACTCCTCAAGACAAGTCAACCAGGCAAAGCCCTTTGTTCTCTTGCAAAACCTGAGAGCTCGCTTTCAACCAATGAGGGGTAATGAGAGTCTCCTGGTAGCCAATAAAAAAGCAGGAAACACTATGTTTTTCTGCCTGTGAACTTCCTCTGAAGCTATTTCAGCCTTCTGCCTTTGTTGTGCCTCTGTCCTCCACACGGCTCCCGCTCTTCCTCTTTCCAAACTCGACCCTCCACAAACACAGGAACTCGCTGCACATCCCTGATAGCTTCGCTGAAAATGTCAACGGCCGGCGTTAACACGAGAGCACCAGAAAATTAATTCATACCAACTCGCTGGCAGGTGGTTCGCTGTATTGCACTTCGCCTAGCAACAGCAATCTTTCTGACTGCAGTGCAGTGAGTTGTAACCACCACACCCACACACAGAGGAGAAGGGAACGGACTGGCATAACCCACTGAGTCGCCAATTACAGAGTGTAGTACGACTGCTCTCTGGGCTATAACGGGAGCCTAATTATGCCTGTTAGAAGAACAATCTGTTATTAAGGCAAGAGGCATGCAGAGGACTCTTAACCCTACACATTCTTCATGTCTGCTGTGTTGGCAAAGCATTCTATGGCATACATGTCAGCAAGGAACCCTCTTCTTCTAGCTGATTGAATTTTCCGATAATAACAACAGGAACTGAGACGCATAACCAGGCCCGATGCAAATAAGCGTGATTGCCTCTTTCCTCTAAAGGGTCAGGTAGGTTGGGTTGTGTTAATCAAACGGCTTTACTCGATGTCCATCACTTCGTCCCCAGAGGGCGAGCTGTTTAACCAGGAAAGCGAGCACTCACAGAACGCTTCAGTCCTGCCAGAATAGAAACGGGTTCTGGCACAACATGGATTGAAAAGTAGATAATGTTCAGGTGTGATCAGAACATTTCATAGACTGCAGCCATGACAAGAAAAAAACAAATCAGATTTAAGTTCTGCTGCCATCCCCTACAAAATAATCACACGGTGCTGTGACACACGGGGGTGAAAATGCTGATATTCTGCTGTGTGTAGATGTATTGTGATGATGTGACACCCCACTGGCTGCAACGCATTCAAGGATTGTATGAGGAGATGTAAAATAAACGACCACAGCGACTCTTCTGATCCAACGGTTCTGACGCACACGCTGACCATCTCCTGCAATAGTTTCCAAGGCCTCGTTGGTGAAAATAAAAGTAGGAAGGCCATCCTGGCCTTTCGTCATCCTCCAGTGACGTTCTGCCCTTCGAGAGACATAAGTGCCACTCAAACGCATCATCCAGTCATTGCCTTAAACTTGTTGGAGCATTGCAAGGGTCTCCATTACCGATTTTCCTGGTTTGAACAGAATTGGACGTTTGCACTTTGCTCAACTTTGAGGTCCATAGTGCAATCGAAAACTCGTGTGCGAAGCAGAGGTTTGAATGACGACACAGTGAAGCCAAGCGGCACACTGACTATTAGGTCCTGCTACTCATTGATGCCCCAACAGTGCACTCTGCTCTGTTGGAAATATACCTGGAACATTCCAATTGCACTTTGTATCATTAAATATTTAGAGAGCTCGGCAGAGAAAACAGGACGGATTGATAAATTCCAAACCAATTCAGAGATGACAACAAAAAAAACCCTCAGAAATCTACACAACTGGTAGAAAACAAGTCTAAAAGAACCCACTGACCTCTTTACGTCGAACATCATAACCGCATTGTGTGTTGATGACATCCTCCTGCAACAAAACCACAAAAAAACAGAAGATTTCTATCTTGCAACCTCAACCTCAAAATGCCGAGTTCTTTTATCAGAGAGATTAAGAGAGTGACTTTGCACACAGCACGCATTGCGTTAAAGTAGACATGATTGATGGAGCCTAAAGATATCGTGTGGAAAAAAACCCAGACACATCCTGCAGTAAAGCTTCAAATCTTTACCATTACTTTGACAATTCGCAGCTGAATTCTGAACACTATGGATCATCATGCTACACACGCTGAAATGCTGACACAAATGCTGCAGTTGCACAACTCTGAGATTATTCATCCAAATGAAGATTGATGATTATGCACAGCTATTCATATTGTTAATGAGTGACTCACTGCGGGGTCTTTGACACAGCAGGAGAAGGGGACTCCGCAGCCCTCCCTGCTGGGATTCTTGTCAGTGCAGTTGAAGTAGATGTTCAGGTTCCAGTCTTCGGGCCCGTGAGCTCCACAGCATAACCACTGAGACGGCAGCAACAACAGGCCGAGATTAAATGGCCATCTCTGGCTAACAGACAGATTTACTTTCTCTGATCTGCTCTCTTTAGAAGCGAGCTCAGGTCAGCCTGGGTGGTTCGCCAAGATTACTGTGGCGGGCAGCGGATCCACAGAGTGAGACTCAAATGGTGAGACTACAGGAGATCTAATTGCCTTAACAGTGCGTCATGACAGAGTCTGGCGTTTACACACGGAAGCCAATTATCCTAACTGTTTCATTCATATAATTGGATACCCGTTGGAAGGAAGTACAATCACATTAATCAGGAGATTACTTCAGCGTTGCAGCGGCTGACTTTGCCCTCTCTCCCTGGAATGAGGCTGATTCAGCTCAACTTTATAAATTCAAATCAACAGGTTTTTCCCCTCTGAACCGAGCAACTTTTTAACAACCTGGAGGCAGTTGAAGTTAAAGTTGAACCCTTTGTTTTGTGTTGCAGGTCTCGGTTAATGCATGTACTCACATATTCCTGGGCAAAGTCGATGAGATTCTGCAAGTCGATGTCATCGCGGTAGGCCTTGACATTGTTGTTGATGAAAGAGTTGAGCTGCTCTTTGATCCAATCCTTAAAGACGAAGGCGAGGATCCCCGCAGTCAGCTCCAAGAAGAAGATCAAACCCAGGAACACAGAAAACTACGTGTCGCACACAACAACACAAACGCACAAACAAACAGAAAACAATACATCTGTCACTTCAATCGGGAAGTTTGGGCGCGACCACGAAAATGCTTTTCCACTCATTAAAAGAATAGAAAGTGCCGCTTTGATGTAGTGTCCCTGCGCAGTTCTGGTTGTAGCATCCAATCTGCTCCGTAAGAATTTGGCAGCAAAAACCTCAGTCCCAAAGGGACTGTTATACCGTTATCTTATCCCTTTACAGTAAATGTAGCACGGTAATGACAAATGCACAACAGCCACATTAGCTCCTCACTCTGACGCCTGACTTACTGCTGCTAATGGATGTCGGCTGGCGTTAATAGTTACACTGCATCACAGCCAGTAACAAGGCAAAGTTTGCCTCGAGTTCATATCAATATGGCTGGCCCTGAACACAAGTAAAAACATGGCTGTGGTGGCAAAAGGCTTAAAAGGCCTGATGCTTTCCTCCATCAATTGAGAAAAAGACCACAGAAAAACATACTTTCGTGCACTGAGAGGCATGTGTTTCCCATCATTACCCGCTGATGGAAGAGGACTTGGTTTCGTGATGAGAGAACACATTTATGTCGTGAAACCACTCATAGCATTTGGCTCTGCTGAGTCAAAGTGACACCTGCTGCACTGACAGCCTTGGCTCTGGTGTGAACTGCAGATCTGAGGGGGTGTGAAGAGGTTTAAATGGTGTCTGTGCTCAGAAAGTCAGAAGCCGGCTTACGAATTTGAGCAGGAAAGTGTTCTCTCGGAGTGCTCCGATGCAGCCCGCAAAGCCCAGGATGAACATGACCCCTCCGACGACGATGAAGAGCCACACGGGATCGAAGCCCCCCAGATCTGTGATGGATGACAGATTGGACAGCACGCCCTGGGGGGAAAAGACAGGAAGAGACAAAAGAGCGGTTAGAATTGGTGTTCATTCAAAAAGCAGCCCTCCCCATCCTTGTTACAAGGTCATGACAAAATTTCTCACCCCACAAAAACACACAGTTCACCTTTGAAAGATCGTGCGATGTCAGAGAGAAAATGTGAGAATCGAACTCGTGTCACCACCACGAGGACAGCAGGGTTCAGCTGACTCAGACTCAGACATGTGACAGTGAAAACCCATCCAACTGCAGTGCTGTAATCCGTTTTGTAAGATTGGTATCTATCAAGCATGTTGCTGTCTAAATAAAATAACAAAGCCCCTGAGGGATTTTTGGGAAATCAATTATTGTTTAACACAGTTTCACTTTACGGCAGCTGGAGCTTTTTAACAGATGAGGGGGAGGCCTTCAGAGGACGTTTTGAGGGCTCAGGGCTGAGTGACCCAATCTGTCCTTCCTCTCAGTGTATCCTCCCTTCATCTCCCCCTCACCACAGTCTGTCTCACACGGCTTCCTGTCAGTCTGTGGGGCACGACATGCGGTGCAGACATCAGATCATCGGATGCAACAACACCCAAAAAGTTGCACAATTTGATAATCATGGCCTCCTAATCAAGAAACACCTGGTCCCAAAAATTTGAGATAGTATGTTTTAGATTTTCTTGACTTTGTGCATAATATTTTCAATATTTTAGTTTGTATGTAAATAATGTAAAATTTAATTAAAGTTTTACTGTATGATGGAATCCTGCCTATACATTATTATAATTACACTTTGGGGCCACATATGATGTCGGGTAATAAAATATTTACATGTTTTGCTCCATGCATGATCTCTCTCTCTCGTCTTGAAACAGACATCCTGTTTGCTCCTAACAAATGGTTCACATGTGAATCGATTGCAAAACAAACCAAAAAAAAGTTGAAATCTCATACTGTTCAAGTTAATCTCCCTCTGTGCAGAGAAAGAACAAAAATGCGGGCTGGAGGCCACGTGGCATTTGGGTGTTTTTTCTTCCTCTATTTTTTATTCATGCAGAATAAACTGCCTTCATCTGAATCTCCACACGAGACCCTGAAACGATGATGTCGTCTGGCTGCTCGCGGTGGGGCTTGAAACTAATCATCTTAGTCACTGAGACCCAAACTCACCATTACGCCTTTCCAGCAAATGCTATACATCATTCGGCCTAATCCCTTTAAATTATTCATGCTGCTCCACAAAGGTACTTCAGTGCAGTTCTTATTTGCACAGAGTTCATGACCAGATGGTACTAATCAGTACATGCTTCTATGCCGGTGCAGCGTTTACCCAACCGATTGCTACAATTTCTTGCTAATTAATGAACAAATTGAGTGCTAACTCAATTGGAAGAAGTTTTGTATGTTGCCATGATTCACTGCCCAGGAGAGGTTAATGGCAATACATAACTACTGCAGTGTGTGCAGAGAGGACAATAAAAACAGTCAGCAGTTTCTGTTCAAATATGAAGTCCAATTCATTTTGTGATGGAGCCTCCTACAGCACAGAGCATCCATTCCCTGATGGCGGTGAGTCAAGCACAAGCATCATTTCTAGCTCCAATTCACCTATCGGAAAAACAATTTGACCATTAACTACATATTGGCTTGACAAAACTTAGTTACACGTTGTACTTGGGACGGCAGCAGCAAAATTCATTTCCTGAGACGACAAAGTGTGTTTACCAGAACCATTATCAGGCAATATGCCTTTGAGTGCTTCAGGAGCGGTGCTTTTTTTTTCACAGTGGTGCTCTTGAAAGCTTGGTTTACATCCAAACTCCCTTACACCAAGTTCCAACTTATTACGGAAAGAATATCAAGAGGAATTTTAGCTATGCTGTGGAGGAAATCATGTTGTACTTCTCCAGTGTGTGTTTGTACATACCTTCTCTGCCCATGCCCACAGGCCAATCCCTAAGAATGCTGCTCCTAGTAACTGCAACACAAAGCACAAAGGGGACGCGTCGCTGTGAGTTGGAAATCAACAGTTTAGTAAATGTCAACAGCATGAAACAATTGTGACTAAAGAGCATCAAATAAAGCTAAAGACAGACTAAATATCTGCAGACTTAAATCAAAGGCGACAACTAATTCCTCTTCCATCAGTAGGATTTGGGGTGTGGCGTCTCCTTGGAAACGCTCCCAACAACACAACCATACCCAGATCACACTCATAATTTGTTGTACTCATTAATCCGTGGGAATCCATGACATAATCTTTTTCCCATGACAGTTTCCCGTGAAAGAAAAGAACAAAAACACAGACAGTAATCCCCCATTTGACATAACCCATATTGCTCTAAAACTGAAAGTTACATGTGTGCTCATGCAGGACCTGGCACCCGTGGAGAGAAGCCAACTGGAGAAAATAGCTTTTCAAGCCTCAAAACAAAACCGAACTCTGGAAAGGAGTCTTAACTCTCTGAGGAGAAAGTGAAAAGCAGTGTCTGCAGGTTACTGCAGGTTAGACACATTGCACGGGGCCGCTTAAGAGGCTGCAGGTTGCGATACCTGGAGAGTTAAGGAAATCCCTCCGGTATTAGCCTTCCATCCTAGTGAGGGATGAATGCACAGCTCATGGCTTGAAACGTGCTAAAAAGCGCCAGGCGACTGCTATAGGGATGCATTATGAGATTACCACACAGCTCTACGTGATATGAAGCAACAGCAAGGCTTCACATTCGTTCCGACCAGCCTGCGTCAATGTCAATCCATTCACTGCTTATTTGCCACAAAAATTTTATTTATAGCCAATAAAAATTGTAAAAAAAATCTGTTATGTCCTTTCTAATAGTGTCAAACGTAGTAATGACCGCAGGGCAGCGAGTAAACTGATGGCAGACCGTTAGAACACACATACCGAGGAAAAACGTGACCGAGTGCCAATAACAACAAAAACAACAACAGCAGTGGGGGAGGGAAGGTTGCTGCTGAGCTGGCCTTGTGGTTACATAAGCCGTTGCAGCAGAGGGCACGGCGGTGTTTGCTGGAAAGTGACATACGAGGAGTCAAGGTAGGCAGGTGGACTGCAGGTAGGAGAAATTATCACAGCATTTAGCCTCTGAGTGAATTTATTTAATCTAACATCATAAAGGGAGCAATGGTGACGCATAACTCTCAAAATGATGTTGATAAGTCATTTGCTTAAAAATGTATGTTAGTAAATAAACAGGCGAACAGGCACACAATGTCAATGTATGATTCATTGCAGCTTTGACATAGATCCTCAATGCATATCTTACAAAATCGTCATACAAAATGTGTATGTTTTCAAGACATACTCCCCATAGATCCTCAATGCAGCCTCCACACATCTGAATACAGATTCAGTAGAGTCGATATACCCTCAGAACACTGAAAACACGTCAATACAGCTTAAACATTGCCTCAACACAGATCCAATATGTCATCAATACAACCATCTCACATCTTACAAGTTCAAATGCAGCCTCAGTATCTTCAATTTACACTCTATACAGCTTCAATTAACACTTCACACAGCTTCAGCAGACCTTCAGCCGTGAAACATTAAGAGGGCTCTCACTGTCGGAAACTTGAGTGACACTCAACAGATTCCCCAAAATCATTAGGAAACCCAAAGGAGAAAAATGTTGTGTCGCTATCAGACAAGATTTGACGTCCTACCAGAGCTGTCAAACCCCCTGTAGGAAAGTCACATGAATCTTGCTCTCTGTGAAATGGCAGTAAATAAAAACAAACCTGCCCACCCACAATTTACTGATGTGCTTCCTGTCCAACTCCCATTGCTCCCTCCTCAATGGGAAATCAGTAGGAGTTGATGAGACTTTGATGAATAGTATCTGGGAAGCACAACAGCTGATATTTCCCTAATTACAGTTATTATCTACCATTGCTACACTTGGGAAACATTTTAAATGGTCCTGATTAGACAAAGATGATGAAGACTAAGTTGGATTTCCGCAGGAGTGCCACATTAATTTAGAGCTTTCCTCACATGCTTGGTGGAGCATCCATTATACTGTGGGGACATTTCTAATGACACCTGAGCTGGAGCCATTCAGGGAAGATCACAGAATCCACCTCATGCTCCTAATCATGCAGTATTCATGGGAATTAAAGGCACTTAACCTTATCTCAGCTTTCATCTAAGTCAACGCTCCAACGGCAGTTGTCTTGTTGGCTCAGTCGGGTTACAGCTCACTTTACTTTCCCAGCATTTCTCTTCCTTCAGTTCCAAACTCTGAACTCAATAAGCACAGTGCCTCTTCACAGTGGTGCCTCTGAACAGAAACACCCATCAGACACTACAAAAGGTACTTCTGTTGGCCAATTCTGTTATTATTTCCAGTCAGAAGTACTGTATTGCATGTCAAGCTACATTTCCCCTGCCACAACATGAGGTGCCTTGCAGGCAGCCCTAAATGGAATAGCTATGAAGGCCATTCATCCCTGGTAACTTGCCATTCATTTTCCAACTGGCTTTATTAACCTTTATTTTGAATCAAGAATAGCTTTCATAAAAGGAAAAAAGCCAGTTCCAAATAATAGAATCAAGGTAGAATTCATGAAAAGGCAAGTTAGTCTGTTCTGGTTCTTTTAGCCTCTCTTGCATTATTGTGGGTTGTTCTCAATTGTGATGTCATTTTGGGCTTTTTACCTGCACAAGTCCAGACACAAAAGAGCACCAATTGACAAAAACTCTCTGTCACCTGAAGTAGCTGCCGCAGCTCTTTGAAAATGAGTCATGTGGGTTTTTACTGTATGTGGTATACTGTGACTGTGGCGGTAAATGAGCACAAACACTCCAACTTTAAAAAATAAAAACACACAATACAGCATGTATCCATACAAGCAAAATCAGGCAACTTGCACTGTTTCTTATCTGCTGTTTTTGTATAGCCCTATCTGTGAAATCCAACTTTCCGCTTTGGACAAAAACATTTCGACCAAAGTAATTCAACGAATGATAGCGTGGCAACAATAACCGGCTCAGAGTGAATGAGTACACTGAAAAAGGCCTTAACCTGTCTTTGTACACAGCTTACATTTAGGTCAGTGTGTGGCAGAAAAACATGCTACCAAGAGCACGCCAGAGAATCAGTGCTTTACACCAAGCAACAGAGCAGCAACACAAAGTGAAAATGCTCATTTTAATCATCTTACGTCTCTTAAGAAATAAGTGATTACGTTCAGGAAAGGAGACTACCGTGTGAACGTTTGTTCTTTATTTACCTTTTATTGCCTGTGATGTTTGCCAAATACTCAGTGTTTATTTATTCAAATCTCACCTGCACTTTCCTTTCTTCAGATTATTTTTCATCCTCATGTCTAATCCATGACTTTTATCCCTCTACTGCTTCATTCCATCGCTTTAATTACACAAAGGCTGGAACTTGATGTCCTCGAATGCACCGCGTCATTCAAATTAAGGTTTTTTCTCTCTCTCAAGTGCTGCTGTAAGATGTGTGTGTGTGAGTCCCACAGCGAGGGATTTCTCTCCATGTGGACAAAGATTATCAACACTTGAGAAGATGCCTCCTTAAACCAGCTGATCCCATTAACCTCGGCTAACTAGCAGACAAATCAAGTTCTCCTCCTCTTGGACACACACACAAATGCACAGGGTATAGACCTACTCAAGTGTGACTGCCCCTTTCAATGACTCCTTGAAAAATGGAATATCTAATGCGTCTGACCGTGAGAACACAGTCATCCCTATATTGACGACGCTGTCAACAGGATGAACAAATCATTACGCATGTCTTGACTCCACATTATTGAACACACTTTTTGTATCCTGTATCAACACTTCTTTCTACTTGATACTATGAATTCAGTGTATTAATCAAGTCCAACAGCATGTCACTAACACAGCATCTCAAACTTGAGTTAAGGTTCCATGAGATGAGATTGAAGAAAGCTGCAGCTGTAATCAAGTGACGGTTAGTTCTTGTTCAAAGCACCGACTGGTACAGGACAGAGTATCTGAGCAACCAACGGAAATAAACAACTGATAAAAGAAATATTTTGCAATGAGTGGACACTGCCTCCCTGATAAAAAGAAGTATTTTGCAACGAGTGGACACTGCCTCCCTATTCACATCTGATTTTATCCATTGGAAAAGGAGAAAACTGCAAATGGCTGAAATACATCACAATGCAAATGTTCTACCACATCTGGCACTGAGGCAACTATCTGAGTAAATTGGGCTCTATAATCCAATCCTCTTTTTCTTGTTTTACAAAAAAATAGTTGAAGAGCTGCTTGCAAATCAGAAAGCAACATAATCAGATTTCTCCAATGTAAAACAGAGCGCGACAGAGGCCTCTCACATTAACGGCCACAAAATGCTTTACATATTCAAACTGGAACCATTTTGTTGACAACCAAGCAGCCATGACTCAACCTCCATTGAGAGCAACTCATAGATCAAGATTTTGCCCAAGGACACTTCAGCACTGTGAGCATGAAAAAGCGCGGCACCAACTGCGAGCGTACAACTTGAATTGTAGCAGTCCCTTTGTTTATTTGTTTACATGTTCATTTATCTGGTGGTGCACAACAGACACCTGTTGATCCCATTTGAAAACAGGGTTCCCATGAAAGGCTGACATTTCAAAGGCTGGTATGTTGTGCTAATGATACACAGGATGCTACAATAATGATAAGGATAACCTAAAATATGAATGAATTCTACTTTTAAATGCAGAATACATTCACAAGAGACGGCTCTGCATTTGTATTTATCTTAGTTGATGGGGTTTAAACACAACACAAAATGAACTGCAGTCTGCCACACATATACACATATAAATTATTAACTGAAAATCAATGCAAGGTTTTTTGGGATCAATTAAGTATCAGAAAATATAACGTTGTGAACCAGTGTGTCTTTGTGCACTGACTGTATCAGTATCTGCTCACACACGTACTCTAAAAGTGTCTCAAGTGGTGTGTCCCCCAACGGCTGCAATCGGACTACTGTACATCTGTCCACCTGCGATGGAATCAAGCAACGTAGATTTTGGGGCCAAAAGTGAACAGGCACTTGCATCCATCGCTGGCTAATAACATTTCTGCCTGCATCCAACCAACTGAGCAACTTGGTTACAGCTTAACAAGCTCTTAATTACAGCATGCAGAGCTTCCAAACATTTCAGCAGCTCAGGCAGAAAATGTGATTAATTAGGGGATGTGAAGAATGTGTCTATTTTGAGGACCAGAGAAGGTGTGTTGTTCTGGGGTGAGAACGTGTCGCTGTCGACAGCAAGCAGAGGCGCTGTGAAAAGTCATGGAGAGGAGAAACCGATACAGCTCCAATTTGCCCACAATGTTTATGGACTTCCAAGTATTTTGTCTCACTTTAGGTAGCATTTTCAAGACTGACAAGATCACTATAGGAAAGACAAATGGGTTGATTTGTGGAGAATAAGACCCATCCCTCTCTATTCCAGCAGTGCCCTTGCTTGTCTGTCAAATCCAGTTCTTCAGCCCAGAGACAAGAGCCCAACATCTTCCAGTGATGATTAACCGACACTGCAAGCAAGCTGCAACTTGTTCGACACTTTCATAGAGCGCAGACACAAGCCTGGTTGGTTTGGCCTGAGTGTCACAAAGTCTCAAAGAACACAATATGAGTCAGACACAACACTGCTGGCCTATGACTCAATATTTCCTGGTTGATTGTTCAGTTTGCACGAATCACCGAGCGTTTGTTAGGATGAGGACGCTTGTGAAATTGATTTCTTCTCCTCCCTTTTTCGAAACTCTGACTCAAGGCATTTTTAAGGCTAGTCCATGTTACAGAATAACCTCACAGAGATATGGTGTAATCACATTTTGAAGGGGAGTGTCAAGGAATGAGGAGGCAGTGATGAAAGGTGGAGGAACAGGAACACTGCCAGATGTATGTGGATCATATGTACCTGATGAGTCTAAAGGAAGAAGCACATGATGGGAGAAGCCACAGAATCGCACCCTCCCTCCTCTAGTCGTCTTTGTCCACACCATCCCTCTTTGTGCGTCTGTGGGTGTGTGTGTGAAGAGAAACAATGCTGTCCTGCAGAGGCCGAGCACCATAGAAATGGGAGGGAGTGAAAGGGGCGCTTGAAAAGAGGAGGGCTGGGTGGTATTCAGGCCGTGTGGCCTTTTCCTTCCCACTGTGTGTGGGAAGACCCTCTGGGGGCACACAGACACGCCATTCCTTCACCCACAGACACGATACCACACCAGCCGCACACAGGCAACGCAGACGGGGTGAAAAGGGAGGGGTGAGGGAGACTGAACAGAGAAACTTTTCAGACTCAGGAGGGACAAAGACGAAGGGGGTGGTGTCGTAAAAGAGACATGGGATCACTTGCCACTGGCTGAACAATACAGATGGGACTCGGGCCATTTTTCAACTCAATTGCACCAACACCAACAACCAGGTCAAAGAACAAACTAGTTCACTGGAAAGTCAAGCCACTATCAAGAGTTTCTTTCACACTTGGAGGAACTATATTCAAAGTGACTGGTCCTTGGATTGCACTCGCCTCATGTTGATTAACCAAGGCTAATTTTTAATGGTGTTTTATCAAAAGAAGTCCATTTAGTTGCTCAGATGAAAAAGACAATTGAGAACTTGGGACACCCAGCAAAGACAATGAAAAAGAAGAGGAAGTCTCTGTCTGCAATTAGTAAATCAGATCAAACACCCATCTCTGGGGTCATTTGAAGCTTTTGTTATGTCACACGTTGTTGCTGTCCTCTTTAAAGTAAATATTCCCTTCCTCATTAGACCAATCAAGGTGACAAACTAATCTGTTATGCAAGTCAATGCACAAACAACAAACAAGACAACAACAACACGTTTGCCTGTCAACTCAACCACTGTGTGCTCTAAATAAACTACCTCAAACACACATACTGGCACAACTAAAACAGTGATAAAAAGAGCAAAACAAAGCTGCTGACGTTAGACTGACTTTAACAAGACATTCATTATTACTTCTCTACACAGTACAGTAACTGCAGTACAACACAGCATGCAGGTTTACTTACCCAGAATAATATGTTGAATCCAAATAAGAAGTACTTGACGCAGCAGCTGACTTCGGCTCCTTTAAAATGATGATGTTTTCTACTCATTCTTTCAGGGATGGTGGTGGCTAACTGGCAAGCTAAGAAACTACAACTACTGGTACTTCAAAGGCTCAGCTGAAGCTGCACTTTCTAAACTTCTCAAATCGACGCAAGTTGCCCCCATGAGCCAACACAGGAAAGCGTTTACTCGCGCGGACAACGCCGAGAGGCTCAAATCAAACATATGAGGCTAATTACCACTTCCTCCCGTTAACCGTTAGCTCGCTAGGCCAGCTAGCTCCCAACTTCTGCAGTTAGCATTAGCCGCTAACAACAACAAATCCAGGGACTCTTGACTAAGGCACAGGCGTTCATCTGCACCGCTGACGATGCTCGGGCTCACTGCCGCTGCTTTCCTCCGAGCACACCGGGAGAGATAGAGACACAGCCGGTGTCCTTTCAGCGAAACCTCCCCAACATTATCTGTGTTGCCGCATCGTCGCCTGGAGTCTTCATCCTTGTTGTTTTGCGCTGTAAAACAAGCCCCTGCTGTCAAACGAGGAAACCACCGCACTGCCTTTTCGCCCTCTTCACCTCAAGAGCGGCCTCTTGTGTCCTAATGAGGCGTCTCACGTCGTGGTAATAAGTCAAACGACCAATTGAGGAATAATAAAATGTCTATTTTTACTCCCAGGAGCTTCACAGCAGAGGGACATGGCGACCAGGGTGAATTAACTTCATTTGAAACAATAAAGGTGCACAAGTAGACTCCCCACATTCTCTGCAATGCTTTAAAATGTGTATTTTTTAGCACAGCAAAGGCTTATCTATACTGAGTAGAAATAATCTTTTGAAAAAAGATTATCAGAAACCTTTTTCCACCCACTGACCATAAAAACCTCTGATTTTTTAAAAATTCATGTGACAGAAACACCATTTTTCTCCTGAAAAACCTTGTGCGATTATTTTACATGCATACAGTATTTATACATATCAAGTTGTGTAATACGCAAAGGTCATAATGTTTAGTTTGCTTGAGCTTGACAGACAGATTTTACTGAACCATATGTTTTTTGCAGGCTGTAGCTGCATTACAGTCAGATGTTTGTCCACAATACGCAAGGCAGCTTGGCGAGGCACCCCCGAGTCGGGAGCACAAGCCCCCGGGAGGAGCTTGGAGTAGAGCTGCTGCTCCTCCACGGCAAGTGGAACCAGCCAAGGTGCATCAAGGCAAGAGGATTTTGGAGGGACCTTGGGAGAAATTCTGTCCATGGCCCACCAGGAGGAGGCATTGAAGAAGACCCAAGACTGTCTGTAAGAATGACATTCCCTGTCAAGGTGAATAGACAATGTCCATCCACCTTGAATTCCCCTGAAAGAGCTTGAAGAAGTGTCCAGCGTGAAGTAAGTCTCATGTCTCTGCTGAGACTGCTGCTCCTGCTGACCCTGGAGAAGCAGAGGACAGTGGATGGATGGATGGATTTTCAAACACCTCTAAATATAGCCCAGTCCTGCTTTATACCAATGCAAAGTACAACCTGCTCCACCAGTTGGAACCAGTATGTGACAAAACCTCAAACTAAGACATACTAGACAGGTAAATTAAAGCCTTTCCTGATGATTTCACATGAAACAAAAGATCAATCCATTTATACAGAAAGACTACAAAGCAGAGCTGTTGCATTTCATCACATTAATTTACCCGAGGGAATCGAACAAAGTTAGGAGAAGGCTCCACGCTTGCAGTCAGTCCATTGCTCCCTCATTAAGTGAGATTAAAACCATCTTGGGTATGATTACAGTCGACATGGACTGTAGATGAATTTACATTGCAGAAAAATTGCAGGTGTGAGTCATATCATTAACAAGGCAGACACCATTATGGATAATTAATAATTTACCGACATGTGGTGGACTCATGATTGATCCTTGCTAATAATCACGCCCATACTGTTCCTGCTGTGACATTTTAAATGTCCGTATGAAAAGGTTTGATTATATTCTTTTGATTAACGGAGAACACTTGGACAGATTGGAAATGTTCCAGTGTCAGTGTGTATTTTTAGCATCGAGTAGAGCTCAGTATTTTGAAGTCTGGTGAAGCCACTGAGAAAGTAAATAGAAGCCGAACAGAGGCTGTGTTTGAAACATCTTGAGTTGAAGACACACGTACCGACTCGGTTCCATCTGCATTGCCTCATTTGAACTTCTGTCTGGAGTCCTACAGATGGCAGTCTATGAACCTGTGATAGATGTGGCCTTAGTTCTCTTTTTTCACCTCGGGGTGCTGCTGTTTTGGGACATGCCCGTCCCCCCCAACCAGCTCCACATTTATGCAGGATTTTTTCTCAGCAGCAAACACAACAAATTCCTTTCAAACCAAACAAACAAGTCGGCAAACGCGGTAGTTTGTCTCACATTTGTCGGTTCTGGGGGCAATAAACAATCTGGTGAGCATACTCAGTAGGCAGCAGACAAGCACATGTAAACTATATGTATATAAATGAATACATTATATGCGATGATATATTTAAGTCCTTTGTTGTGCTGCACTTTTTATAATACAACTAAAACATCTTGAGGAATTTTTTTTCTCTACTCTTTTGCAGCTATTGCACTACATCAAAATGTACTTACCACATCTTCATAAAGTTTTAATGGAGGAGCTGCTGAGGTGCTCTAAGGATCCAGATGAAATGTGAATCCTTGTTTAGGTGGCACAGCGCAGGACTACTGTGGTACTTATGGTATGTGGCATAGTTTATTCTCAAATTCCTTGTGTTCAGTGAAAAGAGAATAGAATAAAAATGAACTCAAATTCAAGGAAGAAGCACGCAGCAGCACTTATATATCACAGTGCACCCAATGACCTCAATTCAAATTTAATATGGAGTTATAAATAAAAGACGTTTCTGGTTTTACTATCAGGTATATCATCATTTGTAATGAGGTACCTCTTAGGAAAAGTAGTGAAACGAAACACACACACATATTTGAAACTGGCTTGTTATCGCTTCTGTTTAATTTTTTTTCGAATTCACGTTAGTTCATTAAAAATGACAGTTCAGAAAAAGCAACAGGAGTTTGAATAAGCAGCAAACATTCCACTACAAATCCAACAAAATCTGTTTGCAAACTCAAATGACAACTTCTCCCTGTGTTTGCGGTCTGGCCAGAGGTGACCCAGGTTGTAACCAATCCATGACAGTGATAGGTTTAATCCCGAAGGAAACAGGTCACCGTGCAGCAGGAGTTGCTGTCACTCAAGAGATCTGCAGAGTAATCATAGTATTCAGAAATGTGCTGATGCTTCTGGCCCACAAGTCAAGGAACAAGCTGTTGTGCTGGTGCAGGCACAGTGGGAATGCTGTGAATCGGTCCCATACTCAAAACAGAAAGCCAGAACTGTCAGCAGTTACATCATGTCAACATGTTGCATGGTCCAGGGCTTGTGTCTTGTTTACAGTAGGATGTTTGTTTGCTGGTACACCGCCTGCGTTATACATTGCCAGCTAAGCCACAGAAGGGGAATGAGCAGACGTGCAAATCAAGTATAAACACAAGCTTCAGAAGTTAAAGAGAGTGTATATTTGAGTTCTACGTGTATGTAAAATACAACATTTCACATCTTTCTCTTACAAACACTAAGATTATTATTTCGTGACACAAAACATTCTTTTATCCTTTTTTCCTCACTGAAGTTCAACATCTTGCACCATCTTGCATGAGAGACACATTTGCCTCAAACCATCCTTCGAACATGCACTTTTGTACAAAAGGTGTAAAGATAAAAGCAACTGAATCTGTTTTGAATGAACAATGCGAAGAATTAAAAAAAAATGTTGCTTGTCAGAAGCAACAAAAGGTACAGAACAAATATGAAAACAGTGTTTGGTGTGCAGCCTTTCCATCTCACTTTCAAAATAACATACTTTCTCTTTTCAACATGCTCTTTTTGGTCGACCTTACTTTGGGTTCACTAAAACACACTGTGTTTGTCTCATTATTGCACTGTGATACGTATGCATATGACTTATTTAACAATACATCAAGTAGATAACAAAGTGTGTTGTATTACCTCACTATGTGCTATCATGTGAAAACATGCGCCTAAACTACCACTGTGTTCTGTTCATGGTAAGGCAGAAGTAAAAGTCATTTTACCTTGCGCTGCCTGAAACAATATTCATTATTATTCTACTGCATGCTTAAACTTGATCATTTAATACCACGGTTCAGTGAGAATGACTCAACCAAAGCACTCTACAGTCCGTTGAGCTAATATATATTTACACATAACTCTGTATTTGCATCCCTTCTTTGTCTTAAACCCTTATTATGCCTTGCATTAGACCAAAGAAATAAGCCATTCTTTAATGTCATTCTGAACTGATAATCTACTAAGCCCTCTAGTCAACTGAAGTAGTAACTTTGAAGATATGTTTTTGTGGAAAGAAAAACTTTAATTTAAAGTGATTTAAAATATCTTTGGTCTTCCTGAATCCAGGCACGATTTGGTGTAAGTAGCGCACAAGCCACAGCAACTGTGTGTTGTAGAGAGCTTGTTCTTGTCAGTCCGTATGTGTCCGAGTCATCAGTTACAAAACCTACTTTGATACAGTTCCCATAGCCTATGACCAGTAAACCTACAAGAAGGTCACAAATCGGCCTACAAGGATTTATCTGGAATGTTTTATAGAGCGCTATCCGATTGCGAAACATTTGAATAACAAGTAGTGACACCTCTACAGGTCAGTGGACACATTGCTTCTCTTCACCCTCAGGCTACCGCCCCAGCCACGTGGGCAGGTGTTGTAGGAGTGCAGGCCGGGTGACCTGAGGCCCGAGTCTTCCGACTCCACGGAGGCATCAGAGTCAGTCAGGGAACGAGTGTTGTAGAGCCTCACAGGTGAGCAGATCCTCTGGGTGGGAGGGGGACTGGTGAAAGTCGGTGACTGAACCCCCGCGGCCCGTGACTGGAAGGGGCTGATGGGAGGCTTGTGAGAGTCGTAGCCATGGTGAGAGTTACCCAGAGGTGAGATGGGGAGGCTGTGACCACTGAGTGCACCGGGGGAGGGGCTGTTCTTACGTTTGGCTGCATTGATGATGTTCTTGGCCAGGAGGCGATGGTTGGCTTTAGAGTCTAAGTTGTTGACAACAGGAGACATGCAACGACTGTCTTTGTTTGGGTGAACAGGGGAGGTTACAGAGGACGTGTACAGAGGCTTGGTGGCAGGGAAAGAGAGGCTGGTTTGAAAGACAGAGGGGGACTGAGAGCGTGAGCCCCAAGGAGGAGAAACAGGAGATGTGGTGGATGTTTGAGATGGTTTAGAAGCGGACACAAAGACACTAGAAGACTGGGTATTCTGGGGTACCAGGGGTGATTGGCATCTTGACCCCCAAGGAGGAGAGCAGGGGGAGGTAGCGGTAGCAGAGTGGGAAGCTCTGGGTGCAGCAGGAACAAAGGAAATGCTGGAAGACTGAGTGTTTGGGATAACCAAGGGGGACTGGCACCGTGACCCCCAAGGGGAGGGAGAGCGTGGGGTTGTGACAGCAGGTGCCTGGGAAGGTCTTGATGTGGTCAAGCTAACAGCAGAGGAAGACTTTGGGGACTGGCATCTGGCACTCCAAGAGGGGGATAGAGGTGATGTGGTTGCAGAGGTTTGGGATGGCCTGAAAGCAGAAACGGGTGAAGTGATAGAGGACTGGCTGACCAATGGGGACTGGCACCGTGAACCCCAGGGAGGTGAACATGGCGAGGTGGCGGTGGCTGTTTGGGAGGATCTGGATGTGGAGGTGGGATTAAGAGTGGAAAACTGCAGATTCTGACTACTCATCGGGGATTGGCACCTTGTGACACTGGGGGAGGAAACTGGAGAGGTGACTGAACGGATGACGCTGAAAGAGGAGGTGGTCTGTCGGTTTCTCTCGAGGCTGGAAGTCCAGGAACCAGCCGTCGGGCCTTCTGGGCTGCTGAAACGCCTTGTGAGGCTTGGCGTCCTCGTTGGCGTTGATGTCTCACTGGGAATTTCTGCAGGGTGAGGCTCCTTTTGCTCCTGTTGAATCACAACAGATAATTTTTTGTAAACAGAATGTGAGGGGAAAAAAGACCACCATGAGATGCTTGTGCAACACTAGGACTAAGAAAATCCTTTGATATTAAGTGTATATGTTGAGCTGTAATATGCACACTCTGGGCTACGGCACCATTCGGGTCACCTTTGTGCTTTGCCTCTTTTCTATTTGTGTTTCTTAAATCAGCCCGGCCACAAGTACAAACAGCCTCAGTCTTTGGTGTCTCTCTCAGGTTACTGTCATCTGGCTCTCCTGAGGTGGTTAACCTTTGCAGGGATATGGAGTTTCTCAACTGAAGCAGGAGTTGAATACCACCCCATGCCCACACTAATGAGGAAATAACTATCTTTGCTTGAGATAATGTGCAGTCTTTCAAAGTGTGCTGCTGCTAAGTTAGCTGTTTTTTTTTAATAGAATATGTAGTCCTGCAGGAAACATGTTATTCACTGTATTTCAGACATTTAGGCCTTTTGTGAAAGAAACAAGTTCCAGGTTAAACTTAACATTTGTCTTGAAATTCACGCCAACAGAACCTGGCTCGAGTCTTACGAATGACACAACTGAAGTGATCATGAGGGGGCAAAATACCCTGTTATTTGAAAGCCTAAAATATTTCCACTATAAATGTCACATATTGTGTACAATAACATTTCTACTTTCTGCAACAAACTGGAGGTGTTCTTACCCCAAGAGTGAAGCTTAAACGCATATTCGGTAAATCCACAGTGATTGCAGAAAAGTGAGGAAAGTGAAACACAGTTGTTAAAAAAATGCTGAAAGGAGCCAGCAGAAACTGGAAAGAAGAAGAAGAAGAAACTGCAGAGTGTTAAAGTAAAGCTTTAATTGAGAAAGGAAAGTTTCAGGTTTACACACAAAAAAACAGAATACGACAGACAGAAAAAAGCAGAACTGAAAAGTGATTCAAGAATCATAAAATGAAACATACTCAAGCACTGCTCTTTGAAACAATAGAGATTGATGAGAGAATCGCTGCTTTTTATCAAGAGAGCTTTCTATTTGTGGGTCTATGATGCAAATTAGTATGCAGCCTGCAGATCTGAAACACCGAAAAATTCAAGCACACACCATATATTTAGGTAGAACATGCTGAAAAGGAGAGTAAATTACCCTGCAGACATAAAGACATAAAAGGAGTTCTCTTGCTGCAACTTTCATGCCAGTGAACAGCATTAAATTGCAAATCATAGATCATAAAGCAGATGCTAGACCATCTGTTAAAGTGCTTTGTGAAGCAGCATCAGTCTGGTGCCCAGTGGAAAGAGCGTGTGAGCTTGTTTCTCATCATATAATAAAATGTACTAAAAATGGGGTATTTGGAGTGCTGATGTGCTTAGCAGCTTTGGGAATGGGTGACTTTGATTCCACTGAGGAATCGTTTTTTATTTTCTTGAGGATGATACCTGATGTTTAGTTTTTGTTGTTGCTGCTGTAATCCCTGGAGACCTACTCAATTAGGTCCAGCCCTGTCTGAAGCTAATATTTCTAATCAACCATTTTGTGAGTATTATGTTTCCCCAGTTATAAAAAGAAGTTTTGTTTCTGTTCTACAAAGCAAGAGGCACAAATAGAAGGCACAGTTTAAACTAAAACACGTTTTTCTTTTTTCATCACCAAAACAGCAAGCATTTAAATCTTCAAAAGTACTCCTCTCCACTCATGTAAACACTTGTTCTAAAAATGGTACAGAGAGGGTCTCCACACCTGAGGGGCAATGCCTGCTTTCTTGGCAGAAAATGTTGGCCTCGGTGCCTGGACCCCAGACCGAGGAGAGGACACCCGCTCTGGAGAAAAGGCTGACATTGGAGAGCTGATCCTTGGGGGGCCGGGAGCCGGACTTGCTGGATACCTGGGTCCCCCGGAGGGGCTGAGAGGGAGCTGGGGAGACATGCATTTAAAGTGAGAGGGAGGGCTGTTGGGTAAGGAAGTCTGGCGGGAAAAGGGTAGAGTGGCACTCAGGTTCCTGGACTGCGGTGCTCCTTTGGGAAGGGCACTGATGGGGTCCTTGACTGGATTGATGATAAAAAGGGAAGAGTTCAGCTGGTAGGGCCGGTGCCTCGACAGGTCCATTTCTATTTTGGAGCAACCATTCTCTAAAGGAGGCGAAGGTGGCGCTGGCTCTGGTGCTGGAACCTTTTGCTTTGGTTTTTGCTTCACTGCTTGTTGGGCCTTTAAGTGATTTTGTGTGAGCTGAGCACTCATCTCAGAATTTTTGGCAATGGCTTTGACCCTACCGGGCATGTTTGACGGGTAAATCCAGGAAGGTGGCAAAGACATAGTGGGAGAGGGAGACCTAATTTGTCCTGCTTTCTGATTCTCAAGGACATATTTTTCCATCCTTGACTGACGTTTGGCAAAAAGTTCGGCCCCTTTCCCGGTCACATTGCTGAGCGTCTGCTCTGGTCTGTGCTCAACCCTTGGCCTGGTCCTTGAGCTCTTGAGACAGGAGGCCCACTCAGGAGCTCTTGCTTCCTCCACCCTGTCCTCTTCTTTGGCAAGGAAGTTTGAAGCCTCTGCACCCAGAGCTAATAGCTCTTCTTCAGGTGCCGGCTCCGGCACAGACATGTGTCCATATTTCTTTCTCTCATCCACCCCCTGCACCAAAGAAAGCAGCTCAGGATTCGGAGCAACCACTGTCTTCTCTTTGAATGTGAACATGGACTTCTTATTTGCCCTCTTGGCTGCACCCTCCTCAAGTATTCCTGTTTTGATTGGTGTTATCAGTTTCCTCTCTCCGGAGGGCTGAGGGACAAAGGTGGAGGGCTTTGGGGCTGTGGGAGGGCCATAATGGGGCATGGGTGGGTACTGGGAAACAGGGAAATGGGACGGAGGAGGAGAGGAAGGAGACATGACAGGAGACATGGGAGGTGGGACGGAGTGGTAGGTCTGTGGGGGCTGGTTTGTGAACGCCGGCAGAGGAGGTGTTGGGTAGGATGGGGGAGGAGGTGGAGGAGAGAATGCCACAGGTTGAGGGGGGCTGGTGAAGGTGGGGAGAGGAGGGGTGGAGTAAGAGGGAGGCGGAGGGATATCCATGACAGGGCTAAGTGTCTCTGGAGAGTGCACTGGAGGTGGAGAGAAAAAGGGCCTGGCGGTTCTGTTGGTAGTGGCAGTCGTCTGCTTGGATGTGGGTACAGATACCCTCTCAGGTCCAGAGGTACTGTGACAGCCATTAGGCAGATTTCCAGCAGGAACTGGCCCCGTGTGACTCCCATTTATCTTCGCCTCGCCTTCAGCATGCTCCATCACTATCGCGCGAGTGCTACTGCACATTGAGGGAATCTCCCGCTTAACATTGTCCTCAAACTCCTCGTGGATTTCATCTCTTGTCTCCTCCTCCTCCTCCTGCTCTTCCTTGACAGGGAGAAAATGTCTCTCCTGAGTTACACACTCCTCCATGGTGTCTCCTTTTGCAAAATCCCTTCCCGGCTCACCCATGATGTCACCGACCGAGTGTATTGGTGAAAAGGCCGTCTCTTTCGCACTGTTCTTCAAGTTCAGGTCTCTATCCTTTTCCTCACTGCTCCTCTCTGCCCATGTTGGTTTGGCGGACGACGGGTCGGTTTTCACATTCTCAGCTTTCCTCTCCTCTGACCCTCCTCCACAGCTCTCGAGTGTGAAAGCGTTGACTCTCTGCTTGCGCCTGTTGAAGAGCTGCACTCCCCTGGAGCTGGAGTTGGAAGGGATGGTGAGCTGAGCGGCGATGATCTGGCTCCTAACTCGGGCCTCCTTCAGCTCCTTCTCTGATAAACTGGCACTCCTGGTCAAATCTGAAGTGACACAGAGGGGGAGAAAAGTAGCAGTTTGGTGAGAAAACCATGCCGATTCATTTTACTGTCTGAGTAGATTGATAACCCCAATTCACACGTCTGTAGACATTGCACAGTGTTACTGTGTAAAGACAAGACCCTCAACATCTAATTAAAGCTCACCAAACTTATTTCATGTACAAACAGAGCAAACCAGCAAGGACCATTTTTTAACAAGTCTGGGACTGAATATTCCCCTTTAAAACCCACATAATTGTTTCTGCACCATGTGGTTTTGATTTTTTTCCCCTCTGAGCCCTTTTGATTTCAACCAATCTAGCGAGAAAAACAATTCTTTGTGGACTCAGCAGACCAAAGCTGTGGACAATAAGCTAACAGACGTAGGCGGAGCAGCATCTGCACTAAACATGCTAATAAAAAGACTCAGCTTGCTGACCAAAGCTAATAAAGTGATGCAGATCGCCGTCTGCAACAGAACCTAAAGAAATCACTGGGACCGAGAGGCTCCTCGTGACTCTGCCGACTTGCTGCTTCCTTGGAAACTGCGGGATGAGAAAATACCTATGCTAAAAATCATAGTTTGTTTTCTCGTCTCGAAAACTCCCTTCTAGGCAACGGAGCTATTTCCTCTGCCATCTGCAGTAGTCCCTCCCTGAGCATTCCTCCACCACCAAGAAAACTCCCTGCCTGTGCTTCCAACATGCCTTTGGTTTCTCTCTGTAGTTAATTCGTGCAATACTGCAGCAGAAACCTTTAATAGACTTTTTTTTTTTTACAATCTACAGCTTCCAAAGAGGACATTTTGTCTGCCGTCTATAAACATACTATACAATCAAGTGTTCCCATCTTAAATTTAGCGACAACATCATCTAAGTTCCAGAGAGGAGCCTTAGAGCTGCTGTTATTCTTCCATTTTTCAAGAAAATCAAACCTGTGAATCTAAATCTGGAAAGAAAAACACTCTTCAAGAGATATTTTAAAGCAGAATAAGTCATTAGGGCGACACATGTGGTAGATTATACATCCCATTCATGTTATTTTGACTGATGCGAGATATTTAATGTCCCTCCAGGACATTTTCTCAGACAGCTGGCACGGCCGTGACTCTATTCATTTAATAAGGCGATTGATCCAGACAGCTACATTATTTGATGTAATCAGGTGCCAGTCACAATAATTATGTGTAAATCAATCGGTTGTAAAGCTGTCCTATAGAGCTGATTCTGCATGCAGTTTTTCCTGGCACCGAGCAAACGCGCGATCATTTCCCCTGTGAAAAAGGAATAATATGCATCTGTCATTGATTTTACAGCCTTAAAGTCTGACCTCATGCTAATCGAATTAACTCGCTGTGAGGTGCCCTTGAGTTCGTTTTACATAAACCCCACTAAATTTCTGGAGCACATGTTCGAGATCTCTACTTGTGTGTCCCCTTTTTAACATACAAGACACTCACTTGATGGCCCATTGGTCTTTTAAACTGCACAGTGCATTTACATATGCAAAATTTCACACTCGGGTGACAACACTCTTTATGTCAGCAGGAAAATGCATCCGTAGCAACAATAAATCACTCAACCTGACATCTGAAGGACATATACAAAATGCATTACATAATTGTTGCAGTATAAAAGCATTATCACGCAGCCCTTTAAACAAGCAGCCCTCTTACCACTATTGACATGAGCATAAATCATCTTCATTTATAGACTACAGCAGCAAAATGAACCCACCTGCCACACAGGTACTCGCTCTACAGTCGATGCATTTAATCAATGTTGTCAATATGAATGGGAGCAGCGGCACCATAAGACCTCGCAACGACTTTCACCAGCTATTTACTGTTTATAATCCTTGCAGCCTGAATATACCAGCACAGCAAGACTCTGAATGAAATGTCCTCACTGTAAACATCTACCTTGAGCCGGAGCCAGCTGTGTTATCAGATAGCGTGCAGGTGCAAGCACCATCAGTGAAAAAAAAAAATTAAAGTGATATGCCAACTTGAATGTGAACTTTTGCTCAGCATGTTTTTTTACACTCATGTCATAATTACATTGCTACATTTGTCAGTTGTTTATTTTAAAAAACAACCACCCAACTTGTTTGACTTTGTAAAATCTGAAACTGGCTGTCATTAAACACTGACTAACAACAATCTTCCAACTCTTTCAACTCAAGATTGACAGCAAAGATAATTCAAGCGGTTCCAAACTGTTTTTCTCATTTTTAGAACATAAAATAAGCTCTTTACTGAGATTAAAAGTTGTACATAGCTGAAACAAAAGGCTGTTTAAACTGAGCGTCTAATCACATCAACATGCATTCAGTCTCCAAAGTTATACACTACCTTTTTTCAAACTTTACATTTACATTGTTCTTCAGTGTGTAAAATGGTTATTTTGGGGTTTTTTAAGGTCAGTATTCTCTTGCACACATTGAGTTTAGTGTCATAAATTCTTCATAGAAGTGTATCTCTCAAACAACTTCACGCTTCAGCTTGGTTGAGAACAGTTTGAGCAATATCAGAAACAAAAACAACACGCTAAAACTGAGGGGTCATTTTTCTTTAAATTAAACAAATTCAAGTTCCTTTGTAATCTGGGACTATAAAATGTCTCTGGAAGTCTGGCCATCATGAAAGTTTGACTATGTTGCCAGGTTTAGACTAGTTTAGTGTCCAGCCCCCTCCACCTTACCTTCTTCATGTCAAAAGTCAGAGCTTCGTTGTTTAGTCGTACTTCCACCAGTTTTAATTCGACTGCGTCTGATCACTTCACACCCCCTCTCTGGAGCGAGTCGCGGCATCGGGTTTCTTTTTCTCCGCAGCCCGGCAGCGCTCAGGCAGGCGGGGAGGGAAGGAGGCAGGATGGGAGGGGGAGAGGGAGGGAGGGAGGTAGGGAGGGAGGGAGGAGGTCTGTGGCTGGAGGCTGTGCTGTCTGTCACTCAGCCTTCAGCTTGGCTTTAACTTCTTTTCATATCAGCACCTCCACCTCTACGGGTTTCAGAGTTACAAAAACAGAGACACGGAGGGGGGAAACCTTCCTGTATATAGAACTGATGCTGCAGAAGCTCTGCAGACTCCACTTAGCTTCAACAGTTCTTAAGAGGTGTCCAATCAATGGTGAGTATTGAGCACCTTATCTCTGTCTAATGTCCACTGATGGCAGCGGAGTGTCCGACCCTTGTTGCAATCTTTGAAGTGCAACGCAGAGATACTCCATCTTGTGCTTACATGGATTAGAGCACTGAGACTCCAGAGCTCCAGCTCCTGACCTCTGTTGCCCTCCGTGTTGGTGGAGGTATCACAATGTGTGTTTATACTGCATTCTCTCCAGCCGAGGGGGTCTGGACTCTTTGAACCCTCTTGGGTCCGAGCTTCCAACCTGCAGGAGCAGGATAGGAATTTCCTGTCCTCCAGCCGAGACCAAACTCGGCCCTGGACAGTGATGCAAGAGCCTCTACATCAAATTGCTCCCCGCCCTCCTCCTTCCTCCTTCCTCCTCCACCTCTAACTTTCGCTGCCTTCCTTGTCTCCCTGCCCTCTGTCCCGTCGTGTCTGGTGGGTGAGACATGCAGACGGAGGGGGGGGGGACCCTTCCCCCCACAGCAGCAGGATTTAAGTCAGGCGGGGCCGACCCAGCATTTGTGTATCAAAGGTCAGATTACCCTGTCGGATGTTATCTTTCTCCGGGGGATGGCTGCGGGGCGAGCGGGATGACAGCACCGGCCCGCGTGGGTGATGTGAGCAGCAGCATGGAGAGGCGAGGATTAACAGAGGTCCTGGGATTTAACTGGAATGAACGCAACCTAAACTTTAAGGGCGTCCCGTGGGACACATGAAAAAGCCAGCTCAGAGGCGGAAACCAAACTTCGTTCGTCATATTGTTGCTTTCATTAAGTGTCTCAGCAGAGAAATATTTGACTGTTATCGGTGCTTTTGTTGGTCATCTGTGCTCCATCAGAGGAAACTAATTAGGGAGTAATGAGTGAAGGGAGGGGTGTTGGAAGTACACGAGTGAAGATCCTTATCCAAAGCAATTATATGATGGCCGTGACCTTTCCATTACAATGGACGATATCTTTTCACTCACTTCAAACTGACAGAGTTGCCACCACCCAGAAGCACTTATCGTTCGACCATTGTTTCACTTTCTCAACTCAAGAGGTCTTGGACGCACTGTGGTGTGCGAACACTCTCTTTGCACTTCTGTGGGAGTTAACAGCTGTGAAAGCATCACGGAGAGCTAAAAAAGAAACCCTTTCCAAACAGTTCTACCCACGAGTTCGCCCGTTATTGTTGGTTCCTGCGTTGTATGTTGAGACAACCCTTTAGCGGAGATGCATGATTGCATTTCCATTGCTGCAGCCTGTTTTTTTCACTGCATGGAAACAGATGTTCCAGGCAGCCTTTCACTGTGTCAAGTTGCACCGACGAGTCCAGGCTGCCTGTTTTCTCAATGAGCTTTCTGCCCTTCCTCGTGATAGATTTCCAGGTCTAACGATACACTTTGGTCGAGGAGTCTGCATGACAAAAGCCTCTGGGAATGTATTTATGGCCACATTTCTGTACCATGAAGTAACAATATAAAACTCGGGGCTAAAGAGACTGCGTAAACACTTACTTGTTTTGCGACTTTCACGTTCTTTGTTGATTTCCGTCTTCTCCCATGATGCTTTGTAGTCGGTCTCCTGCGTGTTTGTGGTTTCTGGTGTGAGCTGGAGAGACTTTGTCAGTCCTCCAGGACTCCAGCTTACCCCTCTTCTGAGAGATGCATGTCCCTTCTCCATCTCCATCGCAACTTTGAAAACGTCAGGGTTTTGTTTCAGTTGGCTCGCTCCCCTGCACCGATAAGACGAAACCTTCAGTCCAGTTGGAAGATGGATGCTTTACTCCTTACTGGCAGTGAGTAACAAAAATATACAAAAAAAACAAAAACACCCCAACAAAAAGTCGCAGCTCAGCTTTCCGGGGTGCTGCTTCCGGTCATGTCTCCTCTTTCTGCAATAATCCTCCCAAAAGTTGTCCTGCAGTCTGCTGAATTGAAAGAAAAAGTTGCTCTGACTTTGGTCCTCTTGAAGTATTATTCCCTGTCTAACAGGACCTCCCGAGAGGGTCAGCTCCGATGTGCCTTGGATGAGTTCCCATGGACAACTGCCACGAAAGTTGCACAAGTTTGTTGTGCTCTGTTAAAAACCTGGCATGAAAGGCAGAGAAGCAGTCCAGTGTTCTCTGCTCGCTGCGCTCTAATACTCCCCCTTTTTCTTTAGCCCAGATGTTTCTCTTCCTCCTTTTTTTTCTATTTTGGTCTCCAAAATGTGTTTTTTGTCTGCATCTCCAATCTCCAGCCCGCTGTTCACTTCTCTCTCAAAGAAAAGGAGCTGCCCTTTATCTCAGAGATCATAACTCTGCTGTGACGTGAGGGAGAACTGCATGTATGGTGGCTTCCTGCTGTTGTAGGTGCGTGTGCGGAGTAACATTTCATTGTGGAAAGGTCATTCCAGAGACTGGTTTGTAGTCAGCATCCAAAGCCATTGAATTAGGCTTGCTTTTATTCCGGGGGGCTGTGTTATTTCTCATACATCAAAGCCAAATACAGTCTCTGAGAGCAGAATAATCAATTTACGTCCTCTGTTTAAACTCAAAAACCCACTAATGAGACTTCTTATTTCTTTTGGTTGTATTCTCGAGTAATGCCGAAATAAATCAGCTCTTTTTTTAGCTAAGGATTCGTCATGAATTAAGTAATTCTGCGGTCATTTGCTTTCACTAGTCATAGTTTTTGTTCTGCTCCTTGTTATAAAAGATTTGACTGTTGTGGCTGTTCAGCGTCTCCGTGTGGGGAAAGAAACTCCACTTGTTGGAGGTGAAATAGCTGAGCAGTGGAGGTCAAGACATTTTTCGTTATCTAATCAGTCCTTGTGCTCATTTTCCGTCCAAAACCACCTGCAAGAAAGAGAAAAATGCAGGTTAAACCACAGTTTGTCAGAAGGAAAAAAAACATTTCAATCACTTCTTCAATAAATCTCTTGAATGCAAACCCAAAGAATGTTGATGTTGCATCTATATCCTGCTTTTACATCATCTTTGTTTAAAGTTGTTTGATTTTTCTTGCTCAAAAGATCAAGATAAAGCCATTCACTTTAGCTGTAGACGGGGCAGAGAAGGACAAGAGGAAAACCCCCTATAAAAGTCTGTACATGACAACCTATTTGTTTTCTACCAGGAATACTTGTCCCATAACGGATTTCATTAGACCAACAGTGTCACATTCCCCCTTCAAAGCTGACGGGAGCCACTGGCAAAGTTAGTAATGATAAACCAGTGTTTGCACTCCCCTGTCCTTGATCAGACTTGTCTCTCCTCTCTCAGCGAGAGCTTTTGTTTTTACTTCTGACTCACTACTGTAGCACTCAGCGGTGGGAGGTCCACGAGGTGAACGACACACATAATTATTATTTTCGAATTCCTTTTAACAGATTCCCTTCACGAGCGCAGCAGACCTTGCCCGGCTTTTATCTCCCTTCTATTCGCGAGGTGTGCAGGCGGGGCTTACTTGTCGACATCCCTTTAAAGTTTGGTGATGTCGGCCGGTGACAGACAACCTCTTTTCCTCAAGTCCCTGAAGAAAGTTGTGAAAGCTCTAGAAGCTGCCTGATAAAACAAATTATTGCAGCAAAGCAAAACACTGGTGGACACGGCTTGTTTCACTTATATACAAGAAAAAATAGATTGTATAAACTGCATTGGTCCCCTTTGGAAATGTGTAACTATGAACTGGAAGACTTCCGCCCCTATCGGTGATCGATCTCACCACGAGAACTCCTCCCGCTCCCCATGTTGGAAACTCCTGATGTGGAGACTGGATGAAAACAACAGCTGAGTCATGACAAACTGTCGGAGAACTGCTCACTGGCCCCTGAAAACACCCCCCACCCCATGCCGGATAAGACACTGCCCCGCCTCCCTGCTGTAAAGACACACACACACCAAAAATCCCCCACAATGCAACCCGACTGGCCTGATGGTGTCAAGCGAGGAGAGATGAAGGCCGGCATTGTTTGGACACTCTGACAGAAGTGCTTTGATTCTCCCAGATGTGTGATCCGTGTTCGGATCGCAGGGGACCTCATCTGGGAGCCGACATTGTCTTTGTAGATTAGTTTTCAATGTGTCCCTTGAATGCAGCGATTTAGTGAAATATTCACAGCTGGCTTTGTTGTTCCAATATTTTCATGTTTACAGTAATCACTGCTAGCAGGGGTGAGCACATGTTGACGACGTGTCCTTACACCACTGCTCCAGATTGAATAAATTACAGTTTGATTCATATTTTGTGAGTCAGCCCGCTAATATTTATTAGCTCAGCTAGATAAACAACAGATGTGCAGAATTGACAGCAGCAGAAACGCGGACCGAGCAAACAAAACGATGCACATTTTTGCAGTATCATGTGCAGCAACGTTGTGATCGTCTCCTGCTCTTCACCACAATGGTGTGATGTCACCCCCCCCATCCCCACAGCACCCCACCACCCCCTCCATCGCCTCACCTGTGATCCCTCTGAAGTTCAAAAAGATATTTTACAGTCCCCACCTGTCCCGCTTGACTTCCACCCCCGCACTTGTTATTTTCCTGTGCCACCCACTGACCTCCGCGCTCAGCGTCAAGGGTATAATTTTCAGTTTGGCCCCGGGGCCAATTCAGTGTGTAATCACAAAGTTCCTGTACATCATCAGTCCGTGATGGATTGAAACGCGAATAGAAAATCCATCCCACAGCTCTTTGCCTCATGACTCCCACAGTGATGACAAGCAACAACAGCACACAAAAAAAAAAACACAAACTTTGGCAGACAGACCAACATTAATCACTCATTTGTCCCTCCTGGCCGTTGTATCACACATTTATTACACGTCCACATGAATAGCAGACTTGTTTGAAGCATGTCAGCCACCTAATAACTCACAGGCCGCGTGCACTTTCACCTCAGGTACGGCATCTGTACATCATCGGTTGCTCTGGGCACTCATGTGTGGAGGTATGTCGGGTTGGCAGGTGAGCCCGTGTTCCAGCTTACTGTTAGACTCAAAGTGTATCGGTTACCGAGCTCATAATGAGGCATCTGGTCACAACGGTGACTCGTCAGCTTTTATGACTGAATTCCTTCGGGGCAGCGCTGCGATGTGTCGGCTATCTCCTGCTTTTGGCCTGGATCCTTTACAGTTTGGTATGCACACATCATTGCTGAAGGCTTTAGCTGGGGTTCTCTCTCTCTCTGTCTCTCTCCCTCTCTCTGTCTCTCTCTCTCTCTTGCTCTCTCTCTCTCTCTCAGACAAAGAGCCATTCAAGAGCCCTTGCAGTACTACAAAATAATTTTCAGCCCGTGCACCCAAATGGGCATTCCAGCTTCATAACTCCTCAGGAGGCCACGATTGTTAGCATGCCTCGGCTTGTGCCTGCTGATGACTGACATCTGAAGCACTGCAAGTCACCGTCCCTGATGAGATGCACACAAATGTCTCCCTCTGTTTGCCTTTGCTCTGTTTTTAAAGGGATTCCTGCGCGTGCGGCCCTAAATCACGCGTCGGAAAAAGCCTTGTAATGAAGTGTCTGCTTCACGCGCGGCTCATCCTGCGCTCGCAGTCGCAGGTGGAGAGCTTCAAGAAGCAAAGATAAATTCTGGAGGGAGGTGTGTATGATCCCGCGCCAAGGGGGAGGAACTTTCCAAAACAATCAGAGTCATAATCTGAAAACTGTTAGACATCAAAGACAGAGAGCTCGAGCGCTTCTCTTTTTTATGGAAGTGCTGCAGGGAGATTTCACAGTGATATTGACTTCTGACTCTCCTCACATGGGTAATTGGCAAGGCACCTTTCTAAAATTTCTAAAGGATATCATTGACTGATATCTCGTACATATTGCAACATGTAGCCGAACAAAACCCCCTGTTGCGCCCCTGCAAAGTAGTTAATGGGCCTCACCTGTTGTGTTAACAGGAAGCAATTACTTATATTTGAAAGTCAATACGGTCTCCAGCTAAGACTTTAATTGGATACACCTTCTAATGTTACTCAGTGCACTTCTAGTCTATATAACCTGGCTAAACAGCAGGCTGCATGCAGTCAGGACAATAGGCTTGAAAATCAGTGACCACAGCTCTAATGTAGCCCGCCGACCCCCCTCTGCAGCCTGCAGCAGGAGGGGGGTGGGTGGGTTGGGGTGGGGGGGGGGAGAAACAGCAGCCACAGATGTTTGTCATCTAGTCAAACAAAGACAAAGTTTCCCTCCTCTCCTGCTTCAGTTCACTGCATTCCTCAAAGTCTCTCTCCCTCTCTCTCTCACATCCTCCAAGCAAAGATAGCACCTTACCCCACGCAGATAAACGCACAAGGGCTGCAGGTGGCAAAGTCAGCAGCGCTCGCAGTTGTTGCAGATTAAATTCCAGGATCCAGCGCTCCTTCCTGTTTGTTGTGCCGGGTTGCTGCTCACCTGTGCTCTGGTGGGTCCGGCGGTGTGAGGCAGTGAGGGTGTGTTCTGCCCCTTTTCAGTTCCTATGACTCTGGCACACACACATACCTCCCCCTTTTTTTCTTACCTCTCTCTCTCTCCCTCTCCCTCTGTCTCTCTCGCTCAGTCGAGGCAGACGAAGGATGGGGGTGGGAGGGGGGTCAGTTGGAACACAGAGGGCTCTTTGTCTGGGATCTTTTCATATGGTTTCCTTCAAGCTTGCATACTGAACACATTATGCTATAATATATTTTCATATTCAACACAGGGATGTTGAGGGACCGCTGGGCCCCCACTCTGTTCTCCCCCCACTTCTTTTTTTTTCTTCTTTTTGACCCATTTCTTCCCGCCATGCACACTGGGCAGGGAAATCCAAACGAAGCGAGAGAGAAAATGAGAAGGAAAAGTGTCCAACAAAGTTCCTGCTAAACTTACAGAATTTGATGATGCAGCTTTTCGATGTTTTTGGATCATAAAAACTCAAGCACGAAAAACTATCCGCTTTTGGGAAACACCCACCCCAGTGAACGTTTTACCATGTGTGCATGTTGCTTGGGACAGTGAGTCGTGAGACTTCACATTCACATTTGATGTACAGTGCATGAAGTTCCGCCTTTCTGCAGGGATGTTAATCCTAAGATTATAGTCTTTGCTTATATTACTCCATATATCCAAAGTCAAAGTTACTCACTAGATCCCACAAGTACCATAAAATGTCAGCAACATCTGGCTCAGTGTCTAGCATCAGATGCTTCAAATGATTGGGCTTCAGATTTATAGATGTGTAGAAAAAGTTAGAATGCATTTCAGTAATCTTCAGGCGAGAACTGGCTGTGGGCACTGAAGCGTCGGACACCCAGCGGAGGCGCCACGGCTGAGTTATATGCCGGAAAAGTGTACATCTTGAACAGCTGCCAGGCTTCAGGAGCAACATCTTAATCACCCTTCAGCCATAGGACAAGCTAACTTTGCTTAATGGCGCAGAGATTCTGTTTGTGGTTCACCAGTCTCTGGGAGAGCAGGTCACGCAAAGTTTACCAAAAGCCAGACATCTACTTCCTGAATCAGCCCCGATCACGGGCAGGTTTGGAACAATACGAAGGCGTTCCTGTAACTTTCTGTCATTGAGGGAGGGGGGAGGGGGGAGGGGGGTGGGGAGGGTGAGGGGGTCAATGACAGGTGAGGCTGATTTTATTTATCTGATGGATTGTCCTGTGGAGCAACTGGGACAATCCATCACCTCAAGCCCACTTTAAGGAACATTTCAGTGCTGCCACGTTCCCTCCTCCAACACCTCCTTCCCTCTGCTCCCTCTCCCCCACCATCCTCCTCCTTCATCCCACTTTTTTGATAGATTTTCATTCCCTTTTCTTCTCCCATTTCTTGGTTTCACTCTCGCTCTGTCGTCTCTCTTTGTTCATCACCGTTTCTTTATGCTCTCCTGTTTGACCCAGCCACTGCTGACATGTTTACATATGTCGGACCTCATGCAGCTGGGAGAGCAGCCATGGCTGCCGCCTCTCTCTCTCCCTTTCCTCTCCCTCTCCGGCTCTGCTCCTCTGGCCTGACCCTCTCAAAGGGCAGCTGTGTGTGTGGGAGACCAGGGAGCTGAGGGGAAATGCTGGCTCACATTCCTCCATGAGAGGGGCATTTGCAGCAAACGGAGCGTCGTGGAATTTCCTAAGTGATCTGGTTTGTATTCCCACTCAAGTTGGATCCAGCGAGCGAAGTTATTACAGCGAGTTCGCCATGGCCGGGGCCTGAACTGATTAGAATCATGCACAGGCCCCTCTTGGCTTGCTCGCTCACCATACCAGCCTTCAGTACATCCCTCTGGACGTAATGGGATACAGTCATGGGGCTGTTCAAAGGCACAGCTTCAGTATAAACACAGTGAGAGAGAGAGAGACAGACAGACAGACAGACAGAGAGAGAGAGAGAGAGAGAGAGAGAGCCGGGGTGAAAAAGAGGGATAATTCAGCACGCTTGTGGATGTTTTGACGAGGAGTCGCTCTCCGTGATTTCGAGGCACAGCTCGGACAAACTGGCATCCTGTGATGTGCAACTCCATCCCCTGACTGGGCTGATTACCAATCTTCAAGGACACGGTGCCTATGTAGGACTAACTCACTTAAGGCGCACACATGTTCCGCTGGTGCCACTGTTTATTTTCAGTCACTGAGACATCTGTATTTCTCGTCCGCTACCTCAGTCGGTGCTGTGGTCTTGAAACAGCGACGAGCAAAGCCCGGCTAAATCAGGGTGTGTCCACTTGCGGTTGGATGATGCGTACTACTGCGAGGCCACACCAGGCAGGACGCAGTCCAGCAGTCTAATTCCTTCACAGTGTCAGCCCATAGTGGTGCCTATTAGGCTCCACTGGTTTCACATTTTAAGTAAAAAGCAAGCTTGAATCCCACCCTGGCGCCGGCTAATACGTTAAAAACGCTCACCAAGTTTCCAAATCCAATATATACGCTAAATATACTCTGTGGCACCCGTCCCGTTGCGACGCAGTTTTGTGGTCTAAATTACTTTCACAGATTAGGCGCGCCGCAGCAGCCTCTGGTGTGATGTGTTGTTTTTGTTTGTGTGTGTGTGCGTGTTCATTTATAAACTGTATGTGGTGCAGATTTGGGACCCGCAGCACCGTAAACATATGGTTGGAGGGCGAACGCAGCCGACTGAGACTGGACCAAAAACCACAATCAGCTGGCTCCGTCTGTCTGGGTAATGTTGAAATCAAACAGAGCCATCACAGCTATTTATGCACAACAAAGACCTGAAATCAGCTATATGGCAACGTCGCCTCCTCCTCTAATATGTTCTTGGCGTTAAAGCTGTGCAGACAGAAGTACACCGTGAGGGGATCTCGGGGGGCTCGCCCTGGACACAATTGCTGTTTTCTTGCCAGCTTGCCTGGTTTTGATTTGTAATGTTTTAATGCAATAAATTTCTGGAATTATCCAGCCCCAAAAAATCACACTCGTGTGTATGTGTTCACATGGCTGCGGCAGCCAAACCAAACAAACACCGGATGTAGAACAAAATAAGTCTCGGCAGTTTGATTTAGTCTTTGCTTATTAGTGGAGGAACAAACAGAACTTCGGTTCAGGGGAGGAGCTCCATCAAAGGTGGGGGGTGGGGTGGGAGGGGGCGAGCTGGACTGTAAACTGTATTGCCCATTCATTTCCTATCAGCTGTAATATCAATTAATGTGCAAAATTGAGCAAAATAAACGTAAACTTTGCAGAGAATTGAAAAGATATTGTAGAGCTCGTAATTTTTATGTCCTTGATTTAACTTTCATTATAGTTTGAGACAGTTATTTACAATTAAAAACTGAAACAAATGTAAAACTTTCTAGTAACTAAATGTATAACAGGCATTTTTCAGCACTGAAGTTCTCTCATTGCTTTGCAAAACGTGTCTTATCTACTTGTTTACAGTTGACAACTCAAAAAACATAGTTTTTACAACAACACACAATAAATTCAGCCTTACTATTTGACACCACTCTAAGTTTCGAGTTCATTTCCACTGTGTAAACTCTGGGTCAACTTTATCACCTTTAAAAAGTTCCACAGGTTGTTGTTTTTCTGTACAGCGCCACCACTCAATAAGATCATGCACCTTGTAGCTCGAAGGCTTTATGAGGCCCTCCTGTGTGGGACTAATCACTCTTGCAGGTCCACATTACAGGTCAGAGGTCTGAATGTGAGTAGCGCTGCACAACAATAGGTACAGGCCTTTTCACACGCATGCCAGGTTGTAATCTGCACAGGACGTTACTTGATTCAATGGAATGTCATGCTGCACTTTCACTCCTTATTCATTATATCGCCATGAAAAAGTGTTGAAGAATTAAGGGAAATGGGTGGGAGCTGGCTTTTATTGGTTCCTCCCCGATACATACAGTGTATGTACAGTACGCGCATACTTCACTGCCGTCACATGTTTTGTTTTCCACGCTGCCTTTTTCCAGTCGATCAGGTCCAAACAACCCAAAATAAACCGGAGCAGCTTTTCATATTAAGGCTCATGGATCAGCTGACGTGACATTGCCGTCTGATGCCGTTTGCTTCCCCTCATTTCCATCCAAATGCCTTTGTGCTCGCTGGGGCCTCTCTGCAGATGGGACAGGAACAAGGCTGGAACTATTCTCACAACAAGAGGCCGGCTCTTTGTTTGGCTCACGCCCGGCGCAATGTAATCAAAATTTACGGGGAGGAGAAAAACAAAGTGCCAAACGCCGATCCGGTTCGCTGCCACACAGCCTCAGGGGTCGAGCGGTGTCACACAGTGCGAGGTCCCGACAAAATATTACCATAATTCCTGCCCTCGTGTGGGAATGACGTGTAAACACAACGCAGCTTTAGCTGTGATGCAAGAAAATAAGTAGAAAGTAAAACTTATACTTGTTTAATTGAAACATATTTTACAGACAAATATGTTGGAAGACAAATCACAACTGGAAATATTGCGGAATGAAAATGTGGGAGTTCAGTTCTTTTCTTCAATATAAATCCCGACAAAAATCCAATTTCAACATGAGGCAAAGTGTGTGTGTGAGTTTAGTGTTAATGTGGTGAGTTTCATTGTCGATGTGTCACCGTTTTTTGGTTGAGTCTGTTGGTGAGGTGCATTTAATCACTAGCTACGTGTAAGTAAACTTTGTATTCGCCCCCTGCTGGACACATAATTCAGCAGAGGAGAGGAGTCAGAGACATAAACATATGTCTATGTAACCATAAACATATGTAATGTTCATTTCTTTCTTTCCTCCAGCAAAAGAAATCACTGTGACAATAATACGTTGTCGAATATCAGAGAAACAAATCTGTGTGTGGGTTCCAGAGAGGATCCGAGTGTTGACGTGGGAAACAGGCAAAATGGAGAATTAAGTTTGAAAGGAAGAGAAATTCGTCATTTATTCACGGTCGTCCGTCCAACTCAGGACACAAATAAGTAAATTCAGACTTATTAGGGTCATAAGTGAATTAATAGGAAACAAATTGCACCACAGGAGGACGCAGCAGCCGATTTATACGCACCAGAGTCAATTTCAGTTCAACTATGCGGACCGACACAGTAAATCACACAACGTGTAATTACGAAAAATTTAGGAGGTACTTTGCATATAAACTTAATAATGGATTTACGAACAGCTGCTGCGAGCCAGCGCTGGATTTGTCATTCATGGTGACATCAGTAGCGAGCTGTCATCGCGCCGCGTTGCCGCAGACGTTTCACGCTCGCTGCACATCCCACAAGGAAACCTTGGCAGAGCCACTTCCAAGTGGAGCTCTCCTGTCTGGAGTTGACTTGATTTCTACAATTAACACTTTCCCCCGGCTTCATGGGTCAGTGTTCGGATTGATGGGGCTGCTCTTTCTCCACCATTATTACTGGTCCAAACATGGCGAGGTGACACATCCATCTCCCCCCCGTGAGACGTTTCCAGGGGGTGTATTTGTGCCGCTGCGGTGCCTCACGCCTCCTCCTCTTCGTGCGTCAAGTCTGGAAGCAATTAAATTCATACCTTCATACCTCCATCTGCGCTCTGAATGGCTTTCTCACTCTTTTCTCTCTGAATTAAGAGACGATGTCGAATTTTTCCCCCATTCTGCGGGCTCATATTCGTTCTCAGCACACTGGAGGCTTTGTTGGAGCGCTTTTTTTCCTTGTTCGTGTTCGACATTTTTCAGTGAAAATCCGCCACTGGAGAAACTTTCAATCCCTCACCTGGGAATAACCCACTGCAACAAGATTTGCTGAGTTATTGAGCAAATAAAGCAGCTGTGAAAACAGAAGTGTCGAATGAAGTCATTACGAGGCCTTAAAAAACATAATCCGCGGTGGAGAAACGTCCCTGGTTATTAATGCAGACTGTGTTCACAGGGCTCGTTCAGAGGGAAATGTGATCAAAGTGCAAAACGCAGAGGCTCAGTGACATTTTAGTAGCCAGGCGGTGCCCGGGGGTTTGCCAAACCGATGAGTCATGCTGCAGTAGGTGCTCCTGCTGCTCACTTTTATGGCGAGGCTCCCCTGTGTTGCTTTGCTCATCACTGTCACTTCACAGGTTTAATGGTCTCTTTCACTGGCCGGGAGAAGATATTACAGATACCCAAACTGGCGAGGAAATAACATTTCCATTCCAAAAAATGGAAAAGGGATCCACAGATGCAGATAGACACGTCACGAAGCAGCAGCTTTCCTACTGTGCACTTGTTTTTTTTGTGAGCTGGGCTTTAGAGACCACAGGAGATGACAACAGTTTGCGACGTGCGCCGTTCTGAGCCGTCCACCAGATGTTTGACAGAAGAAGCAGCAGCAGCAGAGACGGCCGCGGCAGCTCCCAAACAACAGCTCAGGACCTGATAATGAGCAGCTTCTCACCGGATTCTCAACACCTTCATAACAGGGAGTGAAAGCTGCGAGGGGAAAAAAAAAAGTTTTCACTTCCATCTCCGGTTCTGGCAGGAAGAAAAGTGTATCCGGGAGCGGATTGGACGGTTAGGACAGTGTGATGAGGTGACACATGCAGCGGATACGTGTGAGAACCTGCACATGTGGAGAGACGTTTAGTCTTCGAAGTGTCTTGTGACGCATTTTAGTTGGACACGAGATCACCAGTCAGGGAACAGCGCTGATGCATCAATATAAAACTATTCCTTTAATGACTTTTTCCTCCTGTATAAAATGTTGTTGCACATTTTAGTCAAAATAAGAGAATAACTTTATCCAAAAGGCTTCGTTCTGGCAGAACAAGTTATGAGGCAGTAGGTTAAAAAAAACTGATGCATCCTGTAAAGTCAAAGGACACCAACATGGCTGCATCCACATGGAAATCGATGACTGCTCTATTCATACAAAGCCTGCACAGGGAAAGGATACTTTTTGAAGAAAGTTGACCAGGGACGGGAGATCTTGAAATACACTCATTGTGTCTCCGTGTGCTGGAAATGCAAAAAAGTGATGGCGCCACCTTCCCACCTTCAGACCTGGCACTTGCTCCTCAGCGTTTGGCAGGATGCAGCAGGGAAAAGCTACGTCGGAAACTTTTTGATATTTCATCTCCATGTGAATGAGGTGACGCTAACACGGGTGAGTCTTCAGTTACTTCTGCTCCCAAGCACCAAAAAATTGCTTGGATGTAAATGGAACTCAGTGTTGCCAACAAGCTTGTTAACTTTATTTCTGCAGGTTTTTCTGTGATCTGTCCATTTTCTCCACAACAACTTATTCCAAGACTTTCTGTGTGCCAGGAAGAAAAAAAAAACAAACCACAAGAATTCTTGGGGAAGAGTTCCCTCCGTGGAAGTGACAGGCAGCTCGATCACATTTGTACAAAGGAAAAAAGTTTGGACGCATTCGCCAAGGATCACACGGAAAGTAAATCGGAGCGAGTGTGGGTCTCAGAGTGAGCGTGGGTCTCAGAG
>JAUESF010000047.1:4083140-4093625 GCA_032274765.1 Malacoctenus tetranemus
TGTGTGTGTATACAGGGCAGGCGGCCAAGCATCTTATCAGTCTCGATGTTGTCGTTCTTGGTTGTTGTCCCAGAGGGGGAGAAGGGTCTGATGAAGAATGTAATTTCTTTTGACTCAAATTTCCACTCATGAGAAACTGTCACGCTTTCGCCATCGAACAAAACCCGCTGGAAAATCTGGAAAAATGCAACATCTCAGTGGCCGGGCCATTCAAAGGCAGTCATTACGCCGGGAAAAAGATACGGAGCACGTCGAATCAGACGCGCCAGGCTGCCCTTGATGATGGACAGCACATCCAGATTGTGTTGTGGCACACGAACAGAAAGAGATTGATCTAATGTGAAGCTGAAACATATGTGGGCTGTATGTGTTGCCGTGTGAATGCGCCTTTGTTTCCATTTGCAGTCAGGAAAATGAGTTACGGAGCCGTCATGGTGAATCAGCCCGCTCCCTACCACCCCAAACACTCTTTGAATCAATCTTCTTTAGCCGTGATCAAGGCCTAATTTAAACTTGGAGAGACACGGCACATCATGAATCCATTAAAGGCCAGGGGAAGCAAGAACAGCATCCCCTACTGTACTACTGTATAATCACAGCTCACTCGAAGCTGCAGCATCGAGCCAAAGTACCAACTGTGATGGGTGCTTTTTTTTATGCGACTAAAACAGAGGTGAGCTGAGGTGACGTAAAGAGTCACCAAATGACACGCTGATTCAACCTGGACAGGATGGAAGGAGGACACTGGGGTCGAAGCCCGGATGAGAGACTGTGGGTGTGCTTGTGTGCGTGCGAGAGTGTGTGTGCGTGTGTGTGTAGAGAGGATGTGATAACTGGCTGAACAAAAAGGGTGTGTGTGAAGTGAGATGGCAACACTTTCCCTGTGTCATTTCCCCTCCACCTGTTTGCCAGCCAGCATGAATAGGAAGGTAGTGTGCTTTTCTGTCTTCACATCTATCCACAACACCCCCCCCCCCTCCTCCCTCCTCCCCTCCTCTTGGCTTCTCCTCCCTGCTTGTCCTCCCCCTCAGCAGTCCCGCTCCGGACCAAGTCAGACTCCATTTGAGAAAAAACAGTAACTCATACCCAAGTGGTTCGTGCCAAACATTTCCATGAAATGGAAGCAGGGACTGAAGGCTGTGTGGGCTGTGTTCTCAGACTCTCAGCTGAGTCCAGCGTGTCTCGTAATATTTCAAAGGAACTGAAAATAATTCAGATGTTGAGGAAGCGCGAGGAGGAGATAGGAGGAGAGCGACGTGAGGCGATGAACAGGAGTTTACTGCAATAGTAATGGAGCTACACTCACAGTAGACAACGGTTTCTGCTCATGCTCCAGAAAGTCTGCATCAATGAGAGGAATGTGGTCGCAATATAGCAATTTTTATCATCCTCAAACCATTTAGAGTCAAAATACATGAAAGCTTCACTAAAACATTCGAGCGTTTGTGCCCGTCACTTTTAAACAACCTGTATCGAAGTTGTGCACTGAGATGCGACACAACAATGTCATTATGAGGTAAACAAAGAAAATAGTAGGTCCTTTTGTTGTTTCCCCGTGACGTAACCCAGACCGGCTTTATCCTTCCTAAGTCGGGGTGAGTAACTAGCCTGTACTTTCCAATGGCGAGCCTAATTACGGCCTGCAGCAGAGGGCCGCTGACAGTATGGGCTCGACCAAATTTCCCCTCGTAAACCCTTTGTAATGAAAGGCAACGCCGCAGAGGGCATTAAAAACAAGCGAGTAAAAATATGCGACAAATTCCAGCTTCTGGAGCAGAACTGCACACCCGACGGTGGTGGAGGTGGAGGAGCGCATTCCTTCGAGAAAGGGGTTCATTTCAGGTTGTTTTTCCATGAAGTCAAAAGGACAATCCTGGAACGCGTCCCGAGAACCATCGCTCAACTCAGAGGGAAAAATAATCGCGGACACCTGCTCGTTTCTACCGTCACTGAAGAGTTTATCAGCTTATTGTGTTTCCAGTGTCGGCGACATTCACAAGCGATGCTGGAAGAAGCATTCAGACATATATTTTTTCTTCTCGTGAAGAGTAAACAATCGTTAAGTCACAAAATGGAGAAGAAAAAAGGTACAACCTGAAGAAACATCTCTGGCAGAGCCGAGCTGAGGGTAAACTCATCAGGTATTGATATAGCAGCTACGTGCGCTGCTGAAGTATCCCTGGAGACACCACCAAATATAAACAGCCTGAAATACATGACTGTCAATCTCGCCAGCAGCAGCCATCTGGGCCTCTCCAGTTACAGTGCTGAATAAGAAAATGAGAAAATAAATAGCTCGCGGTACCGAGTTCCTGTTCAGGCTGACTCGAGTGAAACACCCCCCCCCCCACCTCCCCGCCCTGAGCCCGCTAGTAAACACATCGTGGCATTCCCCCGAGGTGTCTGGGATTCGGGGGTCCTGATTAAGGGGACATTTGACCTTCTGGTCCAGTTCTGGGAGCTCCGCGCCCCCCCCCCCCAGAGGGCTGTTTCAGAGCACTAAAGAGTCACACTGGGTTTCAGTTCCATGACCCATTTCCAGGCTGGCAAAATGTGCCATGAAAGGATTTTTTTGTTGTTGTATTTTTTTTTTTTATAATCTGGTTTGCTCGACTTTTTCAAGCTTATTTTTACTCCCCGCTAATTAGGAGCTGTGTGCAGAGAAAAACAGAAGATTTTGCACAAGGAATGATAACGACGGAGGAAAGAGGGAGATGGTAATAAGAAGGAGGGAAAAACAGGCCGAGATGGAGATGAGTTTTTTTAAGAGCGAGGGTTTTTTTTTTTAATGCAGCTTTTCATGCGGTCCTGTTATGATGACACTCAGTATGAAAATATTTATGAAGTGCGTAAAGCGAGGAGGAGAAAAATAAAGGGAGGAGGGGGGAGCTCGAAGAAAGATTACGTTGGATGTATGAGCCCCTGCTAGCATTGTGTAAAAGAGAGCAGGGAACATGAAATCCCTCCAGTCCTCGGGCCCACACCCACATGTTTTACTCATACGCCGACATTCGAAGAAGCATCTCAACAGAAAAACCAAAACAAAAATCCCTCCATGTGACTAATCTGCATGAAGCTGCCCCTCAGAGGTGGTCCCTCTTTTTCGACGGCGAGCCAAAGCAAAGACTCCCAGCGCCGAGCGGAGTCATGTTGATCCAGCGGGGGGGAATGTGTTGCTCTTGCTTCGGGGTGAACAAGGTCAAGTACTCTGGGGGTCGAGCTCATCCATCCTCCAGCCAATGGAAAGATGTCAGGCATGTATTAGTGCTGCGGCAGCCAGCGGTGCACTCCCCTATCTGCAGCTGTGGCTGAGCTGCAGCGAGCAGATAGCAGTGAGTCATGACTTTCCACTTTGTTGCCCTGCTAATGCTGACATTACTGCGGATCGAAGGCGGCCCGCTGCACAGCATTAGCGCGTGCTTTGAACATGCGACAGCCGACCCAGCCGCAGACACACATGGAGGGACGCATGTGATTTTATATGTGCGGCTTGAGGAGGCTCCTTTGAGGGACTCTTTGGCTATTATCGGAGGATGTTGCACAGGAAAGGAGTGACAGATGCCTCAGATTGGTCCCACACCAAGAATTCCCTTCCTTTGAAGACATATTTTCTCTCCCTCTGTCCCTTGACATCTTCAATTTTCATTAACCCTTCACCATTCACTCGGGGCAAAATGGACACAAATGATATTTCCCTGCATGTACAGTTTACTAAGGACACATTTCAAGAGTTTTGTGAAGACAAAGCAAATGTTGCATGATGCGAATCACAAGTTACACATGGAAAGAAAAAGACTATAACAGCCTGACTGACTGATAGACACAGTTCGAGGTTAAGTGATGTTCATGAAACTCCTTTCTTTCCGTATATCCTTTGAATTCACTGACTCACTTTCTATACTGCACATGCCATTTTGGTGCCATGGGGGGCGATTGAGCTGATTCCAGGCAACATTGGGTCAAAGTCAGGGTTCAGGTTGGACAGAGTGACAGTCGAGCACAGAAACTCTCCCACCTATTGACATAAAGTACCTGAAAGAGGGGAGAACATACGAATTCAGCACAGAAAGCCCCTACATTAGTTTGAACCCAGAACCTTCAAGCTGTAATGCGAGAATCACCAAGCAGATCCTCTGAATTCATATCAGATCCAACTGGTTTTATATTAAGGTGAATGTTTTTGTACTAAATGCTCTAAATTACAGCAAGGTTTTGTTTCCCTATCTGCAAACTCACAAAGTCTAATCAAAATGGGATCAAGTCATCACAAAGAACATGTGCAAAACAAAACATGCAACTGTGTAGGCGGCAGGGAGAAGAGTTCAGAAGGTCAAAAGATAAAGTCTGCATAGCTGAACACACTGAAATTCTCCATCGGCCAACTAGATTATCCGTCTGGCATGAGCAGGAAATCAGATCCATGAGCCACATCAACAGGAAATTAAAGGGAACAACATGGTTTAGACAAAAGCCAACAAATCGCTGGTCGGCCCGGATCCTTCCAGCGAGTCACATCGACCGGTGACGAGTCCTGGCAGTGGCGCAGGAAGTCCTCGCAGTCAAACGGCGCTCAGATCTGTGCAGCCTGTGCATAAACAGGGGCCAGAGCACTCCGACTGCACACTTCCTTGTAAATATTTGGAAGTTTCTCGTCACTCTAAACATGAATGAAGGCGGTCTTCACTCTATTGTGAGGCCTCGAGAGAGAACTGATGATTCAAATTGACATGAAAATGTAAAGTTCTCTTTTTTAAAACCCACTCAAAGAATTAAGGTGGAACTGTATTAAAATGTATATAATGTGAAATGCTGCCACTGGATTCAGTCTACCTGCAAGTAAAATTGGGACCTAATTCCAGCAATGTCAGTGGCAGTGATTCGTCAGCTTATTTATTTCACCTGAATCACAGCAATACAATCACAATCTGCTCCTTGTTGTGTTGTTTTGGAGAGGCGACAAAGCACAACCTGACCTACATTTTTCAGGCTTGACTGACACCTGTAAGTTGCGGCGCTCCGTTCCTCTGCTGACAGACCCTCCGAGTCCTCCAGGCGGTCTGAGTTCACACGGCTGAGCTCCAATTTCTCTAAAACTCTTTTTTTTTTTTGCAAATGAGCTTCTTATTAATTCCCCGCACGGGTGCAGGAGGTTGGCTGCATGCGGCTGGAAATCAGGAACACATTGGACCGAGTCAGACTCGAACTCAGAACTGCATCAAAAGAGACATTTCACCGAAAATTTCAAAGCAAAACCATGAAAGAAAGTTGCCATCTGACTAACTCAGAGTATAATCAATGGAAAGGCTGCATGAGGTCAGCATTAAAAGCACCACATGATATTTGATCTATAAAAAAAAATGCACGGCTGCCATGTCCAACAGAGCAAAACACATCCTATCTGCAGAGACCGTTATCCTCCTGCAGCCTTTTAGGGAGCTTCACCCTGTGAAATGTGCCACTGATAGAGCTGCAAATCCACATCTGCAGTTTGACATTTCATATTCTTGAACTGTAAATCCAGTCATGCTCCCATTGATTCCATACATTGATCTATCTCTGCCTCTCCCGGGTGAAATACAGTTCTACTTAGTGTCGGGAGTTTCTCTGTGTACACAGGATGAGGATATACACTATTGCTGGTGCAGTGGCAGGTCACGTTGGGCTGGGCCTCTGTGGGATTTGACCGCCCGCCCCCGTCTGCGGCATGCTTTAGGCTGCCAGCACGCCTTTATCAGGACCTAATGGGGCTTAGCTGCCCACGAGGCCTGTGGCTATAGCATCCTCTGTGAAACAACAATAGTGCTTCCACTACAAGTGTTGTCCTAATTGAAATCATCTATTTACTTTACGGAGCATTATGGCTGGCGTGTCGCTGACTTCTCTCCCGGGCATGTGATTCAGTTAATTAATGAACCTTGTTTAAGTGAACACTCACAGACCACACAGGAGCGTCTCGTGCCTCGACGTCGGTGAATTAAGACCTCACCAAAAGCAGGTGCGCAGATGCACGAGTCCCTCCTATTACAGTCAGGGGAGCCGGAGCTCTTCCTTGCTTGTTGAATCAGGCTAATAGATAAGAGTCACACCATGTCGGGAGGCAAAATGTCCCGAGACACAACGAGCGCAGGCGAAGCCGGGAGTTCATCTGGCAGACATGGAGCGAGTGTCTGCGAGTGAAAATGCATCACTGTCAGGACACCCCAGCAGCCGTTCTCACCCACACCGCGTTGCTGCAGCAAATTCAGCACACTTTTACAGACGACGCTGCAAAAGAGCTCAACAAATCCTCCCTCACTTGTCTTCATGAGATATGCGGTGGAAAATGCATGACAGAGTCTCCGGTGAAGAAGCCCAGACACGCACAGCGTCGGATAAAAACGCAGGCGAGACATGTGAGAGGTGTGGAGGTTCAACACGTTCTAGCAACGCTGCTCAGGAGGGAATAGTTGAACGGGAATTGAAAATAATCATCACATTAGACCCGCAGACGGACTCAAAACATCACGGGGAGGCCCAGGGTGGGATTCTGATGCTCGCTGCTCGCCGAGCATCGCGGCGTGCAACAAAACTCCAACGCTCAGCAGCTGCTGAGCTATGAAACGTCCCCCGAGGAAGGCAAGGGACATCGATCCTGATCCAGGATCAGACTGCAGCCTGAGATCAGATGAAGACTGGGCTTTTTTTGGTCACCGTGGGACACGCGATGCAACGCTGCCCGTCCTGTTCATCATAATCACTTGATAGACGAAGCGTTTGGTGCTGAAGAGCTCATTTACCCTAGGACCAAGTAGGGACCCACAGAAGGCCGTCATGACGTTTATGTGAGTCATACAAACAAATTTAGAGAATTTCTCTTTAGAGGTTTTTAAGATTTCATTGTTTTGCAGGCACACAAATCTGCTTTCCTTGCTGTCATAGACAGATTCAAACCTCTTATTTTAGGCAGATGTCTGACAGACAGGCAGATTAACCAGAACAAAGAGTCAGGATGGAAGTTGCAAAAACAATAAAGGAACAAATTCAGGGAACACAGAAACATGAACCACAACCAAAAAACAAGGAGCGCACCAACACATTTACCAGCGAGCCAACTGAAGGTGTCGACTCTTTGCAGACACACCAGAACCTGAGCAGGAAGCGACGCCCTTCTTAAAAACCACAGCAGACTGATTGGCACCAGGTGTGAGATGAGCCCAGGTGTCCCCAGTTACTCCTGATAAGACGAGCGTGTCAAGTGAGCGTCATGGTTCACGACCATGACAACAATAAAGGCATAAAAAATAGTTTTGACAAAATCTGGAAGAAAAAACAGAAGGTTTGGTCAACAAACTTCATCAAATAGCCCCGAATTTACATGTTCTATTTCAAATTTATGTAAAATTGATGTTTGAATGTCATTTTAAAGAGTTATTGACACAATCACTCTTCGAAGCCTTGTGTGAAGAGGGTCATGGGGGTCCGCCTGTTTACTTTCAAGAGGCGACAAACTTTCAGAACATCGTTGGAGAGAAAGTTCTCCAAACAAAATAAAGAGACTTGTTATCTGACTGCGTCTCAAACTGCTGGCTTCAGCTGCACAGTGAGTGTACAGAGAGGAGACTGATATTGGCTTTATCCAGTTCACACGAGTTCACCCCTAAAACTCAAACTATCGGTAATCTCTCTCCGTCTCACCTAACTTCAGACGCTTGATTTTATTTTATTAACAACTGCTACAACTGTATTTTTCTGCTCTCATCAGGTTTTTCTTAGTCACAGATTGAATCCAACATTTGGAGAAGCTGCGCTGCCGTTTGTTTCTTATCTGAATAGTGATAAACGACAATTATCCCACCGGCCTCCTGGTGAACTTATTTCCTCAAGTTTGCAGTGAAGGTGACCAGATTATAAAGTCAAATAAAGTGCTGAGCTCACAGACAGAACTTCCTAAATTGCTGAACTCCCGCTTTAAAAGTGTTACTTTATTCATTAGCCAGACGAGTCCTGATTTGCTGATTTAAATCTCTGGTGTTTGAGAGATTTAGGAGGATCCAGACGAAGCGCCTGATGTCTGCAAGTCTTCATTCACACGGCCTGAAAAGATGATAGCGAACAGGAATAATGACGCCACGATAACATTGTGCAGGAGGTAACTGTAGTTAAAGAGGAAAGCTTATGAAGGTGCCACCTTGATATAAACAATGATCGATGCAACACTAGCATGATGCTAAGATAATGCTGCTTTTGTTGGTTTAGGAGCTTATTATCAATCGACATCGACTAGTTCTTTCAGTCTTTGAATTGGGAACGACGACGTCCGGAGGATTTTCAGCCCTCTGGAGTCTCCAGGCTTCAGTCTGTGGCACCAGGGCCCAGTTTGGGGGTCCCGACGCATTCGTGCCCCTCGCACGTGTAACGCGCCCGCCGAGCAACCGAGCAAATTGCAAATGAAAGCACAGGCCGGCCGGCCGGCTGCGTCTCCGTCGGTTAATGCGGACAGCGTCTCAGAGACGAGTGTCAGGGGTCGGCCGCTTTCTCAGAGCGATCCCTTTCAGCCCGCCGTCCAAAGACAACATTCCAGCCGACCTACAGCCGTCAGGACGTATGGAGAGAGTGAGAGCGAGAGGAAACGGAGGGGAACACTTGAACGAAGGTGCCGTGGAGAAACAGTGAGGGTCTTTTTTCCACCCCCTTCCTTCCATTTGAAACGGTAAGGTTTCACCAGTTTGGCTTTTCCAGCACCGGGAGCTCACATGCCTCCAGTTATTCATCTGGGTAGACATCATCAATTACTGCTAATTAACCAGATGATGGTCTGGTGAGCAGAAAATGAAGGAGGCGATTAATCACTCAGAGCACCTCCAGGCCTTACAGCTCAAGCTAAAAAAGAGGAGTGGGGGGGGGTGAAGGAAGATATAGGTCTCCTTTACAGGAAATGAACATGTTGAAACCATTGTGATCCTCAAGAGGGAGAAAAGGAAAACCTCCTCCAAGGATTACGTTGGTGACGTCCACCCATCTGACCAAGCTAATGGAGAAAACACACCTTTATCCTTTGGCGAGTACAGTACACAGCTGCCCTCTGAAGGGGTTAATGCACAGGGAAAAAAGGGAAGTCGTGAAAGCCTCGATATCCCATCTTTTTATTAGATGGAGGGGATTTACCGCCTGTGTGGAGGTGCTGTTTTTTCTCTTCTTTCACTCTTCCATGCCATGTTTTCTCTCTCTCTCTCTCTCTCTCTCTCTCTCTCTCTCTCTCTCTCCCTCTCTCCCTCTCTGTGGCTGAGTTACAGGCGGTTTGGGCGGTGACGTAACCCGTGGAAAGGTCCTGGGTGCAGTCAAACTTGTAATTCAGTGAGGAATTTTTCATCTGGTCAAGGCTGGCTGCGTATGTCTTTATAAATAAAGATGTCACTCTCCCAAAGAGGCCAGCGAGAGGCTGAGGGACGAGGGGAGGGGCGGAATTACCTAAAAACACAAAGTTCCTGCACTAACCTTCTTATTTGCTAAACAATGCTGGAAATGAAGCTGTAATCCCTGTGTTCTGAGCTGTATACAGTGTGAGGTTCTCAAAATATGAACACGCTGAAATAACTCCTGCCGTGATCCAGGAAAATATTATCGTGACCGGAGGAATCCGCGATCTCTCTTCCAGACGGGATTTTTTTGGGAATCTTTCAAGTCCTGCTCCTGAGCCAGTTATTAGGTTACTGCATAAATCACCATATGCCAATTCAAGTCATTTTTCATCAGCCTTCGCGGCAGAGTTGAATTAAACGGTGGTCCGTGATTATGTATACAAATTAGGCATAACAAATGTTCATCATTCCAAATTGAGCGCCAGCTAAACGCAGGCTGGGCACGTCGCGGCTCAAAGTCAGCCGCTGCTCCCACTGAGGAGGCAGCCGGGCCTGTTCCAGTGCAGTGGACTCACCCCATGTGTGCTTTATTACCTCATCTGCGGCGGTGATTTATGGCTCGCACACAGGCCACTTTTCTGCGCTGTTTATATCTGCTGAAGATAAAAGAAAATCATGGCTTTATTACCTCCACGGAGTGGGTCTGTTTACACAGCAGACAGCCTCATCGGGGAGCTGCAACATTCCTGCATCACACACATCTGATGCCCTCCCCCCCTCCCCCCTCCCTGTTTTTTTTTTTGAGGCGATAAAGTGCCCCAGGTAAGCAAATCATAGCAGAGCGAGACTGGTGTGTGTAAAATATCAAACGGTATCTGCTGAGATACAAAATTCCATGACTTTCCTTTTCCTAATGTTGACAGGGAGACGTTTCATTCCCATGACTCAAGTCCCGAACACGAAAGCCATCCAGCTTTGTGTGGATTATATTTTAAATGTCTGGATAAGAACTCCTCGTGCTTTCACAGTGATAATTACATTATAATTACTGGCTTGTGCTTCGATGAAAGATCATAGTGTGTGTGTGTGTGTGTGTGTGTGTGTGTGTGTGTGTGTGTGTGTGTGTGTGTGTGTGTGTGTGTGTGTG